>CAEMYA010000010.1:9462999-9474203 GCA_903131615.1 Diplodus sargus
AAGTGTCTCCTGCTCCTGTCCTCATGCGTGGGTGTGTGTTGTAGGAGAAACCAGTTGGAATTGATGTAGTCAGTAGTGCTGTCTGTTAGGGAGGGACTGGACGCATGTTGTATAGTGTGTGTGTGTATGTGTGTGTCGCTTTGTATCAGCTGTCTGCATCAATGATCGCCTGTGACCTACAGACGGGCAGGGAGTATTTGTGTGTGCGAGAGAGTGTGTTCATGCAGGTCTCTTTGTGTGCAGGATGCTGGTGTATATGCGTGTGTATTTGTAGACTAACGTTCAGATTCCAGTCAGATAATTAATCTCTTGCCGCTCAGAGGCTCCGGCTGGCTTGTGATTTATTAGCTTCCGCCACAAGCCGAAGTAGTTGTCTTGTTATTAGTTACTGGAAGAGTGTCCCTACGGTGCTCCATCTGCAAATATAATCTGTCACTTCTAAATCTAAAGTGTGTTTTTCAACCTTTTACCTGATGGATGTCTCCAGACATTCAAAACTTAAAGATGCTGATGGATAAATAGCGATTTTAGCCTCATTGTGATAAGAACATGTGCGATTAATGCATTGCAAAAGACCTCCTGGGATTCGATTCATTCAAACAAAACTTTGACCCATCAGAAAAAGATCCCTGGATAGATGGAGGGGGCTGTGCATTCACACCATTCGGCCAATCAGACGAAGCGCTAGCCAGACGTCAGCTAACCTCACTGATTGCAAGGTTAGCTGGCCTGATGGTGGGAAGGATGACATAAGGATGGTTGATAATGATGATAAGACTTTATTGATGCCTCACCGGGGAAATCCACTTGTTACAACAGGTCAGGAATCATTAGCAGAGGGAAGAATATTGATTGAATCATAGATGGAAGAAACAGAATCAAGCAAAGCAAGACACAAATAGAATAAAACACATAAAAACACATAATAAGAAGATTATACACTAACTCACCGGATAATTGTACAGAGACAACTGGATTACAAGGGAAGAGACAGAGAGGAGAGCTAATATGGGAACTTCACTATTTGTTTATTGCAAGTCATTTCTTTATTGCAGTAGTCAACAATGTTATCACATGTTGCAGATTTTTGGCACCCAGCTTTTTGCGCATTACTGGCGCCAACAGTTTATCGGCACAGTGGCGTAAAACCTGTGGCAGGTTGTGACGTGCGAACAGACACACACTTTCTAGTGTGCGCAATAAACACCATAACAAATTCACAAAATCGTGACTCAGTAGCGCCACCAGTGGTCAGAAACTCCATCAGTGGAGAACGAAACAAAGCATGCTGCGAAGTAATGTTTCTTCTTTTTTTTTGCATGTTGATGCAGTGTAAGTGTCTTTGCTGATTACCAGTATGATAAAGTAGTATTTTTTTTATTTGTGGTCATTACTTTTTGGCATACCTGTTACATACGTGTAGGACTTGGCCTCAAGGCTGTAAGATCCCCCTTCAGGACATTTTTTTTAAATATCTTAAAAAATGCTTTCAGTAATAATTCGTGTAATATCTGCTTTAATTTTCTTGCAAAAATGTTTGATTCTAATCAATTACAATCTCTCACACTATTAGTAGGTGTGGTGTCAGTAAAAACACTGCTCACACAATCACGTTGTAGAAGAAACTTTCCGCCTTCAACAGATGAAAGTAAAAAAACCCACAGTCTTCTGGTGTGTGTAAATCATTCAGCACAGTGAAGCTCACGCATTCAAGGGAAACAGCAATTAGCGAAACACATTTTTAGGTGTAGAGGGATTTCGTAATGACTTGCAAACAGCTCCTTGCGGATTATCTCACCACATTCCTTTTTATACACGACCATGTGGCGCAGATCAGCCAGACTCCTCCACATCTCCACAACCGCAAACCTCTTTTCCAGATGACTGTTGTTTTATGCCCGTCTAGCGCGTTTTCGTTACACAACATAAGCGGTCGGTTAAAGGGCGATTAAGATAGATGCATAAATGAGCAAATTGAAGGCACAAATTCTCCACAAGAAAAAACTGGCTGCTCTGCCTCAGCTCATACCAGATGAAATGAGCTCTAGAGGATAATTACCGATGCAGCTTGTGGTTTGATTACAGCTTTAAGCAGCGATTTCTCTCTCATTGTTCCATAGAAGCCGAACTGAGGGGTTAATTTGGGTTTTGGTTGGGCGTCCAATTCAGTTTGGTGGCAGCGCACGTTGACGATGTGGAAACTATTCTTCCTACTCTGTTATTTCTCTGTTACAACTCTGATATTAAAGTAAAAAAGAGACACAATCTCTTGTAGAGAAGATGATTAATTGTACTGGCATCCATAAGTGTGAGTTCAATTCAACAATTTAAGGATGTAAATTACGAGCCACTGATCCTATTATCGTAGTATCGGGCTGACGTGTTGGCTGCTGCTGCTGCTGCTGTTTTAAGGAGTGTGATATAGATTAGCTGTAGGGAGAAGGAAGGCTTCAGTCGATACAGATTGGGCTTCAGAGTTCTCCCTGCAGTCTTTGGAGGAGTAAATTGGATTAGTCACTTGTTTGTCACAGTTTCCATTCTAGTGCAAGACATTGAAATTGATAGTATTTAAGAACATTCCAACGACTGCAATGGCCGGAAAACCAGCAAACTACAACTTGTGTAGTTTTCTAATCATCTGTCTGTTAATTAAAGGTAGAAAAGTAAAATATCATCATGTTATCGCTGCTGCTAACCTGTGGGTTGGATTAATGATTAAACGGAGATACCAGGTAATAAAATAAGCTAATGATTTGTGGCCCGTACAGGTTGTTTTTCTGTATATCAGATCTTCATCTTGCCGTCATAAATGCAGACTTTGACACTGGCTCAATGGCAATTCTGAAACAAAGGTGGTGTGCAGCACTGCACCGGCGAAGAAATATTAAGCTGACTGTAGACGCTCTCTTCCTGCTCCTCCCTGTGTTTCTTCCTCCCTCCTGTGTTTTCCCCCATGTGTCCCTCTCTCGCGCTCGCTCTCACCCCGCTTGCAGCTGCATCGCTATAAACAGTCGAGCCACTGTGCCCTACTTCTGAGCAGAGAGAGAGATGGAGGGAGAAAAGGGGGAAAAGCGTGATGCAGGGAATGAAGACTAATGAGGAGAAAAGGAGGGAATGGGGCTTAAAGAGAAAATTTGATATTGAGACAAAGGGGGGGAGTCGAGGGAAGGGAGGCGGACAAAGAGGGGGAGTGTGTGTAGGTCAGATGCTGCCCCTGTGATGTGATGAGTCCCCCTCGTGAGCGCAGTGGGACACGTGTGTGTGTGTGTGTGTGTGTGTGTGTGTGTGTGTGTGTGTGTGTGTGTGTGTGTGTGTGTGTGTGTGTGAGTGTTTTTTTTTGTGTGTGTGTGTGTGTGTGTGTGTTTGTGAATTCAACCATGACCAATATGACAAGGTGTCACATCGTGGTGTTTGCAGACACTGCCGGTGAAAAAAACATACTGTCACACACCAACAGGAGCTCGATATGCAAACACGCCAACGCAAAGATCCACCAAATGATTTTATTTTTATGAAACTGATATTTTTACGACATACTGTGGCATCAATAAAAGCTTCGAGACTTTATTTCATTTATTGAAAATATGAAATTCTTGATTATAATTTATGCCTTTACATATAAAAGTTAGGAATTTGGAATTCTTTACCAGTTCACAACATTCCTTTTTTTTAGTGCTTTACTCTCTGCCACTGGGTGTATCTCGGCAAACCGTATTCAAAATGCTAAGCTAGCGTCAACCGAGATAGTGAAAAATGTCCCGTTATCACCAAAGACAACTTATGCAACTAGCTTATTATTTACTTGAAGATGCCGATGCCTCATTAAAAGTTTGGCTGTCAGCTAACATCAGCTGTAGCTGCTGCAGGGGAGTTTATGTGTCCATGTGCTGTTACCTCTTGCTAACTGTTGTCTTTACCAGAAATCCAAAGATGTCCCCATTATGATGATAATATGAAACACATCAGAGCAGCAGATCCACACATTTGAGAAGCCAAAACCAAAGAATATTTACCACTTTTTTGTGTGATTACACAGCTGTAACATCTGTTTAATAGATCGCTGCTATTTGAATTGATTTACTGTTTATTGGCTCAATATTTCATCCCAGAATTGTGTCTCCTAACGGCTGAGTTATCTGGAAGGACATAAAGCGCTTTATAAATGCCCACGTGAGGGTGTGATCGCCATTAAAGTCGAATCAGCTTCCACCCAATTGAATTGAAATCCGAGCTCTTCCTGAGATTTCCTGCCAGCTATCAGAAAAAAAAATATAGCTAATACATCATAATTATTCGGTTTCCATCGTGAAGCTGCTCAAACAGTCAAGTCATTAAACTGTTTTGTAATGAGCAGCTGTCTTCTCGCTCCCCTCTGCTTCCCTTTGAGAGGTCTTGATTGTTTATGCCACCTCATTTATTGCTAAACACTCCTCATATTTTCTCAGTGAGCGGGTCCACAGTCCACCGAGCACATTTTAATTCTGAAGTAGTCATCAGTCTGTGCATGGATGGTGTGCCCTCTCCTTAAATGAATGTAAGCAAACAGCACCACCCCTTTTTACACCACCGGTTTGTGCTTAACCTTTATCTGCACCCTTATCATGGTGTATTTTTTCCCCCCTCCTAATAACAGTCAGATAAAGGCAGCTTTGCCCCTGACAGAGTGACACAGCTTGCGGGGGGGGGGGAGTGAAATAAGCCTGAATGAAAGGTAGCTCGCCCTCTGGTTCGTGAGCTTTTCACCTGCATTGACCACGCAGCAACACAACAGCGGTGACCTTGGTCAGGCGAGGAGGATGGTTTCCTTTTTCAGCTGTCAGGGTTCGCGCAACAGTCGCGTCACAAAATGGAAAATGGTTAAAGAATTCTGTTGGTGTTTTGTGAGAGGCTCACAAACACAGAGAGGGAGAGAGAGCGGTGCACAAAGAAAGGGAGTGCTGGCAAAGACAGCGGAGACCACATGTGAGGAAGAGGGGGAGAAAGATGAGAGCGGAACAGGGAGGAGGAAGAGGAGGAGGCGGCGAGGAGGGAGCAGGGCGAGGGGAAGAGATGCATGCAGCGCTGCTTAATTCATCCTTTTTTCTCTCTCCCATTCATTCCTCTCTGCCAAGTTCTCTTCTTTCATTCCGGTGCCTCCTCTCTGGCTTAATTCTTTCTTGTCGCATTACCGCGCGCTCTCCTTTCCCTAAGAAATGTACAAACACTGAAATGTTCTTTGTTCGCGCTCTGAGATTCCAGAGGTCTGCGTTTGTGCAAGTGTTAGTCTGACAGCCGACCACAGCTCAGTGAGCTCGGGTCACTAAGCAGAAAAAGCCAAACCTCAATACTGACCGACTTTTTCTTCGGGGTTTGAATCACGCCACACATACCCTGACGCTTGGCCAGGGGGAATGAGGGACTAAGATTTTAGTAAGTGAAGACAAATGAAAAATTATCTTTGTCTGCTTTTTCAGGGTGCAATCAATAAGCTCACTCCTTCTGTGCTTTGTCTGCCCGCTGATTGATTGTGCCAAGGTCTGACTGGACCACAGCCCAGTGTCTCTGCTAGACGTGTTTCCGAATGAGGCCAGACACAGCCAGCGTACGTAATACAGCTGCAGTAGATTGAATTTATGTGTTTAGGTAATAATGAAAAGCCAGTTTGGTGTCTAGGATCAGGCGCGGACACTGGGGCGACGCTAAGAGGAAGAGGCATGTGACTCCTTGTGTTGCTTTTGATTCTCTGATTACAAAACCACAGCATATCACTTTTAGTCACAGTGGGGCTGTGCTGAGCCGAGAGAGCAGAGTCATGCCTCGTTACGGCTCTGCGAGGTTGTAAGGTTTTGTAGGTTGTGATCTTTAAAGTGCTGTGAAAACCAGGCTGGAGGACCGCAAGATGTCAAATCAAAGCATCTGTGTAGTGTGTGTTTGTTTTTCTTTTAACCCCTTGTCCTTTCACGCTAGAAAGGCGGGGCTGTTTATTTGATCAGCCGTCAAGCGTCGCATCGGTCCAGCTGCACAGCTTTAATGTCCGCATCCACGCTCAGACCTCTGATAAAAAGATATGAGATCCTGAGCAACAGTTTTTTAATTATTTTAGGCGTTCTAACAGCTTGGTTAGTTGGAAATGTTGTCAGTCTGTCCACCACTTTCGAAGTATCTCAACAGCTTTTTAAATGGCTAGCACTGAAATTTTGTATAGGCACTCACGGTCCCCAGAGGATGAATCAGATTGATTTTTTGTGATCCCCTGACAACTCCCTAAGGTTGTCAGTGACACATCTTGATAACTATTGGATGAATTGCAATCAATATTTTAAACTCATTCATGGTCCCCGGAGGATGAATCTTGATGAATTCGGTTATCTCCTGATTTTTCTTGTCGAGCCATAATGAGCGTGACATTTTTTGTTTTTTTGTGATATGTCCTTAATAATCAGATGAATTGCCATGAGATATTATAAAGACATTGGTGGTCCCCAAAGGATGAATACTGGTGTTTTTGGTGATCCTCTATACCAGATAGACCTTTTGGTGTGTGGTACACACATACATGTTCCCCTCAGGATGCATTTATAACTTTGGTGACATCTGACAGTTCTAATCTCGCATCAGGTCAACATTTTTTCAAAAAATCTGGTTTATGACCAAATTATTGCAGAAATAATGTCTTCAGCATCAGCCCCAAAATGGTAAATATTCTACCAAACACACCTGCTAAACATCAGCATGTTATCATTGGCATTGTGAGCACCTTAGCATGCTACGTTAGCATTTAGCACAAAGCCCTGCTGTGTACAGCTTTGTAAAGCCTCACAGAGCAGCTAGCACAGCTGCAGACATATCTTGTACTTTGCATGTCGTTGTACAGTTGAACATTGGACAATGGGATAATGAGACTCCACTCGCATTTACTCTTTTTCTGAAATCACCTTAAAGTGAACAGCATTCACAAATTAGATGAGACTTTCTTGATTCTGCAGTGGGTAAATTCACTTGTTACATCATCTCATGAATCTAGAACAGAGGGAAGAGGTGTTAGAATAATAGTTTAGAAATGGAACAAAAATTAAGAAGTCATAAATACATCTGTCACTTTCTTATGAGTGTGTTAGTTTCAGGTGTGGCATGTTTTTGTGCTTTTGTTTCGTGGATGTCATTATGTTCAGGTCAAAGATTAACTCATTCAATCAGCAGTTTACATTATTGCCAAATCAGTGACTGTGTTGTATCTCTGTCAGTATTTATTGAGGCACGGTATCAGGTCGCACATCACCCTCTAAAGCTGCTTCACTTCCAGCCAGTCAGTCCCTCCTTAAGTCATCGTCACCCTTGTTGTATCATTTTGAAGGCGTGAGTGTGTTAATAGAGCCTTGATGGTGTTCATCGTCTCGCTATAGAGAAATTCATCAGCCATGAAATTGTCCATCAGTGCTCTGGTGGAGGGGAACAGACTCGCACACTCGTGAGCACCGGCACCCCGAATCCCCATTGTTCTTCCACAGGGAGAGATCGGCAGGAATGTAATTATTGTCCTGTGTTGTGGAATTCAACAAATGCAGGAAAATGGGTCGCAATTCAGGAAATGTTTGATGACGACAGGTTCATTACAGGCCTTCAGTATTGTGCTCCTCCTGTAGGAGTGATTTTTGTCTGTCATATTTAAGATGCATGTGGGTTTGGTGCAGTTACGGCTTTAGTGTCCTGCTCAAAGGCCATTTGAGGAGGGCAGTGGGTCCATCAGCCATTGTTCAGTTCAGGGTTGTACATCTTTGGTTACGTAAGGTTAATTCATAACATCTTATCCCTTAGTACGTCTGTTGCCTGAGTGTTAGATATACAGTCTGAATACCAATGTGTTGAGCAGAGCTGCAGTCAGTGAAGTATATCCATTCTGAGAGACTCTCTGGCATTTCCTCAGGAAACTGCCCCACCATCAGTTTGCCTCCCAACTGTGCAGCATCTAGATACCCCTACTGTCCTCGACTTTAAGGGTCCTCAACCCTCCTCCTCCTCCTCCTCTGTCCTCAAATGCACCCTTTTCTCATTCCTTCTCATTTTTCTGCTTCCAGCTGCCTTTTAGGAAATCTTCATGTTGTGCAAAAATACGCCCTCTTCTTCCTTGCATCACATGGCCCACTGGAGTCTTCCTCCTCCTCTTTCTCCCCCTTTTTCCCCAGCCTTACCTCCTCCTCCTTGTCCTCCTCCTCTTCATCAGCCCATTGCTCTCTCTAATCCTTTATCCTTCTTCCTCCTACCAGCTATGCTGCAATCATTTTCCAAGTTAATTTTCTGCCGGAACCCCTACCAGAGCTTTCAGAAAATCAGCTCATTCGAAGTAAGAAGAAATTAGTTATAGCAGCAGATTATTAGCCTGGATGTAAACATAATCAGTTAGACTGCTGTATCAAGCGAATTTGATTCAGGTCTTTAATGGGATTATTATGGTTCCTCTTGGTACTGCGTGCAGATCGCGAATGGGCAGCAGCTGAAACAGAATATAATAAAGTGCTCCCTCCATCGTGGAAAGTATTGAAAGCGGCTGACTAAAAATTTTGGCAGACTTCAGCAAAATGTCAGCACAGATCCAACCAGGAAGTGGGCTCTCTTAGTTATCTGGGGGGAAGGAGTTGCTAGATAAATAAGTGTGTAAGGGAGTTTGAAGTAACGGTGTTAAAAGGTTCCTACATGGCACCAAATAAATCACAGCCGAGCAGCATCCCGGGAGAGAGAGAGAGCAGAGTCAAGTGAAGCGGAGCGGTGACGCTGGGAGTGAAGTAAAAACAAAGCAGACGCACAGTAGTTGTCACTTGACATCATGCAGGCTCGCAGCTCTCTGACAGTACAGTCATAATCCCAAACACGGCGTCTGTACAGCAACAACCTTTCTGGTCCTGGACACATTAGAGATAAAAGACTAGGAAAAAAGTGGAAGGAGAAAATTACAGGTTTTACAGCTCTGGTGCCTTCAGCGAAATGTTAAAGGGCTCACCATGAAAACACTAACATTTGAACAAAGTGTGCTGACATGCTCGCATCATGATTGTTGCCAGTATTGTCAAGCGGTCACTCGTTGTATAGCAGTGGAAAATTCTCATGCGGTCCGAAGGCATCCATGTGACGGCATCAAAATGGAAAGTCTGTATGCTGAGCAGGAAATTGTGGCCGTGGCCAGTGGAAGAAAATCTACTGTGCTTATTCACTGGGCCACAACCGGGAAGTAGACCCGCAACATAGAGACCTTTTTGGCCTGGTGAGCAGTTCTCTGGACTGATTGATCACCATGTTTGGGTTCACTGACAAGTTTTTAAAGGTCCAATACGTAAGAATTGACCACCTGCTGAATCATACTCAAACAAACGGGGCAGCACATCACCCAGAGTAATCGCTAATGGCTGCTAGCTCGCACACATTTTTAAATTCATTTATTTTATCCACAATCTCACTGAAAAATCAATACCTATAATTAAAGAAATGAATGAATATTGTCCCGGTAATCCGCCAGGGCTGATGATCTGTCTACCCCTACTTGCTATATATTTCTTTTATAAAAATCACATGTTTTATGCCCTCAGTGTTACGTAAGGTTTTCCCAGTGGTATCAAACATCCATTGATGTTTTTCACCGTATTCTACTGAAGTTAGAAACTAAACACCCAGACATTTAAATGATTAATCAAGGAAGTAAGAAAGACAACAATGAAATCACAACCTGGCATGGTACATGTATTGCTGTTGGACAGAGGACAGCATATGCTTTTCTAATCTTATTTCCACTACAGGTTTAACACAGTGACTTAAAAGACAAAAAAAATAGGTTTAACCATAATCAACTAATTGGCTTGGTTTCCACCGTATGGGCTAAGAGGCTTATTCTGACTGTATATGAATAAGCATCGCAGTGCAAGAGGCAGACACTGAGTTTAGTGTAAAAACATACTGAAGAAGTGAGTCCATGTCATAGCTCTGCAACTTTAAATCTCGTTTTTGTCAGTCATCAAAGTCTCCCAACTGCTTATAAATTTTAATGCTGAGGAATTCCGGCCTGCTTACAACATTTGTTCCGCCGGTTTCTGCGTTTCCTTTTACTTATGTTTTACAGCTTTTAGACGCAAAATGATGTCAACGCGCCGAGGGAGACATCAAAAAGGGATGTTTTTGGGAAAAAAAGGTCTTGAGATGTTGGCAGCCAGTAAGAAAAACAGGGAAAGATGAGCCTGAAAAAGAGAGAGAGTGTGAGTGTGGCAGAGAAGACAGATGCAGAGAAGAAGACAAAAAGGTTGAGCCAGAAGAGAAGAAAGTCAAACAGATGTGAGAGAGAAGAGGACACTTGGAGATGAGAGGTAGTGACGCCTGCCAAAACAGAGAGAACGATGGAAGTCGGTACAACCTCCTGTGTTGTTAAAAGTTGAAGTGCCTGTCTGGTCCTTGTCCTGTCACCATGACAACGCTGCCAGCAAGAAAAAGTAGATAGAAAGAGTGAGAGAGTGAGTTAGTGGTTTGGAAAAGTAAAGACAGATAGGGAGAGATTCAAGCTTTGAGAAATGATTGCCATTGCCAGTATGTGTGTTAAAGTGTGTGTGAGACGTTGCTGAACATGTGCGTGTGTGTGTACGTGTACGTGTACGTGTACCAGGGGCAGAGGGCAGCTTTACCGCTGCCATAAAGGCCTTTTAATTTGAAAGGGCAGGCAGATAAAACTCTTCCTCACACACCTATTTAAACGACACAGACAGCGCCGAGGTATGTTTATGTCGGGTCAAAATCACAAGCTAATGTTCTCTGGATTGTCTCACAATGGCAGCAGGAACGCAGAGGAGACACGATGAGGATTTAGTCCTCATATGTTGTTAATCTCCCCATCTTGAAATCATCCAACAGTGCATTTTTTTGATCTGGAACACATTCAGACATTAGTTTGTGTTATTTTTACAGATTCGTGTAATAGATCATGTTGTGTGCACACCTGGGCCCTGTTTTTACACTGTCATATTGCCAAAAGCAGCCCGACTCTGCAGTCAGTGAATTCAGATAACTGACATGTTTCTTCAGATTATTTGTGCATCCATTTTAGTCCTCATGCAGCCCAGAGGTCCAAACCTAATCTTTAAAATCACTGCTGGCTGGCACCAGAAGTGTCTCCCTTGTGTTCACAGACAAAGAGGCTTTTATGTACTGTACCACTCCGGGAGTGTGTGAAGTCCACGAGACGGCGAAATATC
>CAEMYA010000010.1:9491103-9572464 GCA_903131615.1 Diplodus sargus
TGACAAGACATGACGGGTGTTAACAGTCCATTAGACTGAAATGTGTTCGTGCATGGCGCGGAAATTTGTGGCGGCTATTTGTTTTCTGTGTTTCAACTAATATTGATTTTTGTGTTTGTGTTCTGTGTTGATGCGCATGACACTTAAAAGCAGCTGCATACAGTGGAGCTTCTCTCTCTGTTTTCTTTACTTACTCAGCAGGATATCAGGCGGATCCGTTTGTGCTGATAAGCTCCACAGCTCCCTAAATCAATCATCCTTTAGAGATTCACTGCGTCGGGACACTTTATTTGATGCTATTCATGGTCTGCATTTTTTATTTATTTTTTTCAAACAACAGCCATTCAAGGTATTTGCATTTTGTAATTGCCTCTGTACGTGGGAGTCTCCTTTGTCGCTGGTGGGGTCCACCACTCCCACAAGATTCAAACTGCATACTAATGTCAACAGGGATTCACAAGAAAGGATGCAAACATGAATTTTACATTATGCCAAGGACAAATATGTGCACATATAGTCCACAAAATGCCGGGGACAGATTTGATCATTAGGTCATTTTTACACTATTATGGGCTGTTCAAGTGGTCCTGGGATCAAGGCCAAATATGAACAGCATCATCTGTCCCAATCTGTATCTGTGTCATGATCACCTAATAAGATAACATTGTAGACTTGTCCTTTAAAGTTCCCTTAAACAACAGTTCAAATAACATGATTTGTTTGGTTTCACAGGAAACAGCTTAATAAATTGCCTATTCTTTCTGTTGCACTTTTGGGTTGAGCATGTGAGTCATTTCTTATTCTGCACCTTTCTACGTGCTCTGAAGATGTTTTTTTTTATGATTAGTCTCCATTAATTATTTTTTATGTGACCTTTAAAGATAAATCAAATTAGGCTTAGAGGATGAGAGAATAAACTGATGTCATACACACTTCAACTAAATTATATTATTTCTCAGAGTCTGGGTATATTTTTAATGAGATAATCAGTGTGCATGTGAAACCAGACTCCATGTGGCTTCTCCTTGAGCCACAAGAATAGACTAAAGGACGTTAATGAAGGTTTTGTATTGGCTCATTAACTACAAATTCGAGTACACTTAGCCTCACTCAATTGATTGTCTGCCTTCAGGGGAGACTTTGGTTTCATTCCACGCCGGGTCAATATTAACATCAACTTGCAGTCGTTTTTGTGAGATGCAGAAACAATCCATTGCGTTGAGCATGCAGCAGTCCAAACTGCACTGACTCAAGTCACACAAGATGTTTTACTCACAGCGGCTTCCGGACATTGATTTGAATTCTTCACTGTTTCAGGTTCATTTTTAACACACTTGATCATTTTATTCTGTTGCCTTGAAAAAGTGAGTTGGTTTTAGGGGATGTTTTCTCAGACCGGTTCAAGTCTTACTCATCACAGAAAACATCACATTTTTAGTGTTGGACTATAATAATTCTGGATTATTGTGCATGAATATTGCAATAAAGCTGGTGTAAGGTGGCTTCACACGGGGCACCATTGTTGGTATTGATGGTAGGGCAGGTGTGGTTATTAGAAATTAGTTTTTATTAATTTGTAATAACCACATCTGACCCACCATCAATCCCAACAATGGTGCCCCAAGTGAGGTCACCTTAAACCGGCTTTATTGCAATCTTCATGCACAATAAGACTCTGATTCCTCCTCCTCAGTAGCCCCTCTAATCTGTGGCTGACCCCAAGGATCCTTCCTTGGCCCTTGGTTAATCCTTGTGCACACAGAGCCACTGAGACACATCAGGCACTAATACAAAATTCAGTATGCAGCACTGTTATATAGCTGAAACACATTATACAACATTTTAAAGACAACTCTCTTTTTGCAAATGTCAGACCTTCAGGATAGTGATTCTGGTGGCCTTTAATTTGAAAAACAAATCAATTTGAAAATCCGTCTTTTCTCTCTCTTTGTCTGACCTCAAGAAGCTGTTTCATCATCCCGATATCCTCCCGGTTAGAGTTACTGGGTCGTCACATTCGGGGTCAAGCCGAAGAATATCTCCCAAGAACAAAAACCCAGCTGCTTGGCTTTAAACAAACACTTACTGTCGAGATGGTGTCAAGCCAGATATAACCTCTCTTCCCCCGTTATCTGTCAGTTTTAGTATTGATTTTAATATTCTACTGAAGATCTTTCAAGCACTTCATGGTTTAGCTCCCTGTTATATTGCAGGGTTTCTGTGCCAGAGCTCAGTCTCAGATCCTCAGGCAGAGCTCTGTTCGCTGTTCTTAAGTCCCAGCTCAAGACTGAAAGCTGACCGAGCTTTTATTGTCAGATCCCCTGGGCTCTGCAACGCCCTGCATGAAGATCTGAGGCTCACAGAAGCAGTGACATCTTTCAAACCACTTCTCTCCACAACTCGACATTATTAACGTTATTGTTCGTAACCTTATTGTCGTGTATTTTATTCTTTTGTGTAATTTTAAGTCTCTTATTATATTTGTCTCAGTCCAGAAGTGTTTTGATCCCATTCTGACCACGTAAGCAATTGTAACTTTGTTTTAAAAATAATTCTGTATAAATAAAGTTTATGATAATCTATTCTTGGTCTAAATTCATACACACATCTTTGTTGGTGTGTTCAGGCGCTCATGGGAAACTTTTACATACCATTTTAAAATCAAGAGGTAGCTAACAAGATAATGCATCAAAATATGCATCATTTTTCTCATACTGTTTTAGCTCCTGTGTCTTTAAGGCTTCCCCCCTCCTCCTCTGATTGGTCAGCTCAGACACGCCTGAGCCAGCACCGCTAACAACAACAGAGCAGCTGTGCTAAATCGATTCTAAAGTGCTACACCAATTGGAATTAAACGCGGGACTACTGACGAGGCGTTTCAGGAACAGTGTTTTCTGTGGGAGAGAGGAGCTTCTGCTGGTGAGGACTTTGACCTTTTTACTGTCAAGACCTTTAACATGCACAAGAACATTTATGAAACACTGAAGGAAAGGAATAAAGAGAAAGCACAGCAGGTCTCCTTGGAGTTGTTGAGCTGCAAGCGCTGAATCCACAAAGATATGATATTTCTCAGCAGTGACATGAGCAAATCGTGACAATGATTTAACACTGAAAAACCAATTAAAAAACGGATGCATGCTCACTGAGAAGCCAGTTACAAAACAGTGCAGGGTAATTTTTATGCCAGTGCCTGGAAGGCAGAAATCCAATGAAAAAAACAACAACTGCACTGTGCTTTTGAAAAATGCTCGGGCTGTGATGTAAAGTGATTTATAATGAATGATAAACTGCTTGTATGTTCTGATTCTGGGCTCTGATTGTGGCATTATGAGCCCGGTCATTAACAACAGGAACACGGTGACATACAAGGAGGAAGCAGAGGATTTATCTATACGTCATCGCCCGCCAATGATTGAGTGTCTGACAGCCTCGAACTGAGATTTATGTTGACTCTGCTTTAATAATTGCAATTTTATTGACGCCGGCTAATTGCTCTGTGAACATCTTGTGTGTGTCTGCGGGTGTGATACATGTGTGAATGAGCACACGGCTTCTATTCTGTTTTCATGTGTAAATGCATCTTGTGAAGCACTGTGAGCCGTGAGAAACGTCCTTGATGCGGGCACGAAAAAGTGGACCTGAAATAATAATCCTTTCTCTGCTTTGCCTCAATCGGGAGTCACTGCGACCAGAAACATACAGATTCATAAAAGCTGCTCGAAAGATTTTGTCCCTATTAGCGAGACACACACTTGCAAATGTAACCAAACATTCCCACCCACGCAGCGGAGGCACACACACACACACACACACACACACACACACACACACACACACAAACACACACATCTAGTATCAGCGAATAACAGCTGCTGCAGAAGAAACTTCCAAAGCCACAAATGGCCAGAGTGCACCCACAAAGAAGTGTTTACCATAGTTCGGGATGCTTCAGTGACACACAGCAGCTGCGCCGAGGCTCCAAATAGACCCAAACCTCTTGTGAACAGACAAACACACCCTGCTCGGGCCGTTCTGGTCAGAAATGAACTCGGCAACAAAAAGAAGAAACAGACTCTCATGGCAAGCATTGTGGTGTTTCTATCATCTGCACTCCCAATGCTCTGCCAAATAAATTCCATTTCTTCAGAACAATGACGCTGATTTCCTTTGTTCAAAATGTCCAATTCGTCCTCGAGCACCCATCAACCTGAAAACTCACCGAGCAACGGCAGAGGACAGAGGATGTTGTTTTCTGCTCTCTTAATCAGCGGTGATGAAGGTGAGGATGTTGCCCACTCTCTTTATCATCACACCATCTGGCCACACATATACACACACACACACACACACACACTGCAAGGCAGGTGGGACTCCTTCAAAGTGAATTCAAAATGGTTCACAGTCACAGAAATTAGTCACCAGCACTCACTTGAGTGAGCTCTGACTAAGCACCGGGAAAAAAAACAAAACAAAACAAAAAAACACCTATAACTCACTTTTAGTATCTGCTTAGCCGAGTGTGTGCATGTGTGTGCATGTGTGTGTGTGTGTGTTCAGATGGAAATGTGCAGTGTGATGATTAAGGCAGCAGTCAGTGCGTCAGCCCAGGACAAAAATAAATCCTTTGTTCTCCGATCCCTATATTCTGCTGTATTCATCCTACATTTAATCACACATTTAATTCAACACGTCCAGTCTTTTTTTTTTCTTTTCCTTCATCAGTTCACTGATAACGGCACGGCGTTATTTTCTGTGTGTAATGGATTTAAAAGTTTTTGTAATCAGCCGGAGACATGCTGCTGGCAATCAGTAATCTACAGAGCGCAGAGCCGTTTACATTAGAGTTCAGCTGCAGAGGGCTTTCACGTGGAAATGAGGGATTTCTGCCGCTGCTCTGCACGTTCAGTGTTGACACAGTTAAGAAATCTGTAATAGCCGGTCTGTGATTGGATCATTTTGAACAGGGGGATGGCCTAATGGGAGCCGCCTCTGCCCACACACCCCCAGAAACCTAGCCTGAGTCTCTATGTTTTAATTGTGATTATGATTTTAATCTAATAAAACTGAAGTCAGGCTTGTGTGGTCCAACTGGATGTGGTCATTAAACATTTAAAACACACCATGAACTCTGCTTTGATTTATGTAACTCTGACTCTGACATGAACTTTTCCATTCCCACATTACAGCAGACATCTGTTGTCGTGTCCCTGCTGAATTATTTGGTTACATAGGTGTCTGGATCTGATGGTGGCCTGTCGGCAGCACAGATGTTACCGAATGATCTATTGAATATTACATGAATTCTTCCAACAGCAATGTTGGGACTTCACGTTGCCACTTATCTACTACCACTCTATAAACAAAAGGCTACAGTATAGTATAGAATTTACAGTAAATAGTTCAGAGACAATTACAGATCAAAATCCAAACAAATCCATCTGCTACTTCAGCACCATGGACAGCGCTGCAAATGTCACTCTATTTTCCTTCCAGTTCTGCAATTACTTTCAATCGTCAGAACAAAAGATGTTTTACCGAATATTGCGTGAGAAGGGCCGCTGGAGGAGAAAGTCGAGTGCAGAGCCAGAAATTCTGGAGGAATAAACCTAGATACCGGGTCCGGAGTCATTTACTGACGGAAGTAGATCACATGAATTTCTAGCTTTTGTGATGGATCCTCAATCCCTTTTTGCTTCTTTGCAGCAGCGATCTGAGGAGCTGACCTCGACTGTCGGGGTGTTTTTGCACAGTAATGTTCACCGTCTGCTGGAGCTGCAAAGAAAATGTACTTTACCACTTGACTGCAAATACAGAGAGGAGTGAGGAAAAGAGGAGAGAGAGAGAGAGCCGGAGTCTCTGGTGAGCCTACAAACACTTTCAGTTTGTGTCATTGCTCGCTATCTTATGGCTGAAAATTTATTATGGCTGTTTGGGTCAAATGAACACATGATCCTGTGGTAAAACTGGCCTCACTGTGGGTGAATACCATTTAACAACCACCTTTGCTGATACTGAAAATCAATCTGACTGTTCACAGACGAGGTCATGTTTTAGCTTTATCACTGTAAGTTAGATCTCGGTTGGTGACTTCCCAGAAGTGTCAACTTAAAGACGCAAATCAAAAATGTATACTGAAGTTGTTTGATAAACATTACAATTGTTACATATTTAATATATATTGTTTACTGACTGTGAACATGCAGCACTCTGAACAAAACGATCAAAATCAGTGGTTTGTATTTGGCCACTCTAGATTTCTTGGATTTGTACAGATTGCTTATTTCTTTACGGCGTATTACTGCATTTATATTCAACACTTCAACTGTGATTTTTGTCTTTAAGTGGACACTATCAACACATGTGTCACTGAGTGCAGACAGTGCACACAACCTGTTGCTGCTCTCTTTGTCCTTGTCCATCGGTCTCCGTCCTCCACAGTAATCCTAATTACTGTGCAGTTTGTGATAATTACATCAGTAATTGCTTCCTCTCTGGCATCATTATAATCCTCTCTGCATTCTTCAAACACACACACACACAAAGACACACCTGTAAGACGAATCCCATCTTAGCCTGATTTCTGCTCTGATTAGAGTGCAATCCAATGTACAACAGGTGTGTCGTTCAACAATTGTGTGCCGGGAAGGACGAAAAACAACAACACACTTCCAGATGTCACTTTTCTCAACTCGTCAGTCCTTTCCACTTTCCTCCTCTTCTCGTCACACCTGTCTCCCCCCCCCCCGACCACCCATCATCATCCTCCCCTCCGTGTCTGCGGTCCTCGTCACAGAAAATAAGATCGTCAGACGAAATTCAGGATGATGGGGTCAGGAGACCATCACCTGCGCGCACACACACACACACACACACACACACACACACAGATACACTTAGACCGAACACCAGGGATGCGCTCATCTCCCCCCACCCACCAGATGCACCCTGTAACCATGACAACCCCAGACGAGGAAACTGAGTGCTCTGTGTTTGTGTGTTTAGCTCAGAGCTTCCCATTTAGCAATAATTGAATGTGAAGGAAGGACGGAGGAAATGCTTGAGTGTGCACACTGTGTGTGATTGCGGTATCGACTTTACAAGGCTGTGTGTGTGTGTGTGTGTGTGTATGCTTGTGGCTTTTTGTGGGTGAAAGAAACAAAGAGGCCAAAGACGCCGTCAGTTAATTCTGGGGAAAATAGTTTACGACTGTAACTGCAGCATTAAAATCAATTAGCTAAGTATGTAAGCTGAGGCTGTTTTATCAGAGAAGAATGAAGTCTAGGGTTATAATTGAGACCAACTGGCAGCACCATTTTGAATGAATAAATACTTGTGGTACGTCGGTTCACTTTCTTTCCGGTCTTCTGGCTCACTGAAATCATTTTAGATTAAAATGACGTGTTGCTTTAATACTCGTCTTTCAATCCTGCAGGCTTGATGCACATCCGGCGACTTTAACAAGGCGATGTAATAAATTACTACCAATGTTTCCAAAGCGTGGCTCGGAGACCTAGATGAGTTTGTGGAAGAGTCATCTCCTCTTCGTGTGTATTTTGGTTGTGAGTGGGAGGCAACAATCTTTTCCTGGAAAACATTTTCATAGACGTTTTTTCTCTCGCTGCGAATGTATTTGCACAGGAATTTTATCTGATGTGTACACATGAGAATAAAAATGTTTCGACTTCTGGAACTGAAACTCGAACGATGAAGACGAGGAAGTTCAAGTAAGAAGAACAGAACGGATGATTTTTTTTTTTTTTTGAGTCCACAATCAATACAGGATGACACATTCATGCTGGGAACCTGTCGGTCCACAGCTCCAGCTCAGCCTTATATGCGGCCACGCTATATATAAACCCGGGGCTTCCCACGCGACGCTAACAGAGCTGAAACAGTGACACACATATGTGACGACAGCTTTACTCGACCATGCTGCGATATGAAACTAGCCGTGCATTCACATCAAACGGGCCAACGTGTTGTCACACTACATTTAGGGCCAGAGTTTAAAGAGTAAGCCAGGGGGGCCAACAGTATATAGGATGACCTACATCTGAGCCGGGCCTTATACACAGAACATGTTATACACACACACACACACACACACACACACTCAGAGAAAGCAGAATGGGATTAAAACGCCCAGAGTATGTGGCATGAACTGTGATGTGATTAAGTCACAGTTGACCTGGTATGCATGAAACTTTAATGAGGAGGAATAATGATATCAAGCTTCATGTTCGGGGAGCTAAAATCAATGTTTCTCAACATGGAGCCGCTCGCTTTTTAAAGCACAAGCGAGGTCGACTAGGAACTCAATTTGCAGTGTCATCTCGATGGAAATCACAAGAGATGTCCTGGTCTCTAATGTACTTAAGTAACAGCGCGCATAATGTTCACATAATTCACTTAGCCGCTGACCCAGTGAAGATGCAATTGTGATTGGTTGAGTAGGAATGATCGATTACGGGCTTTTATTGTTTTTCTGTTATGCATGTTCGAGTGAAAAAGTCAAATCAGCTGTTAACCTGTTAAACCCAACTGGGATATTTTGGAGCACCTATGGTAACACATCAGTGAAATATATGGTTTGGTACCTGAGAAATTTTAAATGGCACAGATGGCGCCAAAATGGCACATCTGGAGATTCTGCCTGAGTGCTCCGGACTAAAACCTCTCTAATTTTGTTCTGATTCACTTTATTAGCATCAAAGTTGGCGGAGGTGATGTTCAGATGTTTTGCTGCAGCTGCTTCATTCCTCAGGGATATTCATAACAAAACTGTGATCTAATACAAAAAAATAAATGTTTTGTGCCATCATAATTTACTCAGACTGAGTGACATATATACTTATATTTACACATCTGAACAAATAGTTCAAGTGTTCCCTTTATCATAACACCTCCATTATTCAAATAGACCTCAGAGTTGCAGAGATGCACTCAGTTAATTATCGAGTGGAGACTCTAGCTCTGAACTGGCTAACTTGAGAGGATGAAGAGTTCACAGAGAGACTTCAGCCTCACTCAGGAGCCTCTCAGGTGAGACTTGATCACACAGAGAGGAGGTTCGTCCTCACATGGAAATTAGACGTGCATGCTGGGTCCTTACAGCTTCATATTAAATAAAACAATTTAAACTGGAAAATTGGCCGATCGCTTCACATTAACATATATTATCATGCATTAAAGGTGCGGTATGTAAGTATTTTAACTTAAAGCATCGAAAGAACATAAATAATGACATTTACATCAGTAACCTCACAGAGATGTTAGCAAAGTCTCTTAGTGATATGGATTGTGCTGCACTGATTTACTTTAGCGGTGACACAGACTTGACACAATAAAAACACTGTTTTTCAGGTAATCTGGTGTTATATTAATCCTAAAACATCTGGCAATTCTTAAGTTTTTCATTTTCCTTTTTCACAACACAGAGCTTGACAGTTTCTGATAGTGTCGGCTGCTTGAGCAAAAAATGACTGGTTCTTAACTTCATCCACAACATCTGACAAAATAAACCATTTCTGGCACAATGAGAGCTTCATCGATGGCTCAACTCTCCAGTTTGCTAAAAAACCCAAAAGGCGCCACTTCGATTGTAATTTGATCTACTGACTGGAGAGACATATATCCCCTGGATGTGGAATCAAGCCTTTCTCTCACCGTTAGCTCCATTTCCAATTGTCAAATGGCAAAAATCCCAGATCTACCTCACTGCCAAAAGTCCTAAATGTTCTTGGCTCAGAATTGGCCGTTCCACCAGAGACTTCCTGCTCAGATGTTTCAGAGATATCCCTGTGGCAGAGAGACAGGAAAATAAAATCTAATGGGGCTACGGGGGTCAATAATGTTTCTCTCTCTGTTCTCCAGTGACAAAAGTCAACTTTAAATGTTCAACTCCCCCTACTGGCCTCAGTTACAATGTCTTTGTATTTCTGTGACACAGAAACTAAGAGCTGCCTTCTCAGAAATTGGGAGCATCTGTGTCAAGACCTGCCTCAGCGTGACTCACCTAAAGAAAAAGGTGTTTCTTCAGAGTGTGAGATGAGTGTGAGCTGACCTGACAGAGACGCTGCCGCTTTCACACCACAGGTTATCACGACTCCAGAGCAACACGGAAAACCAGCCAAGGAAAACACCTGCTATAAAAGTGATTAACAGATTTTGGTCGGATTAGTTCAGAGACGACAGGTGTTTTGAAAAACGCTCACCGGGAATGAGGGAGGCTGAAGAACCATCAATAAAGAGTTGAACCCAGATTACCAAAATCTTTTTTTTAATGAAGAGTCATAATGTACAATATAAAAATTGACTACAAACAGAAAAATAAAAGAGATGGCATGATAGTAATGAGAGATTCTGTGTATTTGTGACCTTCTTGAACGCAGCAGAGCAAAAGATTCTCCACTCCAAAGACGTCTTAACGTATCAGTACCTCTGAATTCTGTTCATGATTCATTTTGAGAGTTTCCTAGAGAGCAAAACAAATTTTTTACACACTCGTGAACAAGATTCAATCTCATCTCTCAAAGTATCATCACCATGGTTCTTCTTTATGAAAGTATAATAGGCATAATTAATCCAGGACAAGCGGAACAACTTCATGGCAAAAATGTTTCAAAAACACAAAATATAACAGTCTGTGATGTGGTCACGTGTAAAAGTCAAGTTGTCACGACTGCGATGAGCCAAGTCGCCTACATAGGTGTGTGTGTGTGCTGTGTGGAGGAGGGCGAGGCGGCGGCGGAGGATGACGAGAGCGAGGAGGTGGACGGCTGAGGGGTGGAGGAGGAGGAGGTGGAGGAGGAAGCGGAGGCGGCGGTGGCAGCCAGCGACGAAGTCTCTACGAGGCTGCTGTGTGTGATGAAGCGCAGACGCAGCTTCATGGCCGGACGTAAAGTCATGATGATTTTCTCCACCTGGGAAAAAAAAGAAAAAAAGAGACGAGATGATGACAAGGAGAGAGAGAGAGAGAGAGAGAGAGAGAGAGAGAGAGAGAGAGAGAGAGAGACGAGATCAGTTCAGGGAGAACAACATGATTCTGTCAACACAAATCACATTCATTTTCTCTAACATCACTTAATTTAATCACAGCGCCCAAATTATAAAACATACAATTCAGGTAAAGTCTACTCTCAGTGTTCAATAACTGCTTTGTCTGTTAAATTAATTACTTGAAAAGTCATTTTTAAGTACACTTGTCTGAGCCTCGAGCACAAAGTAAAGCCACAGCTTCATCATCTCTAATTAACTCTGGTGTCAGGTCTGGACGTGGTGGGGAGTTGTCTTACTGCACAGGAGGTGACAGATTCAAACTATAAATGGAAACTGGGAACAGAAAACTGTCTCCCGAAAAGGCTGCCGGTTCATAGATGTCATCCGACTTTGAAATCTGGGTGGCGAAGGTCTCCGTTCGTCTCCATTTTTAGTTTCACGTCAGTTTGTTTTTTTGCTGTACGAGCTTTTTGCCGTCTACTGTAGTTTAATGGAAGACAGCCTCACCTGCTCCTTCACGCTGTCTCCAGTGTACATGTATTTGATGTGATAGAGGAAGTCACAGATCGGATCCATGTAGCTGAGATGTTGGGAGTGCTGGTCCACCGCCTGGAGCATCTCGTAGAAGGCCACGCCGATCTGAAATACACAAAGTAAAATCTTAACACAAAGAAATAAATCTGAAGCACTTGTTATTAGAACTCAGGCTGAGGCGACATAGCACTATTGTCCCACCCTATTATCGCAATATTTGATAATACCTACCGCAGACCCAAGACTTTTAGAGCTGCAAAAACTGTAATAAATCTATTCTGATAATCAATAATTTGTTTAAGTAATTTTTCAGGCAAAGTCTCAAACTTTTGCTGGTTTCAGCTTCTTAAATGTAAAGATTTGCAACTTTTCTTTCTGTGAGTGTTCAAGTGAGCGTAAGGACAAAATAACTAATATGAAGACGCAAGTTTGGACTTCGGGAAAATAATCAGTAGATTAATAGATAAATAATCATTACTTTTGCAATCTAATAATCTATGGTCAAACTTCTCTGTGTACCTCCAACATGCATCGCGTCCTCTCCTGCTGGAAGCGCTGCAGGAACGGCCCCACCAGGTGATACACGTAGAGTAACTGGAACTCTGTCTGGACGACGGGCTTCAGCGTCTCTGACAGGAATCTACACACACACATTTATGATGACACCAGAGCCACAAAGAAAGCACATGAAGAGTGACAGAGGAGCATAAAAAGAAACGTCCTTACTTGGGGATAAGAGACAGCTGTCCGATGGAGGAGTGATGCCAGACAGCGTGCGCTAATGCTAGCACATAGCTGCAGTTCATTTCACTGTAGCTCTGGTGGCAGGCTGTGAAGTCCAGCAAGGCGAAGGGACAACCTGCCCACTCGGTCTCAGACGTCAGCGCCGGAGAGCTGATCACAGACACGATGCGGTCGTGGAGAACGATCCAGTAGGGCTCCTGGAAGTGGGTCACGGTGAGCAAAATCAGTGCTTATTCATCAAAACAGTAAAGGAATGTGATGGGACGGTTTTTCTTACAGGAAGTGCGGTAATCACAAGTCCAATGGCATTCATCCAAGCTATGATGCTCTCCCTGGGAACCAGAGGTTGGCTAAAGGGTGAAAGAAAACATTGTGTGACTCAACAATAATTCAAACTCTTATATCACCAGAACACACATCCAAAAAGTACGACAAAAATCACACAACACTCAAAACGATCTTTTCTCAATGAGAGCATTTGTCTGTTGTACCTCTTCAACACAACGTTGAGCAGAGCGTTCCCAACATCTTTTCCCGGCACGGCCAAAGCCATCAGCTCCACACAGGTGACGTGTAGGGCGTGGGCTGCGGGGTTGGGGAACTCATTGAACCTCCAGTCACAGTTGGGGAAGGGGCCGGGTGACTTACCAGCCATGGGTGAGACAGAGAGTTAAGGAGGGCCTAAAGGTCACTGGAGGAGAGGCGTGAATGAATGAAACACACATCTGGTTTTCAGTAACTCTTCCCCATGTAGCAGCTAAACTGCCTGCAATTAAATAAACTTAAATTGAATTAACAACAGATGTAAAATCTATTTCTTCGTCCCTTTAAAGCAAAGAGGCACTCTGGGAAACTCCAAGTATTGGCAGCAAGGTAAATATATTATTCAGGTGCCCCAGAGGCCTGTGACTTTTTATTCGCCAGTACCAGGGTCAGTTAGAGAGAACAGTGGTAGATAAATCCATCAAGAGAGGCAGATTAATGAAGGATATTGTCCACCAGGCGTCCAATCAGCTTGCAGTAGTAGGTGTCGTCAGGGATCCACACGTTGTCCTCTCTTGGGTTCATGCCAAACTTCAGGTAGGTTTCACTCAGGCACCAACCTGGGGTACGGTTGTCCTTTAAAAAGAAAAAGAAATACAATGTAAATATAAACAATAAAATAAAAAAATAAGTTGTTATTCAATTTAACGTTGCTACCCTTGCTGGTAAACGTGGCTTGTAAAATGTAATATTTAATCTAATAACTGCATAAATATAAATTGTTACATAATGTCTGTGTGTCTCTTTCTTCTTCCTCTGCCTACCTTCAGTGACGACATGATGGCGTGCACAAGCTTCCTCTTCAGATTGGTTCTGTCTCTCAGATGCCGCTCGTAGTAGTGAAGTGTGTTGTAGAGGTAGGTGACTGGGCGGTCTGCACACAAACACATACATCATTTTTACATCAGTGTGCACAAACAATAGCCTTGACATTTCATTCACGCAGTCCTTTTTCAAGACTCACCGTGGAACTTGTACAAGCCTCCCAGATGATCGAGAAGCGTTTCCAGAGACTTGGAGACAGGAAGGAGCTCCAGGAAGCGGTGGATGACGATGTCAAAGACGGGCAGGAAGCGCAGGCACACGTTGCCGAAGTAGATGGGCAGGTACTGAGGCTGGAGCTGCATGGGAGGGTTGACTTGGTCTGCAAGGCCCTCAAAGTACAGCTTCTCTGGGTATTTCTGGTAAAAGAAAATCAGAAGAATACTGAATGTTCTGACCCGCCTCTCTCTATTTAGTTCACTTTTTTTAGACTGAGGTGTTGTCAGAATGAGATGGATGATTAGGGGAGGTTCTGTTACATGTGTACCTTGTGGTAGCTCATGTGCTTGGTGTGCCAGTCGCTCTGCAGCCAGTGCTCAGGAGCGTTCTCCTTGACAAAATCATTAACTCGGTTCCTGAAGTCGTTGGGCTTCAGCAGTAGCAGCTGGATTATGAAGTAACAGACCTGAGCCTCGTTGCCCTCGTGGCTGCGCATCGCCTGGATGAAGATGAGAGGAAAAGAGAAATGAGACAACTCGACCGTATCAAACTGCAGACTTGTTCCTCTGTATGCAAGTTTGTCCTCACCAGACACAGGATGAGTCTGTCCAGGGTGACTATGTTGTATTTCCAGACCATGTCGTTGAGAATCTCAATGCACTTGTTTAGCTGCTGCCCGCCAGCAGATGTCGAGAACTCGTAGACAAGGAAATCTGCAAATGTTCGCACGTGAGCCACCAGTGCACGAGCCCCGATTCGCTCCAAGACCCTGAGGGACAGAAACATCAAGCGACGGTTCACTCATCATCTCAAAAAACACTGTTTTCTCCCTCTGGATTAATTAACTACAGATGTTATTTAGAGACTCGGGGATGCCCCACCTCGGGCTAATTAGTGGAAAAGTTAAAATGCCAGAACATCAGTGATGAGACACATTATTAACACATGCTTCATAAATACACACCCAGGAGTGTCGTGGGTACACTAACTGTTACTGGTACTGTAGGAAAAATTAATTTGTAAGCCAATTCATACAGATTTGTTGTTAAATTGACGTTTAAAAATAATGTTTCTGTTGATGAGCATGAAACCTAATTACTTTCAGTGGTGTTCAAAGATTACACATGAAAAAGAACATGTTCTAAAGACACTGTTTGCACAATATCTGTGACTAGAGCTGCAGCAATTCATCGATTAGTTGACAAATACTGAATCAATCAACTATCTTGATAACCAATTTATCTTCTTATTTTTCGTTTATCAGAAAATAAAGTCAAAATACTCTGACATCTGACTGGTTTCTTTACTTTACTTCTTTACTATGACAGTAAACTGAATATCTTTGTGTTGTGGATGTAACGAGACATTGGAGGACGTCATCTCAGGCTGTGGGACATCGACATTTTCCCCCCCATCTACTGACAATTTATAGACCAAACAACTAATAAAATTAATCGAGAAAGTGATCGACAGACTAATCAACAAAGAAAACAACTGCTGGTTGCAACGGTATATTTGTAAGATATAAAACAATGACATCAAACCTGAAGCCTATCTGGTTTATGTGGTCCGTCTCCAGCAGCATCTTCCACAGCAGACAGAGGAACAGTGGGGGTGATCCCTGCATGGAGAAGTGGGTGATGATGTCGTTCTCATTGGCCATGGACTTCCACTTTCTGTACTCCTCTTCTACGTTCTTCTTCAGGTTGAATCGAGACTCCTGGGGAACGTTGTTCTGTTTGAAGAATGCCTGAGGATGACAGAGAGAGAGAGAGAGAGAGAGAGAGAGAGAGAGAGAGAGAGAGGAGTGATGGTTGTTACGACTGGATGAATGCATCTGATTTGAATCCGTCAGTGTTATTCATGCCTCAGTGGCCACAGCGCACCTGTAGTGGAGCAGGGAAGCAGGAGAGTGTGTGTGATGCCCAGTTATGAGGCGTGAAGTTCATGATGGTTTGGAGGATGTCTTTACACCAAGTCCCATGGATGGAGTCGGACCCCGTGAAAAAATCTACACAGAAGAACACACAATGAAGAGAAAAATCAAGATACGAGGGAAAGCAAAAAGTAAAAGACAAAGACAGAGAGCAACTACGAAATCAAGAAAAGAAAAGATCTGAGAGTGCTACCAGTGACGTGTGTGGCTCTGGCCAGGGTGAGGATCAAGGCTCGGTTCAGCTCCTCAGATTCAGCTGACAGAACCGTCTTTGGGTCATTGAGGAAGCGCGTGAACTGGGGCTGCACTTCAGAGCTGCCCAAGGCTGTGATCAACCGCAGAGCTGTGCTCTCAACGCTGGAGGAGGAGACATAGACAGGAAGATTGTCATCATGAAGATGTTCCTTTGAGTCTTTTATCATCGTCAGTGGAGGTGGACACAATATAAACAATGTGTGTGCAATGTGAGGACAATGTTATATTTAGGTGACAGTGTTCTTCCACATTACCACAGATGCAGCTGGTTCTGGTTGGTCTGGGGCACAGCAGCCAGACTGTGTAGATGACTTAGCAGCTGGACTCTGTAGTGCGGCTGGATGTGGTGCATCCTGTAGCTGAACATCTCCAGTAACGTGTGAAGGATTCCCCACGCGTGACATTTAAACACATTGGGCAGCAGCTGGCCTGAACAGACAGACAGAGTCACACTATTCAATATGTGTTCGCTGCCCTGAAGGGAGTCGAATTCATGAATAACTCAAATGTTCTGAGTCAATCTGCTCAAAATGCAACACAGAGGAGGAGCAGTGATGACTGAATATAAATTGGACTAAGAGATGCTGACAGACGTGCCAGATCACTCATAAAGACGCTTCTTTCTTGATCACGCTCATGTTCAGAAAGGCGCGTTTTAGAGACTTAAAAGCGTAACTGAGATTATCCTGCTGCCACCTTAAATGTAGCTGAAGTAAGAACTTCAAAGTGAATAAATACTTATAAATGTGCATAGCAATGCATGTCAATCATGGTTCACTAGGGAAAAAATATTAAATGGCAAAATATTATCATTAGTTGGGCTTATAATAAATAACTTCACAAAATTTTGATTGTTTTTTGAAAGTAAGTTAGTCTAGCCTGTTTAAACTGATTCAAGCTATGACATCTATAGCGTATAATTAAAACAAAAGTGGTTAATTAAACTTTTTTTCTTTGCATTCTGAGTGAATTTTACTCATGTTTACATGTTTCAATGACTCACTGATGAATCCTTTGATGCCCAGTGACTCGATCTCCATGTAGACCAGCAGTCTGCTGTATGTTTCCACCAGTGCAGGGGCCAGGGCAATGCTGGATTTGGCCTGGGCCAGTTTTATTACCCGCGTGGCAATACTGTGGATCAGACTGGAGGCAGACAGACACACAGGGTGGGACAAAGAGACACAGAGAAGTTTAAAGTCATTGTCTATCATTCTTGAAATCATCAACATACATTTTTAAAATCAATTAATTCATCTGCACATCCCTCCCTTCCTCTACCTCATCTTTGCGTGCACTGTGAGTGAATCCAGCAGGTTCATAGGCAGCGGGGTGACAGATCCTGATGCCATGCAGTTGGTGCCGGGTAGGTTGATCCTCATTGATCCGTTCCCATAGATGGTCTCCACCAGGACGCCCATTGGCAGAGTGAAGCACTCCGAGTTGGTGCTGTAAGCGTTGCACAGCAGGGCGATCTTGTAATCGGACATCCCCAGAGTCTTGTTACGCAGCGACTGCTGGAGAAACCTAACAGATGGTAGGGAGATTAGCGGAAAAGCACTGTATGTATGTACAGTTGTTAGGAAGCACTTGCATGTGGAGGTGCGCAGTTTTAAGGTATTTATTGATCTATAGCACATATTGGTCCAGTTATTTAAAGATACGTACTCATGGTGCAGTTTCAGAGAATGTGGTATTGGTATCTGGAGTTTGGAGTTGTCGTTCTGAGCTTTGCGGTTCAGGTGGATCCAGATGCAGGTCATGGCGAAGGAATGAGTCGACTGGGGCTTGTTAATGTCTGGAACTGGAATACACTGGAGCGGGAGAGAAATCAAATATAAATGTGAGGGAACGGCTGCCAATAAAACAATAAACAGTACAAGAGACAATAATAATAATAATAGAATAAAATGGGGCACGAGTGATAATGATCGTAGTAAAACCAAAACAATTTCTTGGCAGATGTGCACCTCTTTTTCTGGGTAAAGCAGGTCAAAGAGCTTCATGACAGGCAGGAAGTCGGCTAAGGCGTTCTTCTGAATGCTTCCTGATATGAACTGCAGCAGGACCCACATCAGGTGGTCTCTACCTTTAATGAGACCTCTACCTGCAAGCTAGAGAGAGAAAGACCAACTCAACAACAAGGGACGCATCAGCTGACACTTGTTTTATAATTCACACACTCACTTTGTAATACTTTTGTATTTGCCAGGTTAATTCAGCTTTATTTTTTGTTTTTACTGCTGTGTAGCTTTGCAGTGAAAATGTATTTCCTATTAGCAGTTACTGTTTGTGGATGTGATATATTCATTGTTTTTACACGTCAGGAGGGGCAGGTGTATCGCGTGGATTTTATGACTTCTGAGTATGTGTGACTGCAGCTAAACCAATTTTATACTTGAAGGTTGAAATAATTCAGTCATAACTCAGGGTAGAAAAGGTAAATCTTTACTTGAGAAAGCGTTTCTCTGTCTTGGTGTCATGGGATTGATGAGCTACCTCCTTTAGTTCTGACATCTGTGACAGTTTTTTTTGTTCCCATTTTCTTAATGTCAGATACTGAATACCTGTTTCCATTGACAAATGTTGGTGGAGTGTGTACAAACCAAATCAAATCAGACCTAAATTTCCCTTTACTTGATAACAAACTCTTCCCTCGTCTACATATCCCTCCTCTTACCTTCTGATGCAACGACAGCACCATGTGAGGGAAGCTTGCAAACTGAAACAACACAAAGAAGATGAGCTGGGAGGAGAGGTGCTGCCACAGCAACTGGCTCGTTCCCCCGATATCGGCGTCAAAGTGTTCCTCGGTCTCGGAGCGCTCCATGGCATACACCACGAGGTCCACCAGCTGCTCCTCCAGCACCGGGCAACGCTGCTTTTGCTGGCAGGGGAGGAGGGGAGTGTTAAAGACAAAAAAAAAAAGAGGGCAGGAGAGAGAAGTTAAACGGAGAAAGGGAGGGAAAGACGTCCACGGACAGACAGACAGAAAGAGAAGGGGTAGAGGAATGAGGAGAGACAGCGGGAAAGGAAGGGAGAGAATGAGAAGAACATCATCGTTAAGTAACTTCACATAAACATTTTCATGTCAAGAGATTCTCCAACAGTTGGCACACTTCACAATCTTTTCATCCCTTGCATGCAGGACAGCAAATCCCTCCTGCTTCTGTCAGCTGGGTAAACATTCCTCTGGCCCAATGTCCAAATTAACCTTCAGCTCCAAATGTCCTTGTGATTTTACAGTGATGTCACAATGCAAGAATAATTGCTAAACTTTGGAGTCTACGCAACTCCAATAATTTGCCTCATTGAAATTTGGACACAGTGAGGTTTTTTTCTAATCCTCTGCTAAAGTTCCAGTTGACGCAAAAGGTTGCAGCAACTTCACATGACGGTATTTCACAAAAGAAGGATCGTGTGCTTTTTATGACATCTGAGCCTCAAGATACGGCAGCGGATTAGCACTGAATTCATAAGCTCATCCAAAGAAGTGATGAATATAACACTACAGTTGAAAGTTAGCTGGCTGGCTGATACCAACATACTTATAGAAATGGTTGTTAGTGGTCATTGTCCTTAATAAATAAACCAATAACTTAAATTACATTGAAATAATGTAACTAACGTTGATGCATATAACATATAGTCAAGCCAAGCTCAGCCAGACGTCTGGTGAAAGTACTACCTGCTTTCTGAAATGATCCTATCATGTAGGAAATCATTTATAATCTAAAATACGTGAAGCTCATTTGGGTCACCAGCCAGACTTCCATGTGTAAAAAGGAGTATTGATGAAAGACGGGAGCAGAGAGGGAAGAAGGGGAGGGGATCAAGAGAAAGCATGAAAATTTGCAGGGAAGGCAGGTTGTCAAGATCCTGGGAACGATTGCGCAGACGTGGCGATTATCAAACCAATGGACTGAAACATTCACAGAAATATTTCAGACCATATTATTGACTATTAACTGACATAATGTAATAGCAAAACAATACAATGTTCATTTCAAAAATTTGGAAAGATCAAAAACTACTAATACTGACATTTCCTGTTAACCCATGGTGAGAAACTTATCTTCACCCATCAGTGACAGAGCAGGAGTGTCAATCTCTGCAATGGTTACAACGAAGGACTTAAAAGAGCGTTTTTTTCATATAGCATAGCAAGAAACAGCACAGCACAACACAGAGCAGTTCAATATGTCACAGCACAGCACAGCACAGCACTTAACACCAAACCAAACCAAACCAAACGGTGCAACGTGTTCCTGCATGCAGGCTAACGGGTCTGGAAAGGTGGGGAGGTGGTGTGACTGGGAAGAAGAAGAAGAGGAGGAGCTGCGAGGCTGACTGTCACCTCTCTTCCTCTGCCACCAAACACACATTTGCACTCTCACACACAATCACGCACACGAAAGAGTGAGGGCAAGAGAAAAACAAAGAAAAAGAGAGAGAAAGAGAGAGGGATCGACAGGCACATCATCCATACTGTACAAAAAAAATACCGAACCTAGTTATACATCCCAACCAGAATAAACCACAGAGAGACAGATCTACTATTCCATATAAATGTGAGTTCATGTATTTTAATGCAATTTTCACAGCAGTATATCTGGTAGCAATTGAATTGTCTCTCAGCCCGCATTTATTTCAAAATGAGTACCGAACTGATTGTGATCACTGCGAGTCATCAGTTGTTATCAAGTAAACATGTCACTTATCTGCCACTGACATTTCAGGCTCTGTATTAAATTAAAGAATATATTAGACTCAGTCGTTGTTTCTGTAGAATCAAGATTTCATCTAAATTATTACTTGATTGTGTACAGTAAGTGCGTTATATGAGTAGCTGCGAAGAACATGACATGTTGATGACATGTTACCCAAACACTAAACATTTAATTTGGGGCCTGTTGAATCACAATCGCTCATTTATTAATTGGCATAAATAAATCAGATGTAAAATATTTGGAAAATAAGATGTTTATTGTGCACTGCAGCACAGAGCCATTATAGATAAATATCTATTAAAGGTGCAAACTGGAGAAAAAAAAACAAAAAAACAAGAAGTCATCAACCACGCGCATCTTCAACCAATAAACACCACAGCACAAAGGTCAGACTACACTCATCCAGTCAGACAGCCAATCAGAAACACTCAGCAGACCTGGGCAAAACACTGTTCAATACAGAAAAACAAAGAAAATAAGCGTAACGTTCATTTGGCTTCCTAATCCACACTTTGCCATGTCTTCTTAATTCTGTGACCTGCTCATGCTCATGCCATTTAAATCTGCACGCTGCTGCTCAAAATGTTATAATTACAAAAATATCACTCCATCTCTCTAACCAGGAGAGACTCTGGAGAATGATTAGGTTTATATAAGGATGAAAGTGAAGTTAGCAGAGCATGAACATTGCAAATTACGAGCCGCTTATTAAAGAAGCTGATATCACTTTGGATGTTAATTGACTGGATGGCACAAGTTGCATAGGAATAAGGTTCACTAACATACTGCAGCATCGTAGCACAGAAAGTTTGTTTAGACTGGAAGCAGAAGACATGACATTCAGAAAATCATTAAGGTCCACCAACTAACAATGTCTACCTTTGAAACTAAATATGTTTATAACGATAAACAGGACTGCAGACTTCTTACTATACTGTCTGTTCTTGTTCAGTTTGGTTGCTTGTGGTAGCCTGACAAGCCTGACCACTATTGAGTCAACATGGAGTAGTTTTGCCCAGGTCAGCGCAACAGAAAGCAGCGTAAAAGATCAGACACGAGAGGACCTCACTAACAACAGGCAAGGACCAGACTACATTCACACATGCAGTGCAGCAGGACTTGAAATGTCGACAGCAGGGTTTAAAATCAGAAACACTTCATGGGAGCCTGTCAGCTGGGACCACAGACGAAATGTACTGAATAGCTGAAATAAAAACTGCAGTGTGGAGAATCTGTAACCGTCTCAGTCTGGACGACAGACTGTTATGTCGTTATCAGTTGGCTCAGTTTAATTAAGGGTTGTAAATTAAAATCTCATTAAAGGATGGAAACTGGGCCACAGCGCTGCGAATATTCAATATAGCAAATGAGGTGTGCTAAACATGAACATAACAAGCAATTCCAATAATGCAGAAACATTACTCAGTATACATTTTATGCAGTAGAGCATCAACAGCTCTCTCTCTATGAGCATTAGTGGTGACGAGTTAGTAATGGCTAGTGCCTTGTTTTCATTTATAAAAGGCACCATCATAATAGGCCATTAATTCTATTTTTGTAGGGGGATCAGTGTTTTCCCTAGATTTTTGCATTTTTAAATAAAAAAATATGCAAGTTCTTCTTATTTTAGACCGTTATTAATTTCATGTATGTGTATAAATAGTCGGAAAAGCTAGAGCAGCTAATAAATAATCCACACATAATAAAACTTGCTGAAGAAGTCCACAGGGGACATACTGCAACCATAAGTCATTTAGTTAGTTTTGACACTCTCCACATTGATTTCACACTCATCTGGCTTAGCGCCTAAGCCTTCTAATGGAAAGGAAAACCCCTGAGATATGACTTGTTTTTCCTAGAATATCGTCGTATATAAAGATACCGAATATCAACGGAAAATATTGGACATCTGCGGCCTTGGTCAATACACTTTTTATTGCTAGTGAATTTATTCTGCTGCATCAAGGACAGCGATAAGGCAGCGTGTGACGCAAAACTGGAAGAACAGAAAACAATTTATTTGCACTCCAACCTATTATCTGAAAAATTCATCTATAGTTAATGATGCACAAACAGCCCGCCTTCCCACCGAATGTTGATCTTCTTGTAAGTCTGTGTGCCTACCCAGTATTTATCTGGCCACATCTGTCTCTGTCAACTAAGTGCATCTCTATGAAGCCCTGCTGTGACCATTTCAAGCTCTGTAGCATTTCTCTTTACTCCATTTATGTTTTCTTTTCTTTTCTTTTTTCATGTCCAGTTTTCAATATTTATGACATCAGAGTGCCTAAAAAAGCTAAGCGTCCCATGGGCTGGTTAGTTAGGAGGTCGGGCGACCAGGAGGAGGAACAACGACATACCTGGGCAATGTTCAGAGTCTAGAGAGCGTATGGCAGAGAGACGGACAAACACAACATACAACCAGAGAGAGAAAAGAGAGAGAAACAAAGAAAGAAGGAAACAGAGAGGGGGGAAAAAGGAGAGACAGAGAGAGAGAAAGTGGTGACTAAGGAGCTAGGTTGTTCACTGTCTGTTCAGCACAGTTAGCATCAACTCAGCCGATTCAAAACAGACAAGATGGAGTCTAGGTGATCTGTTCAAAATCAGAGCTCTGGTCTGTGAAGATTATTCTGTTAGCGACATGAGAGCTGGTCAAACTGTGTCTGTGGTGCTCAGTGAGCTGGGCTGAGTTGAAACTGCATGAACCCAACAGGGAAAACGAACACCAGTGCATTATGGGTCAAGCACACAGCATAGGTTGCTTTACATATGGTTTTATATAGCTGTGTCACCAGGGCAACAAAGGAGGGGAGGGGGGTCAAATGAGAAAAAAAAGGTGGGAAAGAAGAAGGGAAAACCAGAAATTAATGAAAAGAAGGAACTATGATGAAAAGGATGAGGTAAAGATGAAGAAAACAAGCGGCAGAGAGGAGACAAGAACGAGGGAAGAAGGAAGAGCAAGAGCAGGCAGGGAAAGAAGGAAGCAGATGGGAATTAAAAAGAAAAGGGAGCATGAAGGGGAGAGGAGAAGTTAGGGCAGGTGGAGGGCCTGGTGCAGAAGCAAAGGAGCAAAAGTAGAAGACGAGATTGTCATACCTGTTTGTTGAGTCCTAACATGTTGCACACCATTTCTCTCGAATATGGTTGCTCTAACACGTAGCGCAGCAAGCCCGTCTGTGGCTCAAACAGGTCCTACATAGTGAAAAATATACAGTTTAATACTCTTGTGTTTGTACGAGTGTGTGTGGAAATGATTGCGGAATACATTTACGTTAATATGGTACCTTGTCAAATGGCAGCATGCCCTTCAGAGGGAAGCGCAGAGTAGTGGGGTCTAATTTCCACGAGTTACAGATGGCCCCGCTGTTATTCACTACTGGTAACAAGCTGCACCGACCTGCACACATTCACACAGGAAACAACTTAACAGGAATACTGCAAATTAACAAGTTGCATTTTGGGGTTGGGTTGATCTTTAGAGTTGGAAACTTTCAAATGTTTTTCCCAGATTTCCCTTCATCCCATTCTGATTTCAAAAAGGAAGAGGAGAAGAGTTTGCCAAATAACAGGAATCCTTAAAAAACAAAGTCTAAAAACTATTTTTTCAATCAATGTTTCATCAGTTTGCATGTGCTAATGTTTCTCTTACCACAGATGGAGTTGATTCTGGCTGTGGGTCTGAAACTGTCCTCAAAGTCTGATATCAAACTGCCAAGAAGCTACAAACAGACACCGAATGACAAAGAGAAAAAGAGGGAGAGAAAGCAAGGACGGTTAAGGTCGGGGATAAAACAAAAATATTTATTGGATACAGATGACATGACTGCACACACCACACATTTACACACAAGAACCCCACACTTACCCAGTGCGATAACTGTCCTTCTGGATACAGTTTTCTGATTTCTGTGACGGCAAAGTAGGCTGGCAGGAGGCAGGCATTTCTGTCCAGGATATATTCAACCACCTGGAATACACACAGAGCCAAAACATTAGAGTGATAGACTTGGTCTGCTTACAGATGTGTAAAGTAGAGAAAAATAGACAGAAAAATACCTCTCTGGCAGCCAGAAGCTGTTGGACTATGGCTGAGCTGACAGTGTTAGGAATGGTTTGAATTTTATCCAGGACAGGTTTCAACAGATCTCGAACACCCTGAAACAGAAACACACTTTAACATCAAACCAAATCTGACGATGGAAGATTTCAACTTTGGCTGCAGTCTGTTAAAAAACATATTTTAAGAAGTCTAAAAAGGGAATAAGTGTCATTTTTGGGATTACATAATGAAACTTGGTCAAAAGTAAACATATATTGATCATTAAAACAAATAAAACAAAAGGTACTAGAGGAAATTATCATCCAAAAGCTTCTTATCATTGAGCTTGTTGATGAATGCTGTGCTTGTGTGTTTGTGTGAGACCTTGTAGTCCACTCCTCCGATGATCTTGCGAATCAGTCTGAATGTTAGCGCCCACAGTTGGGTCCTCTCCCACTCCAAACTATCTGAGCTTATCAGAGCCACACACACCATCCTTCAGACACATACGAAAAGATTCATTATAGAGGGATGATTATGATGAGAACCATACATTATAGATAAGAGTTTAACAGATTACCTGTAGAGACATGTTAACAAGACTAAGGTATCATTTAAATGAAACGTAATACTTTCAATTTCAGAATTATTATAATCCATATAGAAGATAGAAGTTATAATGTCACCTTCAAGGTAATCTCAATCGTAGCCAATGAACAGGAAAATACTAGACTCCATCAAGCCCCAGACTATAACTAAATGCATGCTTTGCTTTCTAGGTGTGTACAAGTCTGTGTGCGTGTTTATACCTGGGCGTTAACAGACTGGTCTCAACCGCCATTGCTAGACAGTCATAGAGGAAGGAGATCCTTTTTGGACTGTGCTGGCTGTGTATGAACCGCACTATCCACTGTACACACTGTTCATGAGAGTCCTGCAGAAAGATACAAAGACAGTTAAAAATCAGAGTTAATCACTCAGCCTTGGTGTAATCTTTGATTCAGAATTATACTTTCACGCTCTAAAGAGACTCAGTACTGCTTTGCACAACTGAGACAGCTAACAAAGAGCAGGTTATTTAATTTTTTTACAGTAAAGCAATTTGTAACTGTTTTCAAAAGGTGCTGTATAAATAAAGTTATCATTATTATTACTATCTCATTATGATCAGATTAATCATGTGTGAGCGTGTCTGTCTCTGTTTGTGTATACACCTGTGGTAGTGTCCCCCAGTAATGCCTGAAGGCTCCGAGGCAGCTGATTAGTTTGGTCCTCTCATCCTCTGGAGTGTCCATAAACATCCTAATACACACAACACACGTTATCTTAGCCTGCAGTGCTTTCAGATTACACAGTACACATCACACTGTACATTTTGACACATTATTGTTGACATATTATACATAAAGTGTTTGTCAAAGCGAGTCAGACCTGTTTTAACTGCATAATAACAAAACAACAGGAGGCGTGTGTTGTGGGTGTCTGGAGACAACTTACCCAGCAAAGGCCTCTTCTATCATCTCAGTTTTCTGCGTAAAAGAAGAGGGCAGTAACATTTAATCAACTTGTCAACTAATCAGGAACATGCCTTATTCATTTTATATCTTTCTTCTGAAAGGTCCTCTAACAGCTTTCCATTTCTTTACATAACAATAGTTATAACAAAAAGAATAACAATTCTCACTGCTACAGAACAACACCTGGTGTTTCTACAGATCAAAGTGCCTTGCTCAGGGACACTTCAGCAGGGTGGATGCCTGTCAGCTGGGGGTTTGAGTGCAGGTGCAGTTCTATAAGTATGTTATTCAAACATAGTTATACAGCGATGTCTACTTTTATCTAATGCTATTCCTCTCTCTTGGTGCTTTTTCACCTTTAACTTGCAAATAAAACAAAAATACTTGCACACTTTGAAGCCAAGTTATAACTGAAGGGACTTCTATTAAGTAATGTTACAGAGGAGATGTGAATTGTTGCACGCCGTTTTAACACTTCTTGTGAAAATCAAATTTAAAATGTGACATGCCATTATTATGACTGACACTGTAAAGGAAAAATATGCAAGTTAATACTTTAATTAAGTTACAAACATAACGTAGAGAGTCTAAAACCTTCCAACTGTTTTGCACTACGTTAGCGATCAAAACCCGTTTTTTTATATAGTAAGCTATAACATAACTGCATTTAGAAACAAAAGCTGCCTAGCTGTGTTGTTGGAAATCACATTTGTAACATCACATCGGGTTCATGTGTGAAAATGTATTGAAAAGCGCTAACACTGCCGGAAAATGCTAACTAATACTAGCTTTAAACCCCGTTAAAAAAGATGCAAAATTACCACAACATCCTCAAAGATGCTCTGGAGCTGCGTTTCCATCGAGAGCGCCATGTTTGCACCAAAAAGTGTCCGTTTTTAGCGAAACATCACGCGAATCAATGAGGTTAACTACTGCTTCCAATGGGCGCAGGCAACGCTAACAACAAGCTACATGCTAACAGGCAACCGGAACGAAACCGCCGAGATGCGCGCAACCGCAAAAACAGTCCGGAGACACAACAGAGACACACGGTGCGTCGTTCCGCTTCATTTTGTCACTATATTATGCCTCGGCGATTAAAGCTTATGATAATTATATTATAATTATATCGACGGTTATCACATAAATATACAACTTCACAAGAAGAAACAAGTCTGTATTTTTGGTGTAAATCTTTGGTGTAATATAGGCGAAGTGAGACAATGACAGTAGTTGTCCGCCAGATGTCACTGTTGAAGATATTAATGAAACCACTCTACTCGGTGTGATGCTGTGTTCTAATCATTCTTGTCGTGTTTTTTATATTGCATTTTAGGAATGCCAGTGAAATTGGTTGTGATTAAGGTGTGACAGAGACAGTTGTCTGTCCAACTTGGAACCTGGACAGTAATGAAACACAGACTCAGGTTTTGCATCACCAAGGTTTCCAGATAACTCATTAACCTGCTTCTTGGAACAGCTCCGAGAAGAAATATCACAAGGCAATGTTCATGTTCCTAAAGGTCACATCTAACATCAAGGACACTTGTTTTAATATCTGTAGGAAGCCTTTTGTGGATTCAGTGTCTTTTTCAATCTACTGGAATATTAACTAGCCTACTTCAAGACTAAACTATTAATCATAATCTTAAAAACACTGTTTTTTGTGTTAAAGGTTTTAGTTTTACATTTCATAACTCGTGAGTGAGCATAGAAATTTTGATGTATAGTACATCAATTTACTCAAGTACAAGAATCCTACAATTTTGATGTACTAAATTTTGGAGAAAAATACTGGACATTTTCTGCACTACATCATCTACATCAGCTGTAGGGTCCTCTCAGATTAAGATTTAACCTCCAAAACATTATATATGTGCAAATAAATAATATAATTCTTAAGAAATATTGTATTTACACACAGACCCACTCAAATATACTTGAATTTAAAGTAAAAACAGGCTTGTGTAGAAAAGGTAGGAAGCTGTACAGTTTATATTAACACTTTTTTTCTCTTAAAGCTCAAGGCAAGTTTAATGTTACTACATGAAATAAAAATGATAAGGGATGGAAATAAATGTAGTGTACTATATTAATATATATTTTTCATGTACATGGTGTATAAGTATGATTGTATGTATTGTATGTATGTATGTATTGCATTGTTATCAATCTAACTTGCCATAAACGTCTAAAGTATACATTTATAAATGCTTACATGTTGATTAATCAATAATAATAAACCACGTAGGGGACATGATCAATGTTATTCATTTATGTTGTGTTGGTGATATAAGCTGCTGGGTGAGGTTTTTTTGCGGGTCTTCTGATGAAGTAGCTTAATGGTTCTGTTTACTTCTCCCAGCGACGCACGCACGTGCGTGCGCACCTCCACCTGCAGAGGTGTAATGTGCACAAACTAGTGAGGTCACATTCCTTCCCCGTTCACGGAAACCTGTCGCGAGGCTTGTTTTACTTGAACTATAAACAGTTTAGGGTTCAGCCGGCTGCCACTCACCTGTATCCAACTATACAGACTTCATACACTCTTTCTGCAGGACGTGAGTGCGTGTTTGTTTTTTTTAGCTGTTCTTTTCTTGTGGTCTGTTTGTTTTGTTTTATCGTGTGGATTAACACCGGGCTGCCCGACAGCTGAGCCGCCGGAGCAGGTGACCGAGCCTGCAGAGCCGAGAGGCCGCTGGAGGAGGCGAGAAGCTGCCGGAGAAATGTTGTGAAAACATGAGCGCCCCATGCAGAGATGTGGACTCTGGTCATTCTTCTCAGCCTGGGGGCTCTGCACTGCTCAGGTAACTTCACGAGCACTCTGGGTTTTCTATTTTATTTGTTGATGTTTTTTTACCTCACATTCCTGTTTCAACAGGTCATTGCTAATTATTAATTTTCGTGTTACGGTAAAACCTAAATTGTAAGCTTTCCACTTTCTGCAACAGGAAATTAAAACTTAAAAGATGGCTGATTTTTAGTAATGTAGTGATGACGACACTAAGCTACGGTTTATTCAGATCATGCGGACCGTCGCTGAGCTTTGTGATGCTATAAAATGTTGTCAAATGAACTTTGGTTTGGACTGGAGCTTTTATTGGGCTATTTGGTTTCTGTGGACAACTGATTCCAGTTGTGTGTGTGTGTGTGTGTGTGTGTGTGTGTGGTGGGCTGATGTGATACAACCACATAAAACCACAGAACATCTGTCTTCGCACAGTTAGTTTTAAGATGTTTAAGTAGGTTCCCATAATGAAAAAAGTATTTATCATTACAACATGCAAACAGCTAACGCATCGTGGACATATGACACAATAATAAAGGCTTGACTTGTATTACATAAAGTATTCCTGTACCTAGCTAGTCCATGTAATGGTGTCCAGGCCTCTGTAAAGTGGGTACAACAATGGATCACAGCTGTTTCTTGGGTGTGTATGTGGCATTAAAATCATGTTAATGAGTCATGTGTGGAGTTTCATGTTAAATCAATCATCGGGTCACATGTCTGCAACCTAACGATGTGGTTCTCACGATGTAATTCTCACCAACTGGTTCTGGAATGTAATCCAAGTACATTTACTCAACTACTGTGCTTAAGGGCACATTTTACCACTACTTTATACTTCCACTTCACTACATTTTGGAGGCATACATACTTTTATTGCACTACACTTATTGATTATTTAATCCAAGAAAATGCTGAATATCACATCCAATAATCTCTATTAGTTTGGTTATATTTCATACAAGTGGTTGAAATATAGCAGCCAGTGGTTTTACAGCACAACAATGCCGTGTATTAACAAGTCACAGAAGGAAGTTAACCAGCAAACCACCATGTGAGATTGAATTGTGTAACCAGAAGCTTGTAGAAAGTCTAACAACAAACATGATGATTTCATATTACAGTAAACATGTGTCTCTTATCCTTCTCAGTCTCCTCCGCTCCTCCCAGCCCCATCAATGTCATCTTCTCCTCAGTGAATTTAAGGAATACACTGCAGTGGGTTCCAGGAAATGGCACACCGGATGACACACACTTTACAGTGCAGTATGCAATGTAAGTGAAGATTTTGGAGTTTGAATTGAAAGAAAACGGAAGAAAAAGCCGTCCAGAGAACAAAGATATTGTATTGCATTGGTAATACTACTTTACCTGGTTAAAGCTGAAATGAATAGACTTAAATTTGTCTTTCTTCAGAATGCCTCAAAGGTATCTGCTTTCACAAAGAAACAGAGAAATAAGAGAGGAGGAAAAGAAAAGAAAAATGTAACTAGATCTAACAAACAGCCTACATAAGCTGAAGTTTTTCTTGCTGTAGGGGGTATTGAACGAGGAGAGAGGAGTGTATTTTCAAGTTCACTGCCTCTGTACTTGTTGTCCAAGCTTTTGCTGGCTTTCAGAGCAATCATCCTCTGATCTTGTCTTTCCCAGCTACGGGGACAGTGTTCAAGGCAACAAAGGAAGACGGGCGCACTGGAGGGCAGTGCGTCGGTGTACAGAAACAGTGCGGCGCTGGTGCGATCTGAGCAACGAGACATGGGATCTGGACCACGGATATTTTGCCAGGGTTCGGGCTGTGAGCAGAAGAGCATCATCCAAATGGGTCATGACACGGAGACTCGATCCGAAGTTGGACAGTAAGTTAAAGTGACATTCTGTCAAAGAATATTAGCTGTGACATAAATAAGAAGAGACAGACACACAGGAAGGCTGGACAAAAAGACAGTTGAGATGTCCCCACTTCTAATCTTTAACAAAATACTAGAGATCGAACCATTGAACTTGGCTCCGATAGGGCCCAACGGTTCAGTCGGGATCCTGTAGGACATTCTGGAGACAATGCAGACGAGCTCTGTTTCCTCTTTCATAATATCAGGCTCCTCCAGTGGAATTTGACAAACTCAAAATCAATCCTGTCTTGATTTTTCAGTTAGTTCGATGTTCAGTTCCAAGAAAGCTGCTTCTCCTTTGCAAACCATCTTATTTTATCGGCCTTTAAAGTCTGCCTCTTGCCGTGTTTGTGTCTAACTTGAACTTTATATTCATTTAACATTAAACATTTCAACCTAAAATATTCCAAATCTTTCAAAACTGAAATATTTTTGCATATCTCAATAGCTACTTTTGGTCCTCCACTGGTTTCTATCGAAATTGAGAACAACACTGCCGTTATCACTCTGAAGGGACCAATGAGATATCAGCCTAACAACCACACCCCAGTGGTTTCCATGGCAACTCTTTACCCCAACATGAGATACAACCTCTCCATCCACAATACCCATCGTGGTCAGATCGTGAGTAAAAATATATCTTGTCTCATTCGTCTTGCACAAAGAGGCTGTTAAATCAAGCACACATGAAGTTCTCCTACAGCACTGACTAATCTATGAGTATTTGTTTGTAGAGCCATTTCCCAGAGGTCCCCAGTCCATACAAATATCGCCTGATGGACTACAATACACAGTACTGCTTCTCTGCCAGGACAAAATTCCTCTCCATGCCCGTCCAGTGTCAGTCCTCAGCGTGGCACTGCATAACCACACCTCAAGGTACAACCACACTGACAGCAAATACTTTCCTCCCTGTTTGACAGGTAGAAAAAAAGGAATGTGACTCAACCTGATACAAAAGCGAAACAAAGATTGGTGTTTGTTCCTGAGACCTCTTGTACTGTTTGTGTTTGTGATAATCAAGCATTTGTGTGACATTTTCTTGATTCACATCCCCAGACCCCGTGATTGACCAGCTGAAGAGGGTGGTTGTGGGTATTGTTGTCCCATCTGCGTGCATATGTATTATGGTGGTGGTTGGCTACCTTCTCCACCACTACCTAGCAGGGAAAGGACAGAGCAGCCCATTATTCCTGGTAATGCAAACACACACATTCACACTTTTACCCACACTCCCTTTTGTGTAATTATTGTCCTTAATGTAATTACAACTTGTCAACTTGGACATTTAACTCTCCACCACCTGCTGTTCCACCAGCAGCATGCAAGCACAGTGCAGATTTTAGAACCAAATTTGCGTGCATGGTTGTAAAACCCGCCAAAAGAAAAAATTAAGAACGCTCTGTTAAATTTAAATAAAAACAGAATGCAGTCCCACACAACTTCCCCACTCTTGTCCCAACTTGTTTGAAAAATGTTGCTGGTATCAAATTCAGAACAAGCATTTATTTACAAAAAAGAATTTGATGATCTAAAACATTTAATATCTCAAAAAGGACTGTTAATTTTCTTTTATTAATGTTTTGCAAAGCGTACCAAATGTTTTCAAAATCAGCACTGCAAAAACAACAAGGGCTTTTGAAATTAAAAAAAAAGTTTTTTTCAGAAGCTAAAGGTCCATTTGTTTAAAGCCACACTCTTTTAACTTCCAGAACCAGTTTTCTTATAATTGGCCTTCTCTGACGTGGCCCCCTGTGATGTCCCCCCTTGACAATCCTGTCATCCGCATCGTAAACCCCGAATGGCCCAAGCAGCAGCCACCTGTCGCAGGTCCCCCCCCAGGATACGCTCCCCAGAGGTCCGAAACACCCCAAGAACCCGAGGGACCCCTGGATGATGTATCAATTGACTATGGGTTTGTTGGCATAGCTCCTATCAATGACAGAGATTGCCGGCATGACAATGGAGAAGATGGCAACAGTCTGAAAGGTGAACATCAGAATGGCGGATCAAGAAACAGTAATGAGGGGAGAGTTGAGGACGGTGACTCCACTGGAGTTTACGCTCCTCAGAAAAGGTCCTTCCAGGGAAAGGTGGATAGAGAGAAGGAGGATAGAGAGTTTCCAGGTTTGTTTATAAACAGAACCCCACAAAATGGCCTCTTCCACATTCCTCTAAATATGCAAATGAAGGAGGGAAGAATGGAGGACGAAATGAACCGAAACATGAGAGTAAGAGCAGATGGACAGAGCAATGGAGGTGTGGAGGAAGTACGTGAGAGCGAGGGGGTACCACTTCTCTCTGCTTATGCCTCTCAGAACAACAAAGTAAGGTCTTCCTCCCATGTTAACCAATCAGATTTCTTACCAGATGACTATGGTGTTCTGAGACTGGCTACAACAGATGAAATTGAGAAAGATGTGGAGGAGGAGGAGGAGGAGGAGGAGGAGGGAACTATCTTTATTGATTGGGATCCCAACACAAGGAAACTAGTGTTGCCAGACATGCCCATGGAGTTCACCAAGGCAGTAGGGTCGGATGGGTCGATGCAGGAAGAGAAGGGGAGGGAGAACAGAGCGGGAGGAGAGGAGGTGAGTGCGATGAAGGGCGAGTTGAGGTTGGCAAATGTGTTTGTCAGACAAGGGTCAGAGGAAGAGGCTGAGGCACAGAGGGCGAGGGAAAGACGGGAGGCGGATGATATTTTCACCAAATGGAACTTGGTAATCTCGATGGACCCGTAGATGATATTCATCAATATATTTACCACATTATTGCAGAAATGCTCGTCTTCTGCACTAAAGATGTGCGCTTAAAATTGACATCACGATGAAAATATAAATCCTTAGAATATTGAAGGAAATTGTATATAAAATACGCCTGATACTATCAAATTCTAAGAAGTACTTATTACTGTTAAAGGGTTTGTTTTTGCATCTATGAATTTTGATTCATTATTATTATTATTATTATTATTATTATTCTGTTGATACTAGTACTATTATCAAGATCGACAGTTTTAAATTGTAATCAACTTTGAAGGAAATTATCATGCCTAGAGAGAAGTGTTTGCCTTGACTTTGAGCAAAACTGTTGAGATGTACTCTGTATTTTTTTGTGCTTGATATGAAGTCAAAGGTGTTCTTACCTTGTGACAAAGTTGTGTTTCTGATATACCACATACACCATGGTCACCAGTGCAATAGCTCTCAACCCAAACAGAGCACTAATGGACTGCTGTGGATTGGTGTCTGTGACATGATTTTCTAAATTAATTCTTAAAATAACAAATTGTGGAAGATTTTGTGGTCAGGTTGAAAAGTCTTTAGGATTTAGTCGTAGTACAAAAGCACTTATAAAGACACTTAACCTGGGTGTTTTCTTTAACTTTTGCAGTTTGTTTTCAATATTTTGTTCGTCAGTGCTCCATGACTGGAATATATGTGTTTACTTGATAGCATGTCAAGCAGAAGTAATTGTGGTTAGTTTTGGTTTGTTCCTGTTTTAGTCCCTGGTGAAGCACTTAAAATACTCTCATTAAATCACCCTGGGACAGCATTTGTTTGTCTGTCTCTGGCGGTAAATTGGTCCGATTCATAACGTAATTAATTCCTTCTTTCTTCACTCAGTATTTGAAGCATCTGTTTCGTACTACCACGACATTTTGTTTTTGTTTAGATGAATGTGATGTGCGTCTTTGTGACTGTGCTCTTATACTGTATAATGAAGTAAAAACGACAGCACTTCACTCTTTATACTTTTTCTACTCAATGTAGTGATTAGGGTTGCAGCAGTATAGTTTTCAAGGTATACCATGGTATGAAGATAGGTGATTATAATAACATGTATAATTGCTTATCCATGATATTGAATTCTACATATTAGTTTTATAAAAATTGAATATTTTATGTATTAAGTTTTATGGCTGACAAAACATAATGTTTTTGTGAAATTATGATATGGAGTCTGTTCAACCAAAAAACCTCCTCATTCTGTCAAAGGCTACTATAATTATAGCAATTGTAAAAGTTGTCTAATACCATTTACTGTATAAACGTGATATTATCTGAGATGGTTATCGTACCGTCAAAACTTCACACCATTCTACTAGAGATTCTATAAATGATAGCTGAGATTGTCAGGATAGTTTATATTGTCTCGTCTATAGGTTGTTAGACTTAATTATTAACTACTTTCCCTTGTGAATTCCATGAACATAACTACTAATTCAAAAATATGTATTGATTGAAGCACAGTTAATACTCTCACTTGCACTTTTGTACCTTTGTTATTCAGAAGACTGCCTTATAAATCATGTTTCGGTACATAGTAAAAGAGGAAATCATTCTGCTCTTCACTGTTCTTCTTTTTTGTTTGTTATTCTGCCCGCATAAAGTCATAACCACTCAAAATGATATATGAAGGACGCCTTGATCTTTCATTATATCCATACAGTAGTTACCGGCGTTTTGCTTCCTCATGGTCTGACCTTGGGAATTTACTTGGCAGTGAATTACAGTAAAACCTCTTCCTGTATACCAGTAGCATGCGTGTAAAGCCACAGCAAACATGAGTAATCGAAGTCTGCAGGTGCATTCGGTTTCAGGTTGATGTAAATACTTAACTCAGGTTATCTGCAATCTGATGAGAAGTACAATACTGTGTATGAAGTTGAATCTGTTTCGTTAAAATGATTTTACTCTGGGAAAGAAGTCAGTGATATTTTTGTCATATTTTTGTATGATTTAAGAATGATTGTATATTCAAAATAAAAAACTAATAGTAAAGTCAACTTGTCAACTCTTCTGTTTTGCTATGTATTTATTCTTTTACCAATGTTTTCTTTTTCTCACTTAAAGTTTTTTATTCTCACTAGATTATATATATTCTCAGGAAGAATCTACAGTTCATTTTCTGCAAGGAAATGTTTGCATGGCTGACGCTGACCTTTGTTTTCACTTTGAGTACCTTCTCGTCCAAAAGCTGAAACAAGATGAAAACAGTGACATCTGCTGGCCAAACAGCAAACACATCATGAAATTGTATTTTATATCACCACTACAGAGATCAACCCTAGATTATAATATTAATATGTATACATTAATAGTGTACTTTTTTACATTTATGAACCTGTGGTCCATGCCTAACACCTCTGGGAAAATGTGTAATTTGTCATTTGTCACAACATAAATAAAATAATTTACTTACAATATAGAAACACTTTATAACAAATGAAAGTCCTGCATAGAAAATGTTAAGTAAAAGTATACAAGTATTATTATACTCAAAATGTAATTATACTCAAAAGTAAAAGTAATGCTTATGTAACATTAATGGCTTGATAATAACAAAGCATTAATATTTAAGTAGCATTTTCCTGTTGTAGCAGGTACAGGTAGTTCAAGCTAATGCTACTTTGGCTACATTAATCCATAACCCCTTTGAAACGTGTTTTGAATTTCAAATCTCAATATGAAAAGAAAATAGTAATATTTGTCAAATGCATTTTAGTGAATTAAAGGTAGAAAGTTTCAACAAAATTGAAATATTCAAGTACAAGTAAGTTGTTCATTAGCTAGTGTTAGCTAACTAAATATGGCTACTTTCCATCGCCGACATGGGTTATTTTAGTTTTAGGGAAACGATTGATAATGTTCTTACTTAATGTATATATGTATGAACATGAGCTGTATTATCCCCTCAGAGCAGGAGACGTGTGTATGTTTGTATCTTTACCTTTAGGTGGCGCGCTGTGCCTCAACGGAAGCTGCACCTCCATCTCTCCTCATCCATCATGGCGTCGTCCCGCCCGGCTTCAGCTCCAGCATCATGGGCGGGACCGCGGTGGGTCGGACTGCCAGCCGTTGGGCACTTCCGCCGGGCTCGGGTTTCCTTCGACTCGGCATTTAAATTGAGCTGCAGGACATCAGCTGCTGCTACATTCACCGCCGTGCTGTGACAGAAAACCGCCCGTATCACCAGCCAGACAGGGCTGCTCTTATTTTTCTACACACGAACACGGCAGAGTTCTGGTCCGTGTGAGGAGGTCCGGCTCGGTTTTGAGAGCAGGATAGCGGGAGCCGTTGAACAATAACGGTTGCGCTCTTGACAGCAGCTCGGTGCATCATTTTTTTGGAGGGGGGGATTCTTCTGCTCGCTCCTGGACGAAATTGAATCGCGGTAACGTGATGTTGTGCATGTGAACGCCACGATTTAGGCTTTTGTTTGTTTTTCCCCGGACAGTGTTTGTTTACTGAGAGATACTGGTAAACAACAACAAAGTCATTGAATGCGGTGGTTTTCGGCCCAGCAGCACAAGTGGCCTGGAGTTGGGAAGGATCGATGGACTGGATGATGAGAGTGCATTTGAAGGGTCACGTTTACGGTAAATTCAGATAAAATACACAACAAAATTCGATTATTTTCAGTTATAGACATTAACAGAGACAGAAAATCTGGAAACATTTCAGCTAGGCTGAAAAATAACATCAGCTCCGATCAATATTACCATCAATAACAACAGTCACCACCCAGTCAGTGCAGCAGGACGGAAACACTGACTGTTAATAAATCTATATTTTCTTCCTGAGACTGAATATCTTAGATTTTAAGATATTTTTGTGCATTTTATTTTTCAAAACAAGACTTTGTAAGTGATTTTAATCTATTTTTGGGAACCTTTCCAGAAAAACAACCTGGAGGAGTCTTCAGTATAGATTATTTTTCAGTGTGTGTATAGCACTTATCTTTTTTGTTTGGATTTAAAGTGGATTATGAGGGTTTGTTTTTAATTAGGTGAGATTTTCACACGAGTTTTTGAATTAGTTTTTTAATCAGTTGTCAGCAGATTAAACATCTTTGACCAGTTACACCTACTGGAGGCTTTACTAGTCTAGAATAAAAAAAGCAACCAGCAACGATGTTCAGCTGGCTTGGAACCGACGACCGCAGGAAGAAGGACCCAGAAGTCTTTCAGACGGTCAGCGATGGACTTAAGAAGCTCTACAAAACCAAACTCCTGCCGCTGGAGGAGAGCTACAAGTTCCACGAGTTCCACTCTCCAGCGCTGGAGGATGCTGACTTTGACAACAAGCCCATGGTCCTACTGGTGGGCCAGTACTCCACCGGGAAGACCAGCTTCATACGGTGAGAAATACAGCACAGGCACACGAAGAGCTTATAGAGAGAGAGGGAGAGAGGGGGAATGAATGAGGCAGAGGGGCCACCAGAGAGATAGGACGGGAGAGGCTGACACACCCAAACTGACTCTTGTCAAGTTCAGGCAGTAAAACACAACTGGCATAAAACAATCAAAAAACACTCAGATCAGGGTGAAAAGAGGAAGATAGCTAAAAGGTCACACACACACAAAAACACTCTGCAGAGAACTTCTAGCAGCCACACCTCTGCAAGCTTTATTAAATCCAGTAAAGAAAAGTTTATAGGAAAGCCAACAAATTTAAAATATATATATACATTATAGAAAGAAGATTATAGATCTTTCACATCAAGTATCAAATAAACCTTCTTCTTGTTTTCAGCTGAGGAGGTTAGAATTGGATCTGTAAACCAAACACAACATGTTTGACTTCAGAATTCAGCCAAAAAAAGCAGCGTTTCCTTGAAGGACGTGTTGTGTTTCCAGAGCTGTATGAAGAGCAGCTCATGACCTGGAGTATATCTGTGCATGTTTGACAGCGGGAGGCATTAGCAGTTTGGTGTTGGGCCTCTTCTGAACTGCGGGGCAGCTCCTAACGACTTGTCCCTCTCACACACTCTCTCAGAGCATAGTGGGTAATTAGCAGGGTTAGCCTTTTGAAAGCCAGAGAGAGGATGCTGTTAGTGACTTCCTGTTGGAAGACAGGACAGCGCAGACATCCCTGATCTCTTCTCCTTCTCCTTCTTCCTGTCTCGGTCCCTGACACTCAGTCTCGCTTGCTTTCTATTTGCTCTTCTACTCTTTCACTGACGACAACACCCACAAGTCAGCAGCCTGGCCGACATTGTGACAGTAAGATGCAGAATGTACAAACTGCTGAGTAACACCCTCAGTCCCACACTCATATCGCAGCGTCTCAGGCCCTGAAAGTTACGATGATGAGTATTTGCATCATATATTTCGCTTGATGTGACTTTTAAAAATGATGGAAAGCAAATTGATATCTGCCTGGCAGCTAAAAAGGAAGAGAAAGTGGATGTAAAGATAAGAAATCATGGAGGAGGGAGCAGTGATCACTCATCTTTGGCAGTTGTTCAGAGATGAGTGACGTGAGTCTGTCTTCATTTTAGGGCGGAAAAATGTATTGATTTTCCACTTCTGTCACAAATCTGCAAAAGACACGAACATGAGTACAGCATATGTTTTCCTTCAAGGTGACTAGACCGGTATGCACACACAGTATAGATAGCTGTACGTATGTGGTTTTGCATTTGCATTGCACAACGTTCCCACAGACGTACAGACAGGAGGGCTCGAACTACACAGACACGTTTGCAAAGAGACGGCTCTACCAGGCACTGCTAGCTCCTCTGACAAGGTGTGTGTGTTTGTGTGTGTGTGAGGAGAAGATGTATACGTGAACCGTTCTTCTTACATCTGGGAGCACTTTAAAACGCATTCACATCCCGCACTTGAAAATTTATGGCCCTTTTTTTTTAAAGCTGTAAATCTTTCTCCTTTTTTGCCTGCACGTCTTTTTCAAGGGCGGCCTTCATATCATATAGTTGGAGTTGTGAAACTCGACAGAAAAAAAAGACCCACTAATCCTCATTTGTATCACATGTGATGTCATCGAATTATATCAGATGAGAAATCTGCACTTTCACACCCAAAAACATATGTGTTGTTTCTTTGATTTTATTGCAGGTTTCCCTCAAAAAGGGGTTCCTGTCAAAACCGTACATGCATAACATTTTATGTTTGGTGTCCTCCTTAACCTTTCACCCCTGTCAGCTGTTTCCCATCATCAGTAAGCATCTGGCAAGCAAAACATATTTGACCGTTCATCTTGACCACACTGATAGAAGTCCACCAAATTCTTGTACAGATTAGTCGTCTGAATCCAATTTTTATTTGAGCCTTATTATGTGTTTAAGGTCATTTGTCCCTTAAGAGCACTTAAGATTTTCCATCTTACGGTTATACAGAAAAAACATTTATTCAAACATACATATGTGGCGTTTTCGCCAAGTGTTTTTGGAGGGAATAGCCGCTGGTCAGAGGTGGCAACTTCTAATTGGAATCTGTTTGGATCTGGAGCAGTTTCCAGACGGGAGGAGAGCTCAGAATCTTTCTTTTTTTTAGGGATTAAAAAGTGGATTTATCTTCAATCCTGTCAACCTGACTGCAGCAGCAATGTCTGTGTTAATGTCACCTCACCAAATAGTGTGAGATGACCTAAATATTAACACGCAGACAAACATACACACTCCCCTTGTGTGCCTTTGCTGGCTATCAATAGCTGAGGGCTAATGGAGTAAAGTGATCAGGCTATTAGCGGTGGATAAACACTGCATGAGCAAGGCGAATAAACACAGACGATTTTGCGGTCGAACTCGTTTTCACTGGTCGTGAACACGTCATTAAACAACCACCGCTGCTGCCGAAAATCTATCTGATGTGGCTCCGACACAGATATTCACAGACGATGAATGTTTTTTTACTCCCCTTGAATTTAGTCTTGCTCACTGACTTCCCGTCCCGGAAGTAACAGCAGGTGACACCAATGAAATGTTCCTTTGCTTTTATTAGACTTTCTCTGAGTTTGAACATTGTTTGGAGCAATTGGGCTAGTGAACCTACACATCACGACATTTTAATACAGAATTCCCGCATAATCTTTTATCTTTCTATGTGCAGTTTGATGGGCTTGCTGTTTGTCAGTAAAAGAGTCGCCGGATTGCATACCTCACTGTTTCCCCTACAACCAGATTTTTTATCCTTTAAGTCCACTTCTGGCAAAACAGACTCCACCTCAACTCTCTTACACAATATAAACTTAATCAAATGTTATGCTGCTCTTTCTGGAGCTCGGCAGCTATCCTGTCTACGATGACGTAAAAATTCCCCCTAATCTTTGTTCCAGTAGCTTCTAATTCAAGGCAGACCTGTTTTTCTAACTGTGTCCTACCATCCAGACCAATTTCCTTTTCGGCGTAATCGCTTTGAAAAAGGCCTTGCAGCACCCGTTCTCAAACTAGAGGCTGAGGAGGTAACGCACATCTGTCCTGCTACTTGCAGCTGACTGTCAGGATTCAGTCGACTCATAAGAATGATGGAACTCAGCAGATGGGGGAGTGGTTGGTAGACTTCTCTAGCTTGAATGCTTAATGCAATTTACAATGACATCATTTTCCTCCAAGGCAAATTCTTGGGATGCTAATATCTTTATAAAGTCTAATAAATCTCTTGTAATTTCATTTTACAGTGTGCTAGCTACACACTGGCCTCTACACCATTGTTCATTGTCTTGGGTAGCATCTTCTGTAAGGATTAACTGTGTGTACGGTTGATCTATTCTTAGACGGCATGTAACTGATGAAAAACATCCCATATCTCGACTTGTTTTCTTTAACGCTACGTCACACTATCTTCCCCTGCAGCTACCTGTTGGAGCAGGATTTCCCTGGAATGCGAATCGGCCCCGAACCCACCACGGATTCCTTCATCGCGGTGATGCACGGCGACACGGAAGGAGTCATCCCCGGCAACGCTTTGGTGGTGGACCCCAAGAAGCCCTTCAGAAAGCTGAACGCGTTCGGAAACGCCTTCCTCAACAGGTAAACGCGCAAACACACACACCTTGAGAGAGTGCTAGATAAAGTGCACTGATGGCAGGTGCTGTCAGATGTCTATTGGGGCGGTGATGGTGTGTGTGTGCTATAAAAATGCAAAGTGGTGTACGAAGGTGAAGTATGTGGACGCAGAGGGGGAAAGTGTGGAGAAGAAAGAGAGGGTGAGAGTGCTGGTGAGAATCCACACCACAGCTCTACATTCCTGTGTGATTGAATTTCCCTGGGCTCACTGGTCAGGCTTTTCTCTTCTAATGGCTGGCTCTGTGTGAGAGAGAGATAGAGAGAGAGAGAGTGAGAGACACAGCCAGTCATCTTTGCAGAGTCATCCTTCTGGAAAAGGAAAAATGCCAAAATTGCGGTAGTGCTCTTGCGGTTGTGTCCTGGCTGCGAGGGCCCACCGCTGCAGAAAGGGAGACAGAAGAAACGCTGACTGTCAGAGGGGATTAGAGGGGTTCAGAGTGAGGACGACTGCTAACCTGTTAGTATTTATACAGCTGGAGACGAGGGGGAGAGCTGCAGAGGTGGAGGAGAGGGGGCGAGGGACGACCGGAGTGGGATGATGTTTGTTATTCAAACGTTTTACACTTCTGTCCAGTTTCTTTTAACTCTCCTCTGCTCGTGTGTGTGTATGTGTGTGTGCGTTCTAGGTTTGTGTGCGCCCAGCTGCCTAACCCAGTGCTGGAAAGCATCAGTGTGATTGACACACCAGGGATTCTGTCTGGAGAGAAACAGAGGATAAGTCGAGGTAAGACACACACATTTTTTATCCTCCTCTGTGTGTTGTGTGTGTGTGCGCGTGTGTTTGTTGTGCGTGCGTGTCAGTGTCTGTTCACTGGACCCATTCAGCTGCAGCGCCCTTCATCCCACTGAACTCTGGACTACCATGTCAGCATTTCCTTTGGATGTTTGCGTGTGTGTGTGTGTGTGTGTGTGTGTTTATTTTAGCTTTTAGCTATCAGGAGGATTATGCTTCATTCATTTCAAAGAACCGGAAGAGGCGAGTAAAAAGATGAGCTTTGAGCTCTCTCTCTCTCTCACACACACATGCATGCACACAGTTCCAACTTAACGTTTTCTAACAATGCACCGTTCAGTACTGAAGTACTGAAGTTTGTAAGACTACAGGACACTTATATTGGCAATATTGATTTAAAGCAACATGCTAAATTCTTGTTTTCTGCAGCAGCTCTGCAGGCCACCTACACATTTCTGACAGCATTTTCAAACTTGACCCTCAGAGACTTGTGACGCATTAATCATCTGCAAAAATCTGAGCTGATTAAGACATTCTTTTATGATGATATTGGGAGGACAGACACAGATTTCTTTTCATGAATTGATGTCTAAATACATACCAGATGTTTCTGACTGTAATGCAGGTGGGCATTCATTGCAGTGAAAAGAGGAAATACAGATATTTTTTATGGCTTGTAATAAATGTCCCCCATCTGTCCAAATAACTGCAGATGGAGGGAAGGAAGTGATTTATGATACATGTAGTGTAACATAGGAAGCACTTACACAAACTCTGCAAATGTAAAACGCGGTTTGCGTCATTTGTTTAGTCGCCCCAAACCTCCATCTGCTCTCAGGGAGCGATGTCGGATAATGCTCATTTGTACACTGAACGCTTTGTCAGAGAAAACTTTGTGGTTTCTTTGTAGCGAACTGTGTCCTTACCTTGTAACTTTTAAGGTGCACCGTGTAGTTTTGTGAAAGGCCTGAAAGATAATATTTATCTTTGCACAACTGCATAAACGAGCTGTTCTCAGAGGGGAAGTAAATTCTCCAGAACACAGTTTGAAGCTAGAAAGGAGGCAGTTGTTGATTCAGTTCATTGACTTATGAAAATCAGTCAATGAAGATTTTCTTTTCTAAAACTACGTCGTGCACCTTTTAAAACGATTGTGTTTTTCTCTTTTCATCTGCTGGACTTTGTCCCCCTGTAACTGCACAACAATACAAAGCAACAATTACTAACTTTCCCTCCATCTCGTCCATTCTGCGCTTCCCCCTCCATTGTATGTAGCTGTTTATTTATCCACCACTGCTTATCTCAGGTCAGCTCATGGGAATTTACTATAACTGAACATTTTTGATCTGAAAGATTATTCTCTTATCTATGAAATACGTGATCCAACGGTGCACAGAGCCCAGCCTTAGTGCTGAACTGAATGCAGAAACCACAGTGTGAAGAGAAGTTTAGGAGTGAAAGGCTTTCTTACAGTTTGATGTGTGTCCAGCACGGCCGGCATTCCCCGAGCTGAATGCTGGCATTGCCATACCAACAGCTAACATGAACAAAAGAGCTGGGATAATTAAAGACAACTGTAATTTAGTCTCACCCACATTCACTCACTCCCTCTGTCCTCGTCCATCTTTGAATTTCTTTCATTCCCTCTTTTAGTTCGTTCTCTGCTGACAGAAGTACATTTGCACAATTTATTATCCTGAGTAACTCCCACATGGATTATTTGTCTTTAACAAAACATTGTTGACATTTGTAATATTGACTGTCATCACAGTTCACTTGGCATCGATAACACCTCAGAGTATCACAAAAAGGAAGCGGGGTAATTGGGAAATGACCTTGACATTGAATTACTAATAAGTAGGGATGAATGTATTAATGCTTGCTTCTTGTTTGTAAATTAAACTGGGATTATTTAATTTGTAAATTGAGTTATTGGCAGTCAAAACTGTTGCTGAGGGCAAAGTGATCATTAGAACTTTTACTCACATTGTTCATGATGATGTAATGATTGCATAATGATGTGATTATGTCATTTTTTCCATATATATATATCTGGCAGTATTTCAGCTGCGCCTGTTGCACAAAAAGTTGCAGAAGGACTATATCATTAAACAAGTGTTGACATTATAAAATATATAAACACACTTGTTCCAAAAGCTAAATAAGAACAATGAGCATGTTCTGGTCAGTGAGTTCAGCACATTACTTCATCGCAGGGCTGGGTCTGGATTAATGTTTGACATGAGAACCTTGTTGTTGTCTCGAACACTCTTGTCAGCACCGGCTGAACTTCAGATGTGTCGTTTACAACAATGATTAATTTGATTGAAGCGGACGGACATCATCTCCGCTCCACTTTGTCTGTGTTCGGCCGGGCTGCCCTCTGAATGCTGTCAAACCAAATAAACAGCACAGAGAGGTGTGACCCTGCTATTGTGGGTTGGATATAAAAAAAAAATACAGGCTAACATCAATCTCTACTGAGTCAGCACAGCTGTGTTGTCTCTAGGGACGGAGAGAGAGTGTGTGTGTGTGTGCGTGTGTGTGTGTGTTGCGGAGCTTTTGTTTGTGTGTTCATTTTCTTTTTTTCCATCTGTTTCTTCATTGCATGTCATGTATATACTTTCATGTTTCATTTGTACTCAAGTTGTCTGTGCGTGTCTTATTCTTTCCATTCTTTGCCATTATTATGTTTCTTTCACCCTGTTGCATTGTGTTATCAATGTCTGTATTTGTGTGTGTGTGTGTGTGTGTCTGTGTGTGTGTCCAGATGAGGAGTTGTCAGGCTATAGCTGCCTACATAGATGTCCTTATGGAGGTATTGTAGATGAATAAAGCTGAGCATCCGCCAGCTGCAGAAAGGCTTATTAAAGCGATACTTTGAAGAATTTATGGACTGCTACGTGTTCTCCATCAGGCTCTTGTCACATGGTTCGGGGGAAAAAATAAGTGTTTGTCCTTGAGTTTACCTTGTTTGCAAGCCAATTGGATAATTTCGTCACATTTTTAGCACGGACAACTTCAGCTACAATGTCTGTTTTTCCCAGTCCGCCCAACACTATCAGAGCGAGATATTTCAACATTTACTTTCCAGCTGCCTGTGAGGTTTATATTACCGATTCCCAGAAGGAGAAATCAGAGTTTTTGGGGAGGTGGATTTAGTGATCTTGTGGTTTTTCTTCTTCTCCACCAAATTATAAATTCCCCCTTTGAGCAACACTTCTGTCCTTGACCTACCCTAATATTTGTATTCCTGATCCCCTGACCTTTACTCTTCCACCACTGTCAGAACAAACTTCAAACTTCAACTTTTTACCCCCGCACCATGTGAGAAGTTCTTTGTGTGAAGAATTGTCCACTAAAGCTCAAAATATCAAGTCATGTATCTCTTTTAACCCTCCACAGCTTCGGCCAAGCAGCCGCGTGCCCCCTGTTTCCTCTCAGCTGTGCTCCTACAGGACACAAAGAAGCAGCTTGAACCAGTTTCCACGTTTTTACATACTTATTGCTACAGCCGCTGAACTGCTCACATCCCAGTCATTTGTTCTGACCTTTATAATTGCTGATAAAGGAGCTTTTGAGGCCTAATCTCAACATTCAACATCTTGCTAACACTAGAGTTTGAGAAGTTCTGCTTAACAAATAAACATATTCATTGAAGAAATCATTCAGTGTTCTATAAACTATTGCGTTACTGGGAGGAGAAGCAGTGCAGCCGCAGCACACTAGCAATAGCAGGTTGCTTCTCTGGAAGCAATGAAGGTGAATCGCTGTGAAAAAAATGTTTATATTGAATTTAGAGAGAGGTTTTCACAAACGTAGCTCCTCAGGAAATCCATTCGGCCTTCACTTTACTAACATAAAGCTTGTAACAGCTGGCAGCAGATGCCTCCTAGTTGCTGTCCCATAACTTCCGCTGTAACGGGTTCACCACTGACTCAGCGTCTCTTCTGCGTCCTTCAGTTTTGGTTGGAAATCTTAGCTCACTAATCCTCCGTCCTGTCCTTTGTCCTTTGTTCTCCTCTCATATACTGTGGAATTTCTGCAGGTAAGTTTTGTCCTTGTGTAGGATGGAAAGTCAAAGGAGGCAGTGATGTAGTCCCGCTGACAGACTTAACCACTAATTCATTTTATCGTGCATTCATTACTCTGTTTATTCGTTTAAAAAGGCCATGAATACGTTGAACTTTTGCCTCTAAACCTGTTCATTAGAGATGCCAATTTAAAAAAATAAATCAGAGCCAGATTTGTTGACAAAATATCAATGTTTTTGGTTTCCCCTCATTATTTAGTCTTGAAAAGCCTCTTAGTTGAACCCTGGCTGTGCTGCCTCCATCTGTAAACAGACATTCTTTCCTCTCAGCATGTTGTAATATGGGCGTCCTTCTTGTTGCCTCCTCTATGACATGAAGCCATTGTAATGGTTTTTCTCTCGGGAATATTGCAACATCACAGTTGAGCTTCATGGCTCAGGTCATGGATTATAGATCATGTTGCTCCTCGTAAAGAGTAATGTTGACCACAAATTCAAATGCCTCTGTTTAACGTTATTTTCACGCTGGTATGGGATGGCAGCAAAGGAACAGGAAGTAAACTGATGCACAATTGACTCTTTCTTACACTCACTTTTTAATCTAAACCTCCCCTGTCCTTCATCTGAAATCTTAATTTCACAATATGGCCTCCTCCCCCTCCTTGTCCTCCTCTCAGGCTATGACTTTGCGGCTGTCTTGGAGTGGTTCGCGGAGCGAGTGGACAGGATCATATTACTGTTTGACGCACACAAACTGGACATCTCTGATGAGTTCTCTGAGGTGATAAAGGCCCTGAAGAACCACGAGGACAAGATCAGGTACTGTAGGGTTCCTCCGACAGAATTATTTTTGTACATACATGTCAACGTCAGTGGATGTTTATGCAGCGTAACTGTCCGCCACTCTCTCTTTAACACAAATCAACGTGTTTCTCTTGTGCTGATTTATTTTGAAGGGTTGTGCTGAACAAAGCTGACCAGATAGAGACCCAGCAGCTGATGAGAGTGTACGGTGCACTGATGTGGTCGCTGGGGAAAATAGTCAACACCCCCGAGGTATGGTTCAAGTCAAAGCCTTGAGTTTGGGCTCATGCTTTCCAGCTGTTTGATTGGGGGAAACTGAGATAGTCTGGAGTCTGAAAAGTTGGTCTGGAGCCCTGCAGGGACACTAGATGCGACTTAATCCCACACACCGGACCTTCACAGTTTCAAAAATGAAATTCTGGATAGTGGAGCTTTTTGTTTAAATCTCCCCCACAGTTGATTTCCGTCTCCTTCACCCCGACAGGTGATCCGCGTCTACATCGGTTCCTTCTGGTCCCACCCTCTGTTGATTCCAGACAACAGGAAGCTGTTTGAAGCGGAGGAGCAGGATTTATTTAAAGACATTCAGTCTTTACCCAGAAATGCAGCACTTAGAAAACTCAACGATCTGATCAAGAGGGCAAGACTAGCCAAGGTAAGGTACAAATCAAAGAGGAGTCTCTTAGTCTGGAGGTGTTGTTAAAAGTGGATGTGGATGTTTAAAGTTGTATAGCTGCAAACCACATTTCTTACCTCCTAAAGGAGGATTATCAATTTAGTATTCCATTAAACTGTTATTATTACTTTTTAATCCCAAACATCATCTTATTTACAATCGCTTTCCAGGTGTGGGTGTTTCCTATTTATGCTTCTCATCACTCACTCCCTCTCTCCGCCCCGTCCAGCTGTTAGCCTTGACAAAATAAACTCGTCACTGTCACAGACCCAATACAACCAGACAAATTCTCTAGGCTGTGTTCTCCTCTGAGTGAATTGTTTCCTGTTTCCTCTCCGGACAGGAAGTCAGGTATGAGAGGCGACTGTCTGCTCTAGTTCGAGGAAACAAAGAGGATGTGCTCGTGCACACACTCAAACACACACACACAGATTTATCAAACCGAGAGTTGAGCGCAGTTTTCCTGTTTGACAGCTGATGGGTTGTGCGTGTGATGAGCATCAAGGACAGGAGACGGATTCGGGGAGAGGCTCGCAACATGTCGCCACAGCAACATAACAAATATGGGCTTTCCCGTTCCCTTTTCTGAGGAATATTAAAAACAAATGTAAACAAAGGTAATGTGAGAGATTCACTGTATGACTAATCTGGTCGAAGGAATGTTTGGTGTCCCCAGACTCTTGAGTTCAAACAGTCTGTTGCTTCTCTGTTCGTCTATTCAAAAATTTGTATCATCTTGTCATCAAGGTTGAGAACTGAACAATGAAAAAACACAAAGAACTTGTTAACTTTGTTGATCCTTTCTCTGAAGGTCATTTAATGATTGTATCCTTCATTGTTTGTGAAAGAAACTGTATTTTTTGCTGCTTTTTAAAGATGGTTAGCACAGATATCTGTGTTTATTTGCCTGTAAGTTGTGATCTAAATATTATACATGCATTTGGGTCCTATTTAATTCTTCTTGCATTTAAAGTTCAAGTAGTGATGCAGTTAAAAACATTCAATCAGCAGGGGTAACTGCACATGCAACATAAAGACATGAACTTCTGTCTCATGCGGTTGAACTACTACAGGTCACTATTTAAAGTTACAATCCTTACATTTTTCATTATATCAAACCCAGTTTTGACACTATTTCAGGAATTTGCCCTTTTCCATATATGTATAGTCACCTCTCTATCTCTAATCCCACTGTGAATTCAAATATGCACAAAAGCTACACAGGAAATGGTCCATACATGTACTGGAGGAAATTCAGAATACCAGAGCATATGTTGCATAACGACTGGAACAGCAGAACAGCCGGTCTCAGGCACTCTGAAGGGGAAACATAATTGCGTTGATACAAGCAGAGCTACATCGATATATAAAAACATGTCAACGGATACATGTGTTTGTCTTCTTCTTCTGACAAAGTCGCTTTGCAAAGTGCATTTTCTCCCCCTTGTGATCAAGAACGGGTCCTTTCAGAAGCACCTCTTTAACTTCAAGAAGCTGACCTGCTCTCCCACTGAATGCATCTTTCCCTCTCACAATGCAGGTCCATGCCTACATCATCAGCGCACTGAAGAAAGAGATGCCCTCGGTGTTTGGGAAGGAGAACAAGAAGAAAGAACTGATTGCCAGTTTGGGGGATATTTACAAACGCATAGAGAGAGAGCATCAGATATCACCTGGAGATTTTCCTAATCTGAAGAAGATGCAGGTAAACGGGAAAGAGCAAAGGAATGTAGATTCACAGATAGAGATGGGTAAGATGGATAAGACCTAATAGTGTTGTTTTTGTTTTCTTTATTTTCTCTTTCAGGACCAACTCCAAGCCCAGGATCTCAACAAATTCCAGCCCCTGAAACCCAAACTCCTGGAGGCGGTAGATGACATGCTGGCAAATGACATCGCTGGCTTAATGGTCCTGGTCCGCCAAGAAGAAACCCAGCGTCCCAACCCAGTCGTGAAGGGCGGTGCGTTCGATGGCACTCTGGACGGCCCGTTCGGCCACGGGTATGGCGAAGGAGCCGGCGAAGGCATCGACGAAGCCGAGTGGGTCGTCGCGCGTGACAAACCTGCATACGACGAGATTTTCTACACATTATCTCCTGTCAACGGGAAGGTGACGGGAGCCAATGCCAAGAAGGAGATGGTGAAGTCAAAACTGCCCAACACAGTGCTGGGAAAGATCTGGAAGCTGGCAGATATCGATAAGGACGGGATGCTTGATGATGAGGAGTTTGCATTGGCCAATCACCTGATAAAAGTGAAACTGGAGGGACATGAACTGCCATCTGAACTGCCGGCACACCTGGTACCCCCTTCCAAGAGGAAAATACCCGAGTAAATGCAAGATCGCACCTTTACCTTCCCCCCAAAACCTGTAAGTACACCCCACCCTCCTCCTACCCAGAGAAAAATATCCCAATTCAAATAGGAATATTCCTGTAGCATTATAGCAAAAACCACATTTCCAGCTCCAACATTTGCAACCTTTCCTTCCCTTCAAGAGCAAAATAGTCTGTTACACTTAAATAAAAATCAAGATAAAGGTGCAATATGCAAGTATTGTAGTTTTAAACAACAGCAGTTATCTCAAAGACGTCCATGTATTGTTTTGCCGAGATATCTACATTAGCATGCTAACCAGAAGCCACTTCTTACTTCAACAGATGACAGTCCTGATAGTAAACCAAAACAGTGCTCCCAGTTCGAGCTAGCTACATAGCTTACTGAGCTTACAAGCTAATGGCAGCTACGGTAAGCAGCAGTTAGCGGTTACTCTGGTGGTATGCTGTCCTCTTCTATGTTTGGCATATGAATTTGACAGGTGACCAATTCTTTCATATTGCACCTTTTAATGAATGCTTTGCAGCTGATTCAAATGCTCCATTTCTGCAGTACTGAAACAACTTTTACAAGGATGGAAAAACTGGATATTGACGTGTCTGCGATAAAGTCACAGAGTGAATTATTTTGTATTTAGGGGAGATATATGGGGAGTTTTTAGGTAGGACAGATGTTAGAGATGTTAGGACAGATTATTACTGAAGAATAACAAATGAAAAGTCTAAAAAAGAAACACTGGAAAACAGCAAAATGTGAGTCGATCCAAACTACTGGAAGAAGATAGGAGAGTGAATTTAAGATAAGAGAAGAAGAGAAGAGAGAACATAAAAATGCAAATGAACAGCTTACGCCCATTAACACTTTATATATAATAGTAACTATTTTATTGACTCTAGTATTTCACGCAGCCGGCAGAACATTCCTCAGCTCTTTTCTCCCCTCTCTCCTGGGCTGGCATGGCTGCGGATTCTGGCTTTTGTTTCATGGCGACACATTATAAACAGCTACAAAGACTTCCTGACAAGTGGTCTGAGAATACACACATACAAACGTGTAGAAGCACACGTGCAAACACACACACACACACACACACACACACAAAAAGTGAACACAGGCCTGGAGACCAACCGGAGGAGAGGATGGAACGTGTGGAGCAGTTCACATTCGGTCACACACCTGATGTCATAAAAAGGAAAACGGCCGACATCAACTTTTTGAAATTGTGAATGTGATATGCAGATGTTGATATTTCTGTGTGTGTTTGTGTGTGTGTGAGGTGGAATTATGACATCACTTATTGTAGCACATGGATTCACCGCGCTGCGTTGACGGAGAAAAGGCTGATGACTTTTTAAAAATATCATTAACAATGTTTGGAAATACTGTGACTCTGATATGAAACTCTGTATTCGGGTATTGTTCGGACACATCCTGCATGTGTGCGGACGCTCTCAGTATAAATGTATTGTAAGGACTGTATTGAATGTTGAATGTGCAGACGTTCACAGCTCTGTGTGGCCACACCCTGACTATTTGTATGTGTACGCATCTGACCACATGTATCAGTGTTATTATTTGTAACATATATGTATTAAGTCTCGAGCGCTCCACAGGCCGCTATTAAAACTGATGAATCAGCTCACCTTCTGAAAGTTATCTAATCTAACACGGCTTATTTTGAGGCGATAACACGACACTAATTGACACATATTTTCAAGTGTTACCATTTCATGTGTTTAAATTGTATACATGTAATAAGTGTAATCTGTCTGATTTACTGTAGCTATATGCCAGTATGTATATATACTTCACGTCAGGACCATGTTTGTGGTTGTTATCAGTGAGAGTTGTTGATGAAACTAACTAAATTTGGGTTCCCACATGATAAGAAAGTGTTTGCTGTGTGTTTTTATGAGTGAGGCTGTATTCACCCAGCTTGAGCCACAGAATTGAAACATTTTCTCGTTTGTTTCCCCTCCTTCTCCGTGTGTCTCTGTGCTGTTACTGTGAATCTTCTGTACATAGTAAGACTGTTTGCGTTCCATGAGCACAAATTGGGAAATCATCCGCCTCCATCTCGGGTGCTTTTATGCATCACTGGCTCGTATTTCATAGGCGAGCCAGATCGGATCAACAGAATAAAGATGTAAAAAAAAGAAAAAGAAAAAAAGGATGCTTGTTAAATGTGTGACTCTGCAAAACAAAGTCCTTCAGATTCACAGGTTGTTTTCATAATCAGACGGATTGCAACATGGAGGCCTGTGTGAGTGGAAACACTGGTGTTATGGTATTTTATTTTATTTTGCTGTTTTGAGATGATTATGCATTGCAAAATCTGTACTTAACCGCTTTTCTGTCATCATAAACAGTCCAAAAGTGTAATAAAAAAAGTCATTACTCAACTTTTTTTTTTGCCCTGCTTTGTGTGTGTGTTGGAAGAAACTGAAACTTGCCTGTAACAGATTTTCCTGGATTCAGCTGTGAGAATAAGAAAACATTTAACAGTAAATAGTAGAGTTACATTTGGAGACTTTGTGTTTTCCACTCTCATAAGATGTCTTCTCCGAGAAACCAAAAATACTAACTCAGTAATGAGGAAAGACTTGAAAATGTCATTATATAATTAACTATTTTAATGAAATTAGAGTGAACTCAGAGATGATTTTTTCTAATCGGCAAGTCATGAGATTCACATTGGACAAAGTTAATGTTAGCAGTAATGTAGGAGGCAAAAAGACTCCAGACATTTGGATTTGAATGTCAGAGAAGCATTCAGTCGTGCGTTTTTTTCCCCCCAAAAAGACACATATATCCACAATGTTTACAGTAAATCAAAGATATTGTGTTTAAATATTACTTTGGTAGAAGTGAAAGTAACCCATACAAAAAGTACTTGAGTAAAACTCTCAAAGGATCTGATATCCTGTGTTGGACTCCCTGATATATTTATAGTGGAGAAAGAGCACTTCATCATGTTTTATGTATAATAGGGGCTTCCGACAGGTGTGTATGTAAAAACATAAAATCTGCTCAATAGAATTGATATGAAGTAACCTTTCTTATCAAAGGTTGGATAAATGCATTCTAGAGAGTCTATGTAATACAAAAAACATGTTTGACTCCAACTAAAGAAAAATGGAGGGAAGATACTATTTCTCAAGGGGTCCTTCCTTATCTTGGATTAAGTTTCGGGAGGCTTTCTGTTACAGTAAATCAGCCAGAGTCATTTGTGCTCTTTGTACAGCATCAATTTGTTTATGCAATGCCCCTTTAAAGTGCTCCGTTCTGTAGATTAATGAGGAGCAGATTTATTGCGTAACATGACATGAGCCAAAAATGACAGGAAACATAGCATTAGATATTAGCACGGCATCCTAAACGTGACTATTATCGAGGGACTTCCGTGTGTGTGTGTGTGTGTGTGTGTGTTTGTTGTTGTCCTTAAGGGGTCCTTGAGTAACAGTCAGAGGGTATGCTTTGACTTCCTGCCACACACACACACACACGTGCGCGCGCTCCATACTGGGAAGAAGATGCGGCACTCTCTCCTCTCACACAGGAAGTTCTGTTCTTGTCCACCATTTCCTGTCCGTCCCACCTTGACCCTCACACACTCACACACATCCTCCATACGTATATACATTAAAGTTCATGTTTTTGATGTATGTGGATCAGTCATGCAAGAGTCAATTCCAACTTTATTTTCATCTTATTTTTCAGAGGTATGCAGGTTTTTGATGATGGAAATAATAAAAAGCTGAAAGTGAAGCTTTTAATGATCCTTCATTTTTTTTCAGATTTTTCTTCTAGAGAGTAATTAACAGCCATCAGAGAACATACAGTCGACTATTGTTGGGTTGTTTGGATGGTACAGGAACTGTCCTTGGATCATGAAATGGACAAGAATAAACTAAAAGTAAAAAAACAGGACAACTATTTTAAGAGTAGTATTTTAGTCTTTCCTGGAAAATTTAGAAAAGTTAGATGGAATGAGAGAGAGAGAGAGAGAGAGAGAGAGAGAGAGAGGAAAACACACTGGAGGGAAATAGACAGAGAGGGAGGAAGAAGTATTTGGAGTTGGAGACAGCCGAAATGTGTTTGTCTGGAGTTTTGGATGGTATCTTATCTATGCAGGAGGCAGAGCAGTTTATTGTGAACTGGCGTGTCAGAGGTAATAAATGTGGGACGTCCGTCAACAGTGATGTATAGATGTGTGTGTGTGTGTGTGTGTGTGTGTTTGTAGTGGATGCATGTGATCGATGTGTGTGTTTGTCCGGCGGAGAGGGGAAGCTATACATCAGGATTAAACGTATACAACAAGACATACGAGGCAGCTGGTATCTGAGAACACTGGGCGTGGATGATGCTCTCTCTTTCACACACACACACACACACACAAACACACACACACATCACTGTCATGGCTGTCGAAACACAAGCTTACGACATCGTCCAACTTCAGGATAGAGAAGATTACAAAAAAACAAAATAACTCAACTCCTAGTCTGGTTATTAGCTTTTTTTGAGCTTTCAACTGCATCTCACATGGAATGGAGTTGGCTCAGTTGTCAATGTTTTGTACTGTTATGCTAATTAATGTTAATTAAAAACTGATGACAAATTAGTGTCATGGAGCATTTTTGTCTTAAATAACAAGATAGCTGTTTTGTTATGAGGCTCTCATTAGTAACATTATTATATTCCTTCAATCATGAGAATATTGTGTTTTAAAAGCTTTAGAAATTGCAGAAACCGTTGTACACTTGCAACGTATTAACGTCTACTTATCCTTAATTGCAACACAGCTTCTTAATATAATACAAAGGCAGACTGTGCAATGATCCTCGACAAAGTGATAAGCACATAAACTTATGATACGACTTGTATATAATGTGTGACTTCAATATTTCTTGGGTTATCTGTTTCTGTTAATACAACATCTAACTTTGTGTGCCTGTGAAGCAAATTCATATGGTGGCCCTGAGGGTCAAAATACAACATTTCGCAAAACACAAATGATATTCAGCTGTTGTGAGAGACTTGAATATATATTGTTCCTGCTCTTCCATAATATGAAAGTTGTCTTGTTTCTTGAAATGTTGTCTTGTTTTGTGAAATGTCTTAATTTTACGAAAGTTGTGTTGTGAGATATTGTGTTTTGACCTTCAGGGCCACCATAAATTCTTGCCCTCTGAACTCCTTGACAGTGAAGGCCTGCACATGTGTGAGAGTCAGACAGATGTTCTTCTGTCTTAAAACCAAACTTTAATGTCTTAATCCCGAAGATTTTCATTCGGAATGCTGATGGTAAGTCGACATTATGAAGAGGATGTCTGCGGCAACATTCCTCGGAAGAGAAATCCCAAGCAGCACACATTTAGTGACGCATGTTCCATCACCCAGCAGTGGTCGGTCTGCCAGAGATGCTACGTGTAGGCGACGCTACCGCAACACACTCATCAACTCATTTGTGAGTTTGTGTGTGAAGCGACAAACTGTTCTTTGTGGTCTCTGCTGGCGTAAATGATTGCTGTGGCTTAACAGACGATGAAAAGATCGATGACTACAGATGATGAAACGCCGTAGGTGTTGCCAAAAAGAACAAAAGGGAGAACTTTGTGGCTTCTCCTTAATTTTGAATCTCCAGTTCTCTTCTAAAACACAGCTGTCAGACCTGAGAAGGCCTGCAGACAGACGTACGCTTCTTCTGTGACAGTTATAGTCCTCATCTGTTTGGTTTCACCTGCCAGTGTTGAGCTTCACCAGGAGGACGCACTTACTCCTCAGATTAACCCCAACTGTGCAGGCAGTGGAGTGGCAGTAGGATCCCTCACCAGGGAGAACCTTCTGCCCCGGGTTAGTCGGGTGCACTGACACATCCACTTGTGACTCTCTGTGACTCACCGATGCCCTGATGCGCGGGTGCTCGAGGGTGGAGCGGTCACAAGACGGCCGCGGGGTGACACCCTGCTGTTAATTGCCCGATGTCTCCATGGCAGCAGAGAGTGTGCGAGCAGGACATGATAACAAACGAAGTACAAATACAAAAAAAAAAAAAATCTGAGGATCAGACACAGGTGACTTGCTGGCGCTCTTCATTACCCACAGTCCTTTTCAATAATCTGATTGTTGTCAGGTTAGTTAAAGTCGGACTTTCTGTTTTGCGTTCAGCACGAAAAAAGGTTGTTTGAGATCAGATCCCGGAACAGATGATTATGTTGGAACTGGTGTCAGGTCAGCTATTTCTGCCATGTTTATATCCTGTTACTTAAGTGTGTAAACGGTCATCGTGTGTGTGTGTGTGTGTGTGTGTGTGTGTGTGTGTGTGTGTGTGTTAAAAGTAACCCTAAGTCCTGGTGGTCATTCCTTGAACCCCTTCCTGGCTAAAACAGAGGCCATGGTCGAGGTCAGCATCCTGTGAAAACACACACACACACACACACACACACTTGTGCATTCATGTTGCTTTCGTTCATTTATTTGAATGCTCCAAAGCACGTCCATCCCAAGCTGTTCCTTTCTCAGAGAATCTCTCGTGGCCTGACCTTTGACCTTCAAAATAACAAGCATCATTGTTCATAAACCAGGAAACATTTCAGAAATACACCAACTTTTGACCTGAGAATGAATTTAACCGAGCTGTTTACTGTTACGATGCTATTTCAGACTCTCAGGTTGGACAAATAAATGTATTGTTGTGCTAATTTAAGAATTTCTTTCCAAAGTGATGCGCAGCATCTCAAAATAAGTTAGCCTTTCATCATTTTATTGTCTCGATCAGTTGTTTTAGTTGTTCTAAAGACTCCTGCCTGCCTCTGGGAAAGAAAACAACATCCCTCTTACACAATACGATAAGACAACATATCACACTATTATGATCTAACATTTCCTCTAACGTATTATAGTTGCCACCTGAGGACCTTCAGGATGTTGCTGTACGAGAACTTCAGATAAAATATCAAGCAAACGTTTTTTTTTGTCATCCTTTATTTTTGGTAAAAACAAGACACACCTCAGATATTCAACATTCTCACGAGGCAATCGTTCCTCTTGACATAATCAGTCATTCTTTACTGCAATGGCAACTCAAGAAGCTGATTCAAATGCTGACGTCCGTTTATTTTCAGCGTATCATTCACGTGTGCCTGCATGAGAGTGGAAGCCGGACTGTGCGCGACATGCAGGAACAGAGTTTTCATCATTCTTACATAAGAGTTGTCTGAATGAGGAATTCTGATACGTTATCATGTTTTTTTAGGGAGAACAGGCTCCAGTCTGACTCAGCTGGAGACAGCAGCATTTTTTTTTTCAGGCGTGGACGTAATAACAGGTCATCACTATCATTCACACCCAAGTTATTGTGAGTACAGTGAGTACAAGGTGCACTTGGATCTATTGGTAGAAATGGAATGCAATGTCAATAATTATGTTTTAATTAGCGTATAATCACCTGAAACCAAGAATCGTTGTGTATTTGTTGGCTTTTATATCTTGTTTTATATCTTTTTGTATCTCTACAGAAGCCCAGAAAGGACAAACCAAACACTCACCCTAGAGTTGTATTTTTAGCCACAGGCAGAGATAGGCGAGACGAGGACTATCAAGTTGGTTGCAACCTCACTGCCAGATACCACTAAATCCAACACACTGGACTTTTAAAGCAAAACTCGACAAAATGCAACCTAGGCTTTTTTTGTGAATGTACCCGAGTCACACCTTTATGTAAAAGCATAATAAGGACGAAAGAGGCACTTTTAAGATTTACCGTATTTTCGTTTTCGGGTCAAATTCATTTTCAGCGGAAGTGCTACGAGCACTTTAGCGATAGCATCAAAATTGCTATTTTTAAAACACTAAGAAGGCTCGACACAACATGAAACTTTGCTCGTAGTATCACCAGGGTCTCTACACATGAACACGAGCACTGAGAACATTGTGTACACAGAGTTTACCAAAAAGGTTTAAGAACAACTCACATGAGCAGTAGCTTGTTCCATTACCCGCCGTTCTGCCAGTGGAGAAGTATCGATTTCAGAATGCAACGTAACATGGAGGTGAGTTAAGGTGGAACACTACTGTCTCCCGGCAACAACGCAACGCTATCTCATGTGACTCATGTGACTCATGTGATATCACCGCTAACTGGGGCTGCTCACTATAATCTTTCCTGAAGCTATCTACGGCTGTAGCTAGCTACTAGTTGCTGTTAGCTAGTTGTCCGGTTTAATTTTTTCTGTTTAAAAAGTAAGAAAGGTGTAAGAATATTTCCTTTCTTGACATATTGTGAGTTTGTTTTATTAATTGGACTGAAAAAGGGGAAGAGAACTCGCCACTAGCATACATGTGCAATTTATAGCTACTGGAGGCAGGACAGGATGGGGCTAGCTGGTTAGCATGCTAACCTCCGTAGATATCACTGTAACAAAACACACAGACGTCATTAACATAAAATCACTGTTTTGGTGATTTTTTAGACTAAAATTCTTACGGAGATTTAACATATTTCAGTTTTATTTTGAAAAATCTCAGGATTCTACAGCATTCCTTCCAATGGTGACCACCTGTAACAGTGACTGAGTCATCGTAGTATCCAGCTCGAACAATCTCTTAATTAAACTTGATTTTTGTGAATAGTAATCAACTTTAAATACATTATTATATCATTTCCTATAACTTCTTCTCCAATTTCTCTAACTTACTGTATGAGATGTGATGATTCCAGTCAATTTATCCTTTTCAATTTGCGCAGTGCGAAAACACGTTACGTCTGTCTCAGATTAAATGCAATCCTTCTAGTTCATTACATGTATTCAAAGGTTTTACTCTCCACAGAGCACTTCTCCTGTCTAATTTCACTTCTCAGATTCAGATCCCCTCTGGATCTCTTCCCACCATCAATTCCTGCTGCATTTGTGATTTAACTGCTTTAACAGAGACAAATGGACATATTGTGCTTTAATTGTTCTTATGTCGCTTTATGTGAAGGCTGAGCATTTTTCTGAAGGCAGTGTAGTCGTCCTGGGGAGGCAGCACGCTGATAGAAAACAGGGGGGAGAACAGTGTACCGCTTGATGAATGAGCGTCTGTTATCTGAACTGGTCAAGGGCCAGGATGAGGAGAGGATGTGCAGAGAGGAGATGGTGGTTATTGTTTGCTAAACATGTTCCTCTTTAACAGACAAGCAGGATGTACTCTCAGAAAAACTTAAATATATAAACACTTTAGTCTAAAGAGTATGGTAATCCAATTTGATTAATTCCTGATATACATAAAACAATCCCCATTTTATTTTAGACTTCCAAAAGGATTTCTGTGGAATTCATATTCGACACACCACAAGGTGAAATATGAGAGCTTTAAACGTCCCTCAAGCGTTTATCTAAGACACAATTTCCTCATAGTAATCCGTCATCCGTTGGCTTCTCTGGCATTAAACTTAACAAACAAAAAAATGCTTAAGATCATCTGTAAACTGTTAGAATAAACTGAAAAAGGAGAAACAGCAGCGACTAAATTCCTCTGTAATTCACTCAGTCTTAATTTAACTCTGCCGCCACCTAGTGATCACCGAGTTCCTGCTTCACGTTCAGAGATCTGCACCAGTTTATTGTTCTGTTTTCGAGGTAAACATCACATCGAATAAACAACACTTTGTTCTTCTAAAGATATGATTTCTTTATAGTGATATTAAGACGGAACACATCTGATTGTCTTCGATGTTTAAACCTTTCTTGATGATCCAAGTTGATTGTGTTTGTTGTGGAGAGGTAGTTACTGATGATCGCAGCTCTGCTTCGGTGTTTTCCCCACGAAACAAGTAAGATTAGAATATGTCTTTCTCCCCAACGTCTATATTTACATCTCACTTCAGCCTACTTCCCGAAAATGTCAAAGATTCACATGTCAATCTTTGTTTCAAACCTCAAGGCTGCGATAGAAGGAAAGAAATAGACGAGTCAGGAGATTTAATTCAAGCTGCTCACCCACACAGTCTTGAAATGAAGGCCTAATTAGGCAATGAGTGACAATGAAAGTGTTAGAGATCCTTAAGTGATCTTTAATATTGAATCCAGAGGCTCATAGATTATCAACCTGTTGTCGGTCCAAAGACAAACAGAGCTGTAGGTGTTATTTCTGCCTCGAAAAACAAGAGAAGTGTCGGATCATCAGGATCGTTGTTTTCATTGTTAAGTTAACACAAACGCTGAGGAAAATCTGCCTGCACGACTCAGGCAGAGATGTTCAAGAGCAAGGAAATGTTGTAAAGTTGAACTCAGGTTACGTTCCGTCTCGTTCGGTGACTTCCTCCTACTTTCCCCCGAGGTTATAATGAGAGGAGGCAGAGAGAAACGCATTATCTCATATACATTTTATAGATTGTTGGAAATATTTGGGAAAATGTGAGCACACAACTCAACAAAATATATATTAAAGGGTGGGTGTTGTTTTTCATTTTTTTGTTTTGACATATTTTCATGCAGATAAGATATATGTTATATTTTAACCTTTAGAATATTTTTCCCTGACAAACTTTGAAACTTTCTCCCATGAAGGACTCATGACGGACCTGAGCTGAGTGTTTAGTGTGCGATACAAATTGTTATTTCACCTCAGACTCACACTTCACAACTCACAACTCACAACTTACAGCGTTACCCTGCTGGTTACGAGAACGGCATACACGCTGGCTCAACTGCATCGACGTGCCAGGGTTGTTAATTTCGACACCCAGCAAGTCACACATCTTGACTTTTGCTGGTAGTTTGCTGAGTTCACCAAGAGCAGAAAGGTATCATAAAGGTCAGACGAAACGCTGACGTGAGCTAATTTGATCTTTGATGCTGGCAAGTAACGCCCTCTTCTTCCCACCACCCTCACCACTGCACCACCTCAGGGTTTAAGATGGATTTTTTTATCATGTCAATCTTTCCAAACCACATGTAAGTATACCCAGGTGATGTGGAGCGAGCGAATTTGACCACTGGTTCTTCCACAGGAAGCCTTTACACAACTTTTCACCCACATTTCTACCACGTGTGATCAGTCAACGATAATGTACGTTGATTAGTAGAATTGGTGTTTCAGAATATTGAATTCACTGATAATCTCAGGTTGTTTTAATAAATACTCCCCAAAACCAACAACACCCTGTTGGTTTTCACACGTTTAAGTAAGTGTAAGTAAGTTAAGTGTAAGTTGCTCTGCTCTCCTGCCTCGCAACAAACCACAGGTTTCAGTTTGAGTTAGCAGAAGGTAGATTTCTGCAGCCGTCAGCCTCTGGGGTTTTGTGTTCTGAGTGTGTGTCTGTATTAATAATCCGTACGTCTGCTCACTAGCTACATATATCTTATGAGTTGTAACCAGAAGAACACACACTCGGGCTTTTCTTCTCAACGTTCTTGCAGCAGAAGTGACTTTGTACAGTGCAAGACAAGTTTAAAAAAAGAAATCGTGTACTGTGAATACTAACAGGTCACACACAGATCAATCAGGCTCAGTGAGCTGTTTGAACACATTTAGGTGAGAATCAAACTATTAGCGATGCTTGTCTGTAATGAAGTGATTGCGTCAGGATGATCTCATATTCAGTCTTCTCATTCGTGATTTTTTTTTTCACTTGATATTGACCTACATGGTTTGTTATGTGTGTCATGTGGAAATGAAACTATTTGAAGAGGGTACATCTGACACGGCCTTGTGGCTTCCAGGTGAAAGTTCTATTGACCATTAACCACAACATCCTCTGTTCAAGTCCAACTGGGGGCGTCGCGTGTTCCTCGCGTCTGTCCCCTCGTTTCCTGTCCCCTCTCGACTGTCAAGGAACAAACACACCGCCTGCATTTTCGACTGCACGCCAGTAAATTTCATGACCGCATCGACACGAATGTTGAGTGTGAACGGCAGATTTTGAATCTGGCCTTCATTCGTCGTCTCCTCAGCTGCAGTCCACACGCCACACTGGCAAAAATCTGTCTGTAGGCTCGACAGACATACGAACACGTTGCAAAGAACTCAAAACTGCTTCTGTGACAGTTTTCGCGACCACAGTTTGACGACACACACACACACACAACGCTGTCACGGCAGGTAATAACTGAAGAATCAGTCGCTTGTCTAGTGCAGACAAAACAAACACCAAGTACGACACAATATTGAAGAGAGGCAGTCTCTCCTCGTTCTTAATAATAACCCAAAACAATAAAGCATCATTCCAGTCATCTCAATATCCCCTTTCATGATACACGTAAGACTTCTTATACACTTCAACGATTGTTGTGTGTGTCATACGTCAGCCTAAAGACAAAACACTACAAGAAGCTTCACCAACCCCCTTTAAAGGCACATTATACCATATACAATTATGAATACATCAATTCATACTCTTTAAAATTTCATTTAACATAAATAATAATGTTGTATCTATATATTGTTGAGTTTCATATGAGACATACATATCAGAATAATAAGGGACATTTGAGAATTTCCCTCACCACCTTTGGAGAAATGTGACGGAGCGATTATTAAAAAATTGCATCGTTATAGTAAAACAATGCCCTTGAATATTCTTAAAGCGCCTCTGAGGTTTACACGGATCTTGTCCCCGCCTGTAATCCAGCACTGATGCTGCTGCTTTTTTTCCACTACGTAATTTAACATACAGCACAGAAACTGCTGTGGTGAAAGTATAGAATGCATACGGTAAACGAACAGCCATGGTCACAAAATCTCTGTCGTAAGGCCTTTGATTTCCAGTCCAGTCGAAGACGGTTTGAAATAAAACTATAATAAACGTTTAGTTTTGTCAGGATTCGAGAGGAAAGACAGATTTTAAACAGGCTTTGAAACAGCTACTTAAAATAGACATTATTTACATCAACATGTTCATAAAATGTTCATAAAAGCATTTAATTTATCGCGTCTCATCATTTTATACAATATCCTTTTAAAAACCGCATGAACTAACAGCATGGAGAAAGCTTAAAACCACAGTGCATCTGCAGACACACACACACACACACACACACACACACTTTGGGTGTGTGAGGTACAGACGATGTTTTCTGTTCGACTCACCGCGTCCTCCGCCCCCCACTCTTCTTCTACACCTCTTCATACTGAGAAAAGGTTGACCACATGACCGCAGTTTGTTTGCATGCATGCTGGGTAGTTTCAGGTTATTTCTTTTATTTTGTCATGGAAACTTTTTTACCACCTGTACACACACACACACACACACACACACACTGTGACGTGCATAATAAAAGAGAGGGGCTGTAAGTGAAGCGGGCAGAAGAAAGACCGACACCTTTAAAGACAACGACACAGACAGCCAGGTCACAGACAACAGGCTCAAGCATGATGAAGATGATGTTGATGATGATGAAGAAACCCATCGTTCTGGTGGCCTGTGTCGTGCTCCTCTCGTCCCTCGCCGTCCTGGCATCAGACAGTAAGTTGACTGTGTCCCACTTATTTTTGTCTTCAGAGGCAAATCTTGGCTTCAATTTTTTTGTTACAATTTTTTTTAATATACCTAATGGTTTTGTGTTGAATTATCTCCATAATATGTCTGTTTCTTTCTCGATTTCCCAGGCAGTTCTGCTCCAACCGAATGCTGTTTTGAGTTTTTCCCCCGCAGGCTGCGTACGAACAACGTGGTGAACTACCAATACACGGATGACCGTTGTGCAAAGAAGGCCGTGCTGTGAGTAAACTTGTTTTTTAAAATGAATGTAAAAGACCCCGCCATCTGTCCCCTGACTCCTGAATACAGCATCAACAATCTTTGTTTCTGTCTGTAGTTTCACAATGAAGAGAGCTAGAGCAGCAGTCTGTGCCGACCCGTCCGTGCCGTGGGTCAAGAACATCATCGAGGCCAAAGAATGGACCCACATTAAGAAAGGGAACAGCACTGCGTCTGCAGAAACCGACTGACTGACTCACCGCATGTGAAACTCAACGGGGCTCTGAAAGCTCGACCTGCAATTTATATTCTCAGCTTTTACAATTCTTATACAGAATAGTTTTTTTTATAAGCTTAAACAATAACTCCTAGAATGACTTATTTTCATTCTTTTGTCTGTTCTCAAGTGATGTATTGAAGGATTGGATAAAAGTTATTTTAGTTTGGCATGTGTGCAAAATGTTTTCTGATATGTTATTAAAAATAAATCATGATGAAATGATGTATTTTGTCTTTGTTCTGATTTATCCTGTGTAAGCCAAACTTCGATAAAGAAAAATAAAATGACAACAACAGAACAGAACAACTGATTAGCTACCCAACAAGTGAACATTCACCAATTCTACACATTAAAGTGTGTTTTCCGGCCTTGAGGAGTACTAACGCGTAGGTGAAAAAGTAACATGATGCCTTTCGTGGCTCCGGAGGAAGCTGCGTGTAATCCGATAAATTGCCACCAGTGACGTCACTCAATGGCTGAGTTGCATTGTGGGTAATGTAGGCGCCAGGTTTTGAAAAGGAAGACGAATGGATGGAATAAAAAAAAAAAAAACGCAATATCTCCGGTTCTGCTGCACTGATTTTGATAGTTTGCTTATTTAAACTGTCTGTAGTGATTCATAGGATAGTCCAGTGCTGGACTTCCTCGCCTACATTACCCACGATGCAGCATAGCCACTGAAGAAGTTAAAATGAGCAATTTGGATGAATTTTGAGCAGATTATTTCCTGTGAATGTCGCGTTTACGTTGAGGTTTCCTGATGTTAATTAACTTTTTTTAGCGTAATTCACTGTCTGTATTGTGTGTGTGTATTTTTTTTAAAAATTATGTAAACTTAAAAGGCTTCTTTCCTAAAAAATACAGTGTTTTCTTCTCCCTGACGACTGGCCAGTGGTCAACCCCCCCATTAACATTTGGCGACCCCTAGTGGGGATCGGGCTCCCCAGGTTGGGATTCTTTGCTTTGGACGAGTTAAAGTTCAAATAAGTTTTAGAAAAAAAATCACTTTAGTTTATTTCTGTATAATGAGTGATGAGCTCTAGTCAGTTGCCCTTGACTTCCAGTGTAGTGTGTGATGTTGCTCTGTGACCAGCAGATGGCGATCTTCTCCCTGTGACGCATTCTCTGAAGTCCAAAATATTTCATTGTGGTGTCTAACGCCTGTTTTGTTATTGCTTTGTTTTGACTGCAGCAAAATGAGGAATTGTTTAATCTCTCTTCTGTAATTGCGCCCCGGAGAACAGCAGCTCACTGAGATCGTACTTGAGGTGTCTAAACTCAACCAAACCACAGCGTAGTCGATCATGGAGACACTCTAAATGTGACAGCTAAAAACCCTCTCTGATGGATACAGTCTGGGCTCAGCGCTAAAATGAAACAACTGAGGTAAATAAGACAAACATTAAAGTTTAAAGGTGCACTACGTAGTTTAATCAGAACAGATTAATTCAAACAAAACGACTTCAACGGCCACATCTGTAGCTTCAAACAGCATCATGAGGACAGAACGATATCTTGTTTATTCCGTTTTGGAACTATATCACATAAGTAAGTCCATTTTTTTGCATTATTATTTATCTGGCATTTGAATTTATATTCCAGAACTACATAGTGCACCTTTAACTCCTCGTGCTCTTATTTTGTTTGGGCTCCTTTGACAAACTGACCCAAGAAAAATCCTCCCCCTGGCCAAGAACGACTCCTCAAATGACGTCAATGCGGTGACATCATCACCCAGCTTTTCTTTAAATAGTTTCAGACCCAGATTTTTAACCGCATGTGCTGCCGGCCTCCACGCTTCATGTGCGTGTGCGTGTGTGTACACAGTGTTGACAACCCACTTACTCAACGAGAGCTCATGACAGAGGCTTCACACGCACACCACAGGTGACCTATCAGCGGAGATGGTCTGATTAGATTTTGGAGGACCTCGCCGCATAGATTTGCATATTAATGAGGAAATAAATCAGGCATGAGACGGGGCAGCTCGAGTGCTACTTTTTTGCAATTGTGATACCATCAACAATCATGTTACTCAAATGCTGATTAAAAGCCACCGTTTATCATTATCATCTCATGTCAGCGCTGCGGATTTGACAAAAATATTCACTCGAGGGACTCTTCCGGACGTCCTGTTGAATTTGCATGCAGGGACGTCTGTCTGCGTGACCTACCTGTGGCAGGACGGAATGAGGACACAAGCAAGCAGCCTGAGGATTCACAGTCAACAGTGGTGGAAGAAGTGTTCAAATATATCTTAAGTAAAAGGTACTATCAGTAAAATACAGTAGAAACATGGCTCAAGAATGTGATACATGACAGTACAGTAACACGTTGTTGGCATTAGCAGGACTTTAATGTTATATATGTGGAGCTGTGACTTTGTCGAGGCGACAGTTTGTAGTTTAGTCCAGTTAGTGGTTCCCAGTCACAAGACGGACTCGTGAGCTGATTAATGGTGCAGGAAAGAAGAGAAAACAACCGCAAAGTCACACAAATATGTCTTTTTAAACTTTTCTCAAATCTTAACTTCTTGGTGGAATATTCGATATTTTCACCTGTCTTGGCATCGAACAATAATTTAAATGAAACCATCTGAGAGGTTCAGAGCGGGAATCGACCCTTAGTGGAATTACCAACAACTCAGTTTAAACTAGAACATGTCAGTCGAATGTTTTAATACATCTCAGCCTGCAATTTAACCAGAAACTACTGCTGTCAGATAAATACAGTTAAAAGTATAATACTAGCATAAAATTGCAATACTTATGTAACTTCAAAATTGTGTTGTAGTGCTAAAAGTTGCATCTTTACGGCCCATAAACGAACAGAGATGGAGCCCTCGATATAAGGAATGGGGCAGTTTGCAAGAGCTGATGTGTTTTAGATGTACTTTAAATCTTTACATTTGTTTTTAAAGCATTCAACCACATAGGCTTGTATTTAGAGTAACGGTTACAAAAACAACACAATCTAAAAGGTCTGGAATACTGGACTAATAATGTAAATTGTTCCTTAAAAAGTTACATGTTGCACCATTAATATCAAGAGAGTCAAATAGTGATGGATTCTTAGATACAGGATCAGTGTATATGGACGTTTTTCATGACACTCTCAGGTTTATAGAAAGAGAAAATTAATTTTCATTATATACGAATACTGTGGATTAAAAAAGTGTTTGATTAACTGCTTTGTATTAACATAAAAGTGAGACCATGATCTTTTTACGTACCAAAGTGAATCTTTAAGATTGCATTTCGTGGCCATTCCTAAGTGTTGATGAAGGTTTCTCACTCATTTTTTTATTTACTCATATGAATCTAGGTGCTGTATCGTAGGCAACCAGACTTGTTTCAGTTTCTTGAAGCGATTAGACTCTCATCCAAGAGGCTTCTTCAGTTTTAACTAATCGGAGGAGAGTTGGTAGACTAAAATCTGCATTCTGGTGTGACAGTCCTGCACGTTGTACCTGCCAGCCACCTCACTGATCGGTGTAAATGTGTTTCAGTCAAAGAAACGCGGTGCGGGGAAGATATTAACGCTGAGAGTCATGAAGATGATTAAAAATCTGTGTCCCTGTAGACGGATCCTGTCTTTATGATTTGCTGCAGCGGTGATGTTGTGCTGTTAGTGCTGGTGTTTACTTGCTGTATCGGATGTGCTTCAACCTCATCAGCCTTCGCATTCAATTTAACAGTTCACGCCGCATGAATGTGTCAGCAAGTGTGTTTGTCAACCGAGATATTTGTTTTTTAAACATGAAGTGATACATAAACTAACCTGATGATCTCTGAAGCTGTAAAAACTGTGAGTCAGCGGCCTCGCAACGAAAAAGCTCCGAGGTTGGTGAGCGCAGAGAACGTTCGTAATGTCTGCTTCCACTAAAAGAGCTGAATTGGAAAGTCAATCAGCTGCGACGCACCTGTGCATGGACGTCACGTGGCGTTTGAAGGAGACTGGGAGAAAAGGACAAAGTGTGTGAGTGTGTGAACGGTACAGATACAGTCTGGGTGTGAGGGACACAATGGGGGTAAACACACACACACACACACACACACACACGAACACATGAACACATAGATGTATATAAATAACCAATGTGTGATGTCAGCTTTCCCTGACAGATGGGATCAACATAAATTAAACCCTGGGAGAACGAGGGAGATGTGTGTGCACGTGTGTGTGTGTGTGTGTGTGTGTGTGTGTGTGTGTGCAGAAGCAATAAGGCAGACGTGGCGTAGAGGGAGAGAGACTAAAAGCGGTCGTGCAATTTTAGCAATAATAGTGTGACAATATGACCAATGCCTGTCACTCATGCATGCACACACACACACACACACATCCACATACACACACACAATTACAGGGTTATCAAGCAGCTCGTCATTAACTGCAGCAGGGGAAATTAGACTGTAAATCACCTGTCTTAATCACTAACCAAACAGAGGAACGGTTCTGAGTCACCGGTGTAAACTCTCCCAACTCCAAAAAAATGTCACTTTAAGACGGCTGCCGCTGAACTTTTTCCTCGCCGCGTTGTCATGGTAATAAGCATCGGCGCGTTACACTGCATGCCTTTGGCCGCCACAATCCAATGGTGATTGAGTTCAGCCATCAAGATTACTCAGAGTCCTTTTCCTGTCAGATGCGAGATAATGCTGCTTTGCATGACAAAAGGAAAAGAAGAAGAAGAAGAAGAAGGCGGAAGAGAAAGCCACCTCAAAAGAGCGGCTGTCTTCTGTGTTTCCAGGAAGATTAAGAGGAAATTAAAAAATGGGAATTGGACAGAAATTAGGGAAAAAAAGAGGGAGACGGGGAGATGAGAAGAGGAGCAGAGGAAGAGGCCGAGAAGGAGGAGGAGGGGCTTGGAGAAGGGACCAAAAATCTTGAGATCAATATCATCTGTATAATTACCTGCAGCTTCCCCGGGTTGCTTGGAGACCAAATGGAGAAGAAGAGGATGAGACAGACAGACAGAGTGAGAGAGAGAAAGAGGGAGAGAAAGAGGGAGAGACATTAAGCATGAGGATTGTTTCAAGGTTGCACTGATTTGCTTTGTGTTTTTTTCAACACTTGTGTCTGAGCAGAGCTCACGCTGACAGAGTGGGGAGAAGACGAGGAGGTGAAGAAAAAAAGTGAGAATAAAATGAAAGTCAGAGGTGGAGTTGAGGGAGGAAGGAGGAGGTGGGGAGTGAGGGGACGGAGAGACAGACATGTCTGATCTGTAGGGGATTGGCTCGCATGAATAATTCCTGAGATATTGACACAGACTGCCTCTTCGTCATCCATCGTCCTGACCGCCCTCCGCTCCTTTTTTATCTCCCCTAATCCCTCGGCCACTTTATCCCGGCTTCATTTCACTTCTCTTCTTCTCTTTGTGTCTTTATTCACGTCTATATCTTTTTCTTCCTCCTCTCTCTTTCTTTTGCCGCCTTCTATTCCCTGACGTCCTCTCTTTTACGTTTCTTTCTCTACCCTCCAGTATCTGTGTTTATACCCTCACAGCAACGAGCAACAGTTCTGCTTTAAAGGGGCATTGCGTAGTTTTGGAGAAGAAATTCACACTCAGGTTGTCAATATTAACAACATTAATGAGGTGATAATAAAGATTTAGGAATGTATTTTTTCGATTACTAATGAAATGAAATGAACAAGCTGCTGTCACAGGAAAATAAGGTCCCCAGAACACTGTTTGAAGCCTATAAAGGCGGCAGGGTCCGCCACATATAAACAAGGTAAAACAGAAAAATTGTGTTGTCCTTCAAGGTCAGTTTGTTTAATCAGATTATTCAGCCATGAAAAGGAAGATCTTTTATTCATGTAGTTTGTTTAAGCATAAAGAAAATCAGTAGATCTTTCTAAGAAAACTACATAATGCACCTTTAACATGCTTTACAATGTTGAACTCTCCCTTTACAGACCGAGGACAAATATTTCTTCCTTTTTTTCTAGTAAATCAGCTCTTCCTCCTCACTTATGTGTCCTCAGAATGAGTAAACGAGCTGAATAAACAGGCCCACACCGGACTGTATGAGCATTAAGCCGCGGCAAACATTTCCAGGTGCTCACGTTCACCCTTTGCATTAATAATCTGAATGAGCGTTATGCCATTAGTCGGTCATTATTCAGATGCACCGTGTAATGGCTCGTTGAGCGAGAGCTCATTAAACAGGGGGAGCGTTTTTTATCGGCGCACTGTTCCTTTAAATGGAGGGAGAGGACGGGGAGTGGATAGAGAGAGAGAGAGAGAGGGAGAAAGAGGGAGACGTAGTAAAAAGAGGGGGGGTTGTTGTGTGCACTTTGTCTCGGAGAGGTGTGTGGGCTGCACTGAGAGAAAGAAGAGAAAAAGAGGATAAAGTGACTTTGGGGGAAATTACTGAAAGGAGCCGCTCGTCCTTTCAAGGAACTGTCATCAACTCAACATGTTGGATGTGGGGACGGACGGCAGATATCACTGACCTCTGATGAGACACTTTTAAGGACCAAAAAAGGTTTTTTTTAATGAGGCTAAATCAACAGATTTGAAGAGGCTACTCCAAATATTCTTGTTTTTACTCCAAACTCGTTCCTTGCTGGGACTGTGAGGTGACTCTGAGAGGATATTTCAGAATTTACTTGGGAGATTATTGGAGATAATCGAGGTCCAGTGGGGACTGAAATCTGCTTGAATATTGTGGAAAAAAGGAAGCAGGATATCATTAAAATAGAATATTGCACGGTATTTAACATCTCTGGTTATTCTCTAAACATATAGTGATTTTTTCCCCCCATCGATTTAAAAGATTCAGACCACTTTCAGACAACTTGTTGATATTTTTATGAATTTGTCAGTGAATGTGACATAGACGCTGACTTGCAATCTAATTCTTTAAACAAATAAAAGAAAGACAGAGAGATGGCACAGAAGGAAGGCAGAACAGAGCAGGGGAGCGCCAAGACCGCGGACAATTTCGGGGCCAAAACCATGGTCGGGGCCCCCACAGCCGGCGGAGGAGTCGTGGTGGAGGTCAGGGAGAAGAAGGGACCTCTGCGGGCTGCAATACCCACAATGCCTTTCCCTGTGGCCGTCATCTGTCTGTTCCTGAACACCTTCATACCCGGGCTCGGTAAGTCCTGAATCACGCTTTCCACCTCTGTCTCTCTCATTCACGGTTTCTGTGTTATTCTTCATTAAAAAAGACAAACAGAGACAAAACAGACCGGGAGAGAGCAAACATGTCGAGAGTCACACGCGGGGTTGAAAATAGCGAAACGAGAGACCGAGCGGTCGTGAAACTGGAAGAGCCGAGCAGACGTGGAGAGTTTTATAGCTGTGGTGCAGGCAGGGCATGTCAGCAAATACCAAGATAAACAAACAGGAAGGGAAATAATGGAGTAAATATCAGAGAGGAATGCAGAGCGGCATGGGACGATGTCAGACTAAAGCTAAAATTAGTTTGGAAAAAAATGCTCCTGTCCAGTTCAGCTTCACACAGGAAACAAACTTCTCTCTGATTTCAAGGAACCAGAAGGGACTTTTTTTTTTCAATATATTTGGAAAAAATGCCTCAATCTGTGTGTTTGCCTCTGTATACTCCTGTGTACAAGAAAAAGGAAAACAGTGACAGAGCACATTCACCTGGCCTCAGTCTGCCAGGTGTTAATGCACACAGACGATTCGTTGACATCACTGCAGGTAAAGAACACATCACATAGTGCAAAGAATCCATGACATGATAGACGTAACAGGAAAAGCGTACATGTAATCGTTTACATTATCTGTTCATTCAGGGTTTTATCAAACGCAAAACTGCGAATTCTCACAGTTCAGTCTGTGTTTCCACCCTTCTTTTGGCTGTGGAATGGAACTTGGAGACACGGCTTGTGACTCAAAGTTTAACCGATCAAGTCCCTTGGAGATTAGCTGGTAGAACAATCTGGCTCCTCACCAGCCTGCTTTGATGAACGGACGTGTTGCCTCTGAGGAGATGATTCACTCTGCCGCTAAGATCAATCGCCAGAATTATTGTTGGCAGAGTAGGTTTTCTGCACATCATGTTGAAACTAAACATTTACTTTCATTTCTTTAGGTTCTCTTTAGGTTCGTTTCTATTTTACATTGTGACAAACTGTGCTTATGATCCGGTTAGGTTTAGGCACAAAAACCACTTGGTCAGGGTTAGGAAAGGCTTAAAACACCTGCTTTGGTCACCACAAACACAGCTAGAGACGTAAAAATACCATTTTTTTTTTGTCGCCATGAACAAACTCGGCTGGAAAATGTCACTTGTTCCCTTGTGAAAAGTATCCTGTGGTGTCACACTTACAAATGATGAAGCGCAGTCTTGAAGCCAGTGACGGGGGGTTCAGAAAAGTTCAGAAATGCAAAGTGAAAGAGTTGGATGGCCACTCTTTTAAGGACTCCTGTAAAATCTAATGTAATCCAATACAACAGCTCGGCCCTGAAATCTACTTTCACAAGAAAGAATGTTCAGTTTTGGTTGACATTTAACAATATGACTCTTTGACTGAGGTCGTAGTCTGCAGTGGTGAACTGGACTGCTCTACACGAGGGGAGGAAAATAACCTTTTGATGCTACAGTGTCCGTCTCTTGGTACAGCGTCTTGTTAATGGTGTCTCTGTCCCAGCCACTCTAGGCAGTTTTACCTCCAGTGGTGCGACAAAAACATGATGAATTCATGCGGCTATAAATCAGGAGTGCTGAGTTTGACCTGTGTCCGAAGCCCTAATCCTGTAAATCTTATTTTTTTACTGTGTGTACTTGGATCCGGATTATCTCCTATTATTCGGACGCCTCGGCCTTTCGTCCTTCCCTTCCACCTAATCTCCATTTCCAAGTTTCAAGTCTCTGCGTTTGTGTATAATAAGATTATGCAACAACATCTGGTAGCTACACACACATATACTGTGTAAACACACACACACAGCACGCAGCGTCAGCCTCATCAATATGTCGAGACTCTCAGCAGACACATGAACACACACAAACACTGTATAATGTAATATATGACAGGTATCTCCAAATGACACACACTTTACATAAACCACACACAGTGGAGTCACACGGTATTTAAAGTGACGCACTGAGCTCACACATCTCATTACATTCGTACATTCACACACAGTCATTCTCTAATCTGGATTAGCTCGGTGGTTTAGCTAAAAAGATAATTTGGAGGATTTTTTCAGGAATATGGAGCAATTCATGGATTAAAACGTCATTGTGTGAAGAAAGACACTCAGACACTCAGTAGGAATTTACACACATAACCTCGCTCTGTCTTTGCTTGTGAACTTTTTCGATCCCAGCAGGTGTTTCATGTTGGGATCATTCCACAGCTTCCCCAGTCTTTTGTTGCCAAAGGGGTTATGAGGGGCGTGAGGCCAGCATTAAACATAATGTCTTTGTACCATTTCTGTCGTGGTCTTAAGGGTTAGTTTTGTGATTTCCTGTTTTATTTTGAAGGTCCCTCCTACCACTTTCCACTTCCTGTCTATGTCTCTTTCCCAACCTTCTTCTGTTCACACCTTTGTCATTTGCTAATCATCCCCTGTGTATTTAAGTCTGTGTTTTTCTTTCACTCTTTATCGGTTCATTGTATTCATGCGTTTTTGTTCTGTATTCTGTATTTGCACTTCAGCTTGAATCAAACCCTTTTGAGTTTTATCTCTCACAGTCTATCACCAAAATAACCTGCTCTGTGTCCTCTCAGCCTCTGAATTGTTGGTCATAAATCCCGGCAGACTTCTGCTTATTCATTTATCTCTTCCCCTCTTCCCTCTTTACTTTCTCGTTATTCTCTTCCTGAGAAAGGCTTAAGATGCCATCTCTTATTCATTCGACCTGACCCTAACCCTTCATTCAGAAATCTATTTTTCTGCAGCCCTTTCTCCAGCAAAAGTCAAATCATTAACCGCTATGTAACAATGTAAGAATACATGGTCAGCGAACACACAATGATCCAATAATAATTTTTCCCCCTGGCTTGGCGGGACTGTTACCTCGACATGCTGCCTTCAAATGTTGTCTGAAAGCCATCAAGGCAACACCTCTTCTGTGTACAATACGAGTGTGTATGTAGGTTGGTCTGAATGCCTTGACATTTCATTGAATGGCTGCGACTTGTTGCCATGACAACACTGACTGAAATGAACACAATACTTGTGTGTGTGTGTGTGTGTGCATGTGTGAGTGTGAGTGAGTGTGTGTCAATGCCGTTTGGGTCTAATTGACTGAGACTGAAAACAGCGGCTCGCTCTATTCATCCTCCAGCCAAAATAGAATTTTGTAATGTGTAATTGAATTTGGACAAGAGGCAGAGTCGAACACACGGGCGCACACAGGTGCGTGTGTTGAAGTACACACACACACACACAGAAACATGCACATACACAAAGACACACATTGGTGCTGTAAAATGACTAATAATGTCGGGCACTTTAATAGCAGAGCAGATCTACAGCGTCAGTTCAGGACACCTGGTTCCTTTTTACTGGTTTATGTCTGCTGCTCTAACATCACAGTGAACAAGAACCCGTTCACTCCTGAACATTTACTGCATCACTGAAGCTGAAACTCCAAGCTGTGTGTGATACACTTACACACATTCATGTCTGTTATTGTTGAACATGTGTCCACTATCATATCACGTGCTGGAGATACTGCACATGTAACAGCCAACAAGTCCTCTGGATTAAATGACAAAAGCACGTCGTTGGTCCATGAACATACAAGCTTTTCTCATCTGTCGCCACTGTATTCTTTCACACACACTTACAGCTATTTCAGGGTGGTGACCAAGCTGCAAGTCAATGGTGTCCAAGTCCATAACCACACTGAAGTGATGTGGTGCAAACACAAGAACCATCATCTAGTGAAAAACAAAGATCAGAGCTCCAATCATGAATATGTATATGAAAATATGAATTTCCTGAAATCCACGAGCCATGACAAGGGTACAGAAAGAAGAGCAATTAATTAATCCGTAGGGACAATCCTGCAGTCCACAAAGTCTAAACTTTTTCTTATAACGTGCCAGAGCGCTTGGCTCGAGCGCACAAATGTAATTGGATGACGTGTTTTCATAGGTACTGCGAGAAATACATATCGACTCCATATCTTAATTTGGATTCTCAAAAAGGCAGCTGCTGTCTGTTTGTTTGGACCTCGGCCAGTACAGCGGACGATATCACATAGAATTGTGGGTAGATCCAAGTGAGAATTAGGATCGTTTTCTCATAGACTTACATACAATCAGACTTCTATTGAAACCAGGGGAGTTGTGACCTGCTGGCCATTTGGAAAACTGCAGGTTCATATTTCACATTTGTAATAAGAAAAAATCTCAAAAGTGGATCCTAAAATCATCCTGGATATGTTCTAAATAAGCCTCAAATGTGAAAAAAAGTATGCATAATGTATTCTCACACCGCAGACTATATATAGAGTTTATTTTCCCCACACAGGGATCCACGGCGAGCTGGAGGATTCAATCTGACGACCTCCTTTCCCCCCGGGCTGCTTGTTTTTAACTTTACATTAATCCTGCCTGACGTCAAGTTGCCAGACCCCTCATACTGTCCTCATGGTGTAATGAAGACGGAGTGAAAATGTAGTGGAGAGCAGCACAGAAGCTGTTAGTCAGCGCAGTGTAAACTGACTGAGGAGCCGTCGACTTGTTAATAATTACACATACTTGTTGTGAAGGAGACCACAGATCGCTGCTCGAGCTGTGTCACCGTCTTTGCCATAACAGGACTGGAAAGGCTTTGACACGCGGAGCTAAAGTGAATATATGTAATTTAGCCCTCAGTGTGTGTGTGTGTGTGTGTGGGTGGCCGAGGTCACGTGTGTGTGTGCGTGTGTGTGTGTGTGTGTGTGTGTGAGTCGGCGCGTGTGCTCACATGGGTGATTGATGGTTTGTGATACTGGAGACACTGCATCGGTTTAAGTAGTCATGTTGACATCTTGCCTCTGGATGTGTGTGTGTGTGTGTGTGTGTGTGTGTGTGTGTGTGTGTGTGTGTGAGGACTTCCATCTTTATGAGGACCAAAATGGACTCATTTCACTAAAAGTGAAATAAAAAATAAAAAAAACCTCCAACACACGGACATTTGTGTTGGCCCATGTCCGTGGTGACCTGAGGTGAAAGGGCACCAACTGCGTCAGGAAGGAAGCCCACATGGCACTGCTTTTAAAGGGCAGCCACGTAGGCCGCGCATCACGTTTCCTCCACTGGCACGCCACTCTGGAGGGCGCATCATCGTCATCATTTTATCATGTGTGAGCTGTAGGTTAAAAAGCAACAGTTAGGTCAACTTTTACATGAAAAAGTAGGCTAGGCCGAAGGTTTGCACATTTATTTTACACTACCTGCATACAGGAAATGACTCTCGCTGGCTTTCACTTTAGGGTCTTGATTACCCTGTCGGCATGTAAAGGTGCAGTATGTACGAAATGTGGCCACCCTTGGAATTCATAGCCCCAGCAAACAGGGGCAGCATGTCAACAGAGTAACATTTTCCTGTAGCTACGGTTGGCTTGTTAGCTCAGTTAGCCATGCAGCTAGCCAGATTTCCAAGGGCGTGCCAGTGTCCACACCGCCAGCACAAGAACTTCGGACAGCTGAGAGGTTTACAGGCCTGGGGCAAGCGTGTTAGCATGCTAACTTCAATAGATATCCCTGCAACACATCTCTGACACAACGTCGCTGGTATTTTTTCACATTCTGTTGATGTTTGAATGCCTTTTAAAGTAAAATGTGTATATATTGCACCATTCAACATGCTGGTGGCTGCTAAGCAACTTTATTTGGCAAACTGTAGTCTGTAGATGTGAGTAAGATGAACACTTAGAATCTGTTGCACTTATTGTAAACAGCTGTGAGGCTCTATACTGCACAACATGACTGTACAGCTGCAGCTGCTGATGCAACCATGTATAAACATTCTTGTGTGAAGCAAAGATGGTTTAACGTCTTTTCATGACCTGTTCTGTATCATCAACAACTCTCCTGATGTTGTTTTTATAGATAAAAACCAAAGAGCTGTTTTAATCGTGCTGTAGACAGAGGCTTTTTTTTTATGTGTACATGAGGATTTTCCTGATAAACTGTTCAGGCTGCAAATCAGTGAGCTCGCGTGTTAATGTAGATTACTGATACTGACATGTGGCAGCCTCAGATACACTGACAAACTGACTGCCGGTGGGTTTAGATTGGCAGGCTCACGAAATCAAACAGCCAAACAGCAGGTGAAATTTTGTTCCATCTCAGCTGTGACAGGAAGTCTGGCGGTGTTTTCTTTACACATCAGCGTCCAACAGCGTAGGAGACCTCCGGTTAATATCCTGTAAACAGCTTAATGTAATTGGCAGGTCCAAATAAAACATTTAAAACGGTGTGTGTGCATTAAAGGTGTTGAGTTCTCTGTTAGCTCCCGCCAAACGTGGATAAAAGGCCTTTTGATAAAGCAGGTCTAATTTTATGTAACGTGTGTTCTTATCTGGCGAGCTGATGTTGTTCGCCGGTTGCTTTGAGGGTAATGTGGAGCCGGCTACCTCACTGTGAGGACTTCATGCAATCACCACAGCGAAGCTAGCTGTAGCTGCTGGTGGTGAGACTTGATGCACGTTAAAACAGATTTGTCACAGTTTTTTGTTGTTGTTTTTATTTATCTCTACACCTATGGTCATAGTGGAACCACCAGGAACAGAACTGGGCTTCAGGGCCAATGACTGTATTATCATAATTTGATGCTTCTCGTCCAACGCAATTTGAAAAAAATGAAAACTGATTACTTTTGCTGTTGATAAATTGGCAAATTAATGTAAAAGTGTTTTCTAATCGAATGTAATTAAGTACTTTCTTTCTTTCTTCAATTCTTTCTTTCTTTCTTCAATTCTTTCTTTCTTTCTTTCTTTCTTTCTTTCTTTTTTTCGCTCTGTCCGTCTGTCTTGTCTGTCTTTCACACTCTATCATTAACCTCCCACACTACCAGTGGGGGCTTTGTTGAGTTCTGTGTAATTATGGTCTTTAGTCTGAGTAATATCCAGGCACACACACACACACACACACACACACACACACACACACACACACACACACACATCTCCCACGTGCGACATGCAGGGGCTCCAAAAGCTTTTTACTCGTGGACCATCGTTAGAGTGGATTACTTGAAGTGAGAAGATTAAAGATTTATTAAAACTTTATTTTGCATAGTGGAGGATTTCTGCATCTAACGGCGCACATTCATACACAGCAAGATATTTCCTTCATTGTTTGTTTGTTCAGGTCAATAATGGGCAGTTTTAGAGGCGATTTGAGGCATTTGGTTTTGGTTGTTTTCCTTAACTTGAAACAGCTGACATGCTTAAAGCCATTAATTGATTTTGTGTCATGAAACTATGTTCAAAAAGACATTTGCAGGGTGATGATCTCTGGGATGCTTTTCCACTGCCTAACAAAGAGAGGTAAAGTTGTACCTTGATGACATGTTGCACAGAATATTGATATCTGGTTGACAAGACCTGATTTTATTGAAGAAATAGAACCGCTAATGACGAGTTGCTAACTTGGAAACAAGCACGTTTACAAATGTTTCACAATAAAAGCATTCCGCCAGGTCTAACATGGCTACAAGTAAAATAAGCCTGACATATGAATCCTGGCCTTTGTGTGTCCGTTCCGAAAAAACATACTGGAGCAGCGTTAGCATAGCAGTCTGTTAGCTGTATGCAAAGTAGCATTAAGCACCTTGGCTCGGCATTAACCCTGCATTCACGTACTCCAAGTTGTTCATCTAATTTTTGTGTGTTCATGAGCTTTTTAAGTAATAATGTGGAAAGAACACGGTCGCTACAGTGGAAGTTGTATTTTAAACAACATCATTTTGTCCCAGATTTGTAGCTGGTTATAGCCAAATACAATATTACAAACTACATGTGAGCAAAACATTGATATGCAAGAAGAGGAATACAGGAACTAATTGAAAAAATTCTTGCCAAGTTTCCGAGTTGTCTACTTGAGGGGGTGTTTGTGTGATTTTTTCCAATTTGAAACTCCAACATCACATTATCAATTCACTATAATTCAGTCTCTGTCTTCTCTCAAACACTGAGTATCTATCATCAGTGTCGTTATCCCTCAAATATTTAGCAATCAGTGAAGCATTTAGCAGCTGAAAAGCCAGAAATTTCTCTAAGTGGGCGGTAGAGACCAAAAACAGAGCGAAAAGTCGAGTGAAGCTTGAACTTTCATCAGTTGGCAGACTCCAAATACATAAATGCAAATGTTAATATCCAAATAAATGTTAACACCTTTATTTGTTACACTGTTGATGGCTGTTTTAAGACTCATCAGCTAAAAGGTTGCCAGGTGTTTTGTTTTACAGCTGGTTTCTGCCCCCAAGTGGTCAAATAATCACTTATCATAAATGTAAAATGCAAAAACATAAAGGTAAATAAATACACATTAACTTCTTATCATCTTATATAGATGGATTGATAATTACTAAGCTGTTGAATAAAACGAACACAGCCTGAGGACAGGAGGTGGTCTGAAGTCTGGTGGTACCGCAGCTGATACTTCTGTATCTCTTGCCAGGTAGCAGCAGGGTGCACAAGCTGTGGCTGGTGTGGGTGTTTTTATCCTCAGTATCCTTTCAGCTCTGCGCCGACACCTCACTTCACCGATGTCACTGATACTGACGTTAGATTGGTACCCAATGAAATCCTGAGCAGTTTTAATCACCAGCTGCAGAGCCTTCCTGTCCTCGTCCGAGCACATCCCATGCCAATTTGCGATGCCAAGTCTGGATGTGGATTTTATGGTGCTCCTCCATCTAATGGTTCCAATTTGCTCTAATGTGTATTTGCTCATTTCCGTTGGTATAGCTTACACAGTACTGTCTGACGAGGCGATATTACAAACAATGTAACTCTAGGCTCTGGGAAATTGCTTTTCTCTATTGCCTGACATTTACTGACATAACAACAAACTGATACTAATCAGAACATTCAACCAATTATGAAACTAATTATTAGCTGCAGCCCTAATGAATGTTCATGTTGATAATGTTGGCAGGTACAGAAAATATCAACTTCTTCCAACGCCACTTATAGAAAAAGCCTACATCACACGACCGGTACCTGAAAAGCTGAAAGAAGCCAGGCCGTGTAAGTCCTGCCAAAGATGGAGGTGATGTGTAACCACTCCGCCACCAGCTTGCTGTCAATCACGGCTCACGTCTGGAGGTGGGAAGCTCCACCAGGAGCCAGAGCATCTGCTGGTGGGTGTGGCCTCTGCGACCCGAACATTTATCTGTCTGATCAGACCAGATCGGCTTTGGGTGGTATCTCGTTTTATCCTCACTGTTGCTCTTTCTGCGAGATGCTTTAGAAAATGAGCATCGGCTAATACGCTTGAAAGGAAAAAGCAAATATGTAATTCATCTTCAACATGTAAACAAGCACTTTTTTTTATTATTATTATTTTATTTTTCCCGGTATCCTGCTTACTATTCTGGGAGTGTGCTCGCTCCGGAGTTGGACTTTTTGGAAGGCATTCCAGATAAGGCCAGTGAAGGCCATGTGAAAGTAAATATTATGTTGTACATTCAGATAAGTCGGAGATTATGGGAAGAACTGAGTATATCTGGAATGTTTGTGTTTCTATAGAAAGATTGATTAAGGCAGAGCTCTCAGACTTTTTATTTTATTAGCCTGCTAATCTACGGTCAATTAGACAGAGCGATATGTCAACACAGAAACAGAGAAAACGATAAGGAAATTCTATACGAGTCGACTCGCTCCAGAGGAACAAGATGCAGCTGGCAGCCCGGCCATTCCTGTCCCTCCCTCCCTCCCTCCATCCCTCCCTCACCCCCCACCTGCTTGGCTCGCTCTGTTATTTGAATTCCTCCAATGTGACAAGAAACGGAGCAAGCAGAAAGAGAAAGGGCCAAGGCCGCGATGAACAAAACACCCACCAGGCACTTCTTGTGTCGCATTCAGTGTTCGCAGCATTGAGTTCAGTATTTTGCAAAA
>CAEMYA010000010.1:9576604-9603946 GCA_903131615.1 Diplodus sargus
GTTCCTTCAGGCCGCCGGGCACAATGTCGAATTCAACTGTTGCTGCTGAAAAATCCATACTCCTGTTAGCGCTCGCGGCTGGCAGCTTATTGAATATTTATATGGAATATGAGAGCCATTTCCCTGTTAGCACCGAAGGCCAGATTAACAGCAATTATCATTCACCTATTCATCATGTTGCTTTTTCTGGCTCTTAGGGGGGAGTTACGCTCTCATCCGGCTAGTCTGCTCTTTTGTTCCCTCCGTGCCGCGAATCAAGCTGATAATGTGGCATATTTATCGTTTTTTCCCCCCCCCTTCAAATCTGTAACGAGCCCGTGTTTCATGTGATCTTCTGTTGCTCCGTACCATCTTTCCCCCTAACCACCGCTCCCTCTCTTCTCTCTCTTCAGCTATCTAATGATGGTGGTATTATCTTCCTCCCACTGATCGCCTCCCTTCTGCCTCTTTCTCCGTCTAATGATTGTTCTTATTTGATCTCGCCGTATCCTCGCTCCCTTTCCCTTTTCTCTCTCTCGCACACATTATTCCTCCCACTCCTCGCCTGCCCCCCCTTTGTCTCCTTCTCGCTCTCGTCTTCGGCTCTTGTCTTTTTTTCCCCCTCCCTCTGCCCATGTCTCCGTGTATTTGCGTATCGATCCAGCAAACCAGGGTCATGTTACTGCATTTGCCTTCACTTTATCCCTGTTGTTGTATCCGGATTAAAGGTCAGCTCAGGTGGAGAAGTTAATACTACGATCTGTGTCTTTAACCCAGTCGATGTGTAACAATCTCACGGCTTTTCTTTTGTCTCCTCTCTTCCCCTCATGTTCTCCTTCTTCTGCATCAACCAAAGTTTCTGACGGTAGGTGTTTTTTCTTTCTTCTCTTCTACTCTCTCACGACGGTCCCAGAGCGAGATGATAAAAACAAATAAAAAAGTTAAGTTATGGAGATGTCGCAAGAAATAGTAGCTTCACTAAATTTAACAGCGATACCAACCAGGCCAAAACAAACAACCACGACACCTGCCTCGGAACTTTCACATGATCTTTCACGTGTGCCAGACGGGAGTCACGTACATTTTTCGTTTTGGCATTCGAGCCTCGATCTCATGAGCTCAAGCACTTACAGCAACACTGTCTAACTTTTTTTTTTACCTTAGAATAACAGCTTCAAAAACATATTGATGCCACAGTGTCATGTATCGGGGTGAATGATGTCTCTGTCGCTTGTTTCTGCGCTGTGTAAGTAGGATCACGGCGTTACATGCATGTTAGCTTCAACACACAAGATTTCAACACGTGACACTGTTATGACAGTGCGGCTAAATATGCCCATGGAAATGTTTTGTATTTCATATCATCGCAGCATAAACAGCAGCAGTTTCCACTGGTTGTGTTTAGTCGTGGCTATAAAAAAGATAAATCACAAAAGTAAAGAAAACATTCCTCAGTGTTTATTTTACTTATGAGGGACCAAACATGACGGCACTGTTACATCTTATTAAAATGTGACCGATGTATAATGTATATATAACTACCAGCCGTGGCTAATTTACAGTCCTCGTCCCTGGAGACGCTTTTGAGGAACAAAACACTCAAAAATAGACATTAAAACTAACAAAACAGAACATTGCTGTCTTGTAATTTGTCTATTTATAAGAAACCGTTAAAATAAAACGGAAAAATGCCAATTCATTCATGTCAGTTATAGTGGTGCGCCTACATATTTTTGCTCCGTCAAAAGCGCTTTCTTAAGCATTTGATTTTTAGAATTGTCGTCTGGTTCTCATTCGTCACTGATGGCGTGTTCAATCAGTTTTAAGCCATAACAACGAACCAGCCCGATGTGGTTTGCACCTTCGGGGGAAGTGGTGGTCATACTGGTGGAAACCTTGTAGGGAATACTTGACAAAAGCGTTTGTTCCTAATGCTGCGGCTCAGCTCCCTTTTGGTCGCCAGCAGCCTCTGTTGCTTTCAGTTCTCTCGATTACATGAAATTGAGATGGAGGCAATTATTGTCAAAGGTTCGAAACAAATGAGGAGCAATTTCACGTTGCTCTGTGAAACCCTCCCAACAGGGCCATAAAAGCCAGCTAATAGATTGTACAAATGTGATTTCCGCGAGCATTAAAAAAAAAAGTCCTTCTCTTTCCGTCCGCAGGATACAGAGACCAGGGTCTTCCTCAGGACGTCTGAGAGAGGTCGCGCCCATGTTTGCCGATCGATCACAAGGACAGTTTGACCTCTTCACCCTCCCCGCAGCCTGAACCTTTATGACGACCCTCAGCTGCCTGTCTTCTAAGCGTCGGACAATAAGACAGGACCGGTGACGTGGAAATGGATCGAGCAACACGGAGACGGGAAGAAGGAGAGCATCAGCTGACTGCTCTGTCGCGATCGCACGCAGCTGATTGGTTGACACCGGGCCACACTTACATTCGAAGCTGAAGGGAGAAGACGAGGAAATACAAGCAGTCCCAAGAAATACAGTGGATGAGAAAAACAACGTGTTTGCATTTATGTTGAGTAAAAAGTGACTTTTGAATTCTGTCTTTGGATATTTTTTTTTTTTTATTTGATGTTTTTTGGGGCGAAACTATAAATCTGTAAAGTTGTCGTAGACCAGATAAAGTGACAGGATGGAGTAAATGAAGAGCGGATTTTGAGAAATCAGAGATGTTGATTTGCTGTTGAATTTCTGTATTTTGGGCTTGTGAACTTCGCCCAGATGTAAAATGAATTAAAAACTTGTGTCATGTCAGTGTTAAATCAGAGTTTCCACTGCCGCTGAACTGACTGCCTGGCGCAGTTTAAAGCAGTTTATTTCAGTGTTACATGTCGAGTGGTTTACTTTCACACGGCCTTTTTCCAGTTCCGACAAGTGTTAACATCTAGCCTGCTTCAGAGGCTAACGCTTCATGAAAAACATCATTAATGAATAGTTAATTTATAGTTAATTAAACATTATTTAACCGTTATCTCACTTCTAACAACCAACAGAAAGCTTTACAAACCATTTATCAAGACATTGTAAATATTAGCTGCAACTTTACAATAAACACTTGCTTAATAAATGGTTTATAGAGCTTTTCAGTTTTTCATGAGTTTAATTAAAGGTGCAATAAGTAAGAATTTAGTTGGAAAATCCAAAATGTATAAATATATCCAACAGTTTTCACATGAAGTCTATGTATTGTGTACCTGAGATACCTACTCAAGTTAGCATGCTAACCAGCTAGCCTTGTCCTGTCCCAGTACAAAGCTCCCGTGCTATAATGCACGACGGCAGCTGCAGTTTGCAGAAGTTTGCTGTTGTTCTGATGATATCAGTCGTTGCTCTGAGAAAGCATGATATGTTTAAAGGTGCAATATGTAAGAATTGACCACTGAAATCACCAGAGTAACCGCTAACGTCTAACATAGCTGCCGTTAGCTTGTCAGCTCAGTTATCTCGCTTAGCCATGCAGCTAGCAGTCGGCACTGTGAGCTCAGAGTAAGGACAGGGCTCTCCTAGCTGGTTAGCATGCTAGCTTCAGTAGATATCTCTTTCAACACCATGAATGTTTAATGTTGTAATCTTAACTTCTTACTCATTGCACCTTTAACTAGCATTTTTCAGGGTATAAAAAGTTTATTCCATTTCAGGCGTAACAGTGCTGTACAGTAAGCTTCATATTCAACGAGATCATTGTGATTTGCCTCTAAATCTGACAATCACTGGACACAAAATCAGGCAGCAACCTCGCAGCAATCACGTCTTTAACTCAACGGAGGTATCCATCAGACTCACGCTCACTGCAGCTACAGCATTTTATTCTTTTCAAGGCAAACACGTCTTCAACACGCCGCATCTCACCGCCGATCACAAGACGTGTGTCATCCTAAAATTACAGGGCTGCGTCGAAAAGAAATGACTCATGCCTCCTGATAATGACTTGATTTGAATTTTTCACAGCTCTTTGGTGTGTAAATCAGTTGTCGGAGGCACATTACGCGTCATTAGAACATTGTGTTCTAACCAGCGGGCTCCCACTCTGGGGAACCGTAATCGTCTGTCACGTTATGAAAAAAGATATAATTGTGACAATGTTATTTTAAATTTGAGGCTGAAGTCTTTTGTTTGAAGCTATTTTTTGTCCGGGTGATGGTTATGCACCTATAAGCGGTTCTAAACACCGGAAAAGGAAACATTTTATAATAACCATCAGTAATAAACGGTTACTTTATGCTTAACTAAGCATTAGGTAATAGTTATTTCACTGTTAACAAGTGACGGAATGCTTTACAAACCATTTATTTAACAGTTAACTATGAACTAAGGTTTAAATAACAATATATTGACCATTTATTACTGATGATTATTATTAAGTGTTGCCTCAGAAAATTTTGTTGAATTCACTGTGCTGTGGTTATATTGTGTGTATATTAACGTGTACAGAAATGGAGAATACGGCGTCTGTGTAATCACTTGCGAGACTCAAAACAAAACATGCAATTGTAACATTTAACACGAAAACTGCCTTTATCCAAACAAAGCCTTTCCCATGACACCACATTTAGCCCTTTTATTCCTCGTGTGCTGTATCATTGGCTCACTTCCCCCGACAAACACCGGAGAGAATCAAAAAGTCAAAGAGCCTTCCGCTGAAAGAATTAAACCATCTCGCCTTAACACAAAGCGGTGCGCGGAGCGCTATATATTGAAACCACTGCAAGTGTTTTTTTCTTTGCAGGAAATTGAGTGCTTGGCGCGCTGCGAGCTGCCAGCTGAACGGGCTCCAACTGGGCTGCCTGACAAAAAAAAGCTACTTACAACACACGTGGCGAGCAGAAATTCAGATTTTTATGATTTGGTTTTCGACAAACATCACACAGCGTATCTGGATATAAAGGTGGAGATGCATTTTAAAAATCCCCCCCTTGTATTGGTTGTGCCTCTTGATTAAATCCTTACGCTCCCTCCTTCCGCTGGTGATGTTTCCCCACAGGCTTTAATTATCTTCACTATCGCCAAATGCCTTTTTTTTTAAAGAGTACTGCTGTATTTTATTTTTTTTTATGACATCACCAGTGTTTCTCATACTCTGACTGTGCATATGTTGTGTGGTGTTTGTGTGTGTGAGACGGATTAAATGATGGTGAGGATATTTTTTATGCCTTACGAATGAACCGACGTTCTACCACAAGTGTTTATTATCTGTAGCGGTGATGCTGGAGGTTTTTCTTTGCTTTCTTTGGGTTTTTTGGGGGGTGAAACTGTCATTCTGACGCTTTGTTATAATCAACCTAATAACACTGATGCTGTCGTGTGTTTCAGGGGACATATTCATTTACTGTAATGTTTTTTGGTTTTTTTTCAAATGATGTCGGTGTTGTGCTTCTGTAGCTCTTCGATTGTAGAATGAACATCCTGCCGTTGTACATTTCCCTGCATGCATTGCTTTGGTGTGAAGTCACTGTTTAGATTAAGACGCAGACACAGACTAACTTTAACTATTCTAACATCGTAGCTTAGCTCTGTCACTTTTCCAGCAGTGCTTTTATTTTAAGCCATTCGAGGCGACTGGTATAAAATCCTGCCATTAAAAAAAAAAGTTTTGGTTCTAACGACTGAATACTTGTGACTGACTTGTGCATGATTTTTTGATTTAATGAGACTCATTAAATCGCCTCGACCATTGAGTACAATCCATATTTATGGATTCATGAGCCAGACGGATGTGAGTGGATTGTTTACCCTGCGAACCCGAGGGATTCTCCGGTTGCCGTTGTCATAGCGAGAGTAGCGCTTCTCCTCGTACGTTTCAATATATGCACATTTCTCTCGTAAATAAATGAATAAATGATGTGCAAATTCACGCCTGACTCATGAATTAGCACCATTTTCAGACTCAGAGAACGTGAAGCGTGGTCGTCTCCATCAGTCGATCCACCAGTTTGGTCAAAAATGGAGACCAAAGGCCTTCGTTGGAATGGAAAAGCTAATGACGTTCATTAGCGTCGGCTGTACGTCTTGCTCAGAGCTGATTGGCCAACAAACTTACCTTAGATATTTACCCACCAGTGCTGCTAGCTCAGAATCTGTAATCTTGTCGAATGATAAATTGAAGGGGAAATGTTTACAAGGTGATCGGAGTGACGCTGCCGCTCCTCTTCTTAGCAAAATTACCCAAAATGCATCCCCCCCCGTTAACCTGCCGTCCCCCTCGTGCGGCAGAGTGAGTGCAGGGAGGGAGGTTGTTTCATTCAATACGTTCTGCCTGACTCATTGATCTCGTATCTGACTGAGAGTTGTGTGACAGTGTCGCCTATAAGCCCATGAATAATGTGACCTTCATGATCGGAGTGACGAGGAGCAACAAGAGGGGCTGAGACTCTGTGGCCTGTATTCCTATAGTATCCTTGTGAACGTTAAGAAGAATCTATGCTGCTGAAAAAATAACACATCCTCTGAACAAATGGGCCATTAAAGATAAAGAAAACACTAACTGAGTGTAACCATGGAAAAGAGTCTTTACGGTTGATTTGGAAACTTTTTGCCTTATTCACTCCTTCCTCTTATAGCCTTCTCATTAAAAGACACACAGTTGAACCAAAACTATTAAATCAAACATGCCTTTGAGCAGCAATGTACTGACAAGACTCTACTGGCCCAATCAAAGACCATCAGTCACAGGGCAGACTGTAAATGCCCGGTCAGTCTTACTGACTACAACTCCTGTGTACACTCAGAAGAATGTGTGAAGCTCTTGTCGTGAAGCACTGAAGCCAAAATCTCGAAGTGAAACCCGGCTCATCTCGACTGTTTCCAGAAGCTCAGCCGAGAGCCGCCGTGTTCACTCAGGAGACGGAGTATATCCGATTTAGATTAAAGGCTCAGAGGTGCACGTCTCGAGTGCTTCACGCTAACAAAGTGTATTAAAAAAAAACCTGTTTCCATGGCGATAATAAAAATAGTCTTATTAACCATCTCGCCGGTGAGGACGGGGAAAGATGCAAATCACACGGAGAGATGCTGGTTCTAAGTGGTTGAGTGTTTGTGCCTTTAAGGGTCGGGCCTTGACTTGCTGACTCTCCTCTCGCTCACCAAATAAGGATTTTCTCACAGCTCTGCTCTTTCTGACCGACCGCTAGGTGCTCTTCATACTCCCCCACCACACACACACACACACACACACACACACACACACACACACACACACACACACACACACACACACACACACACACACTCCCACCGTCCTCTCTATAGTCTAAACACAACCGTGGCACAGTTGATTCCCAACGTCAAAACACATTCAAGTGATCTGGATGTAACACAGGGACAACACCGAGACTGGGAGTCATCTGCTCGTCTCGGGTCCTGACCTTTCGGTTAATATATTCCAAAGCCACAAAAAAAAGCACCTTCTGGGAGTGAAACGCGGTTCCTGGAGTACACTTTCAGCAAATGTGTTCCGGGGAAAACAGCAGATGGTATTTAACTGGGATTAATGAAAGTGCATGGATCTCTTTGGCTTCCAGAAGAAAATGAAATCCTAAATATACCAACTGAAGGCCATGTATTATTTGGCTGGCATCCACAATATGAGGACATCTCGTCTGATTGGATTATTCAGCCTCAGATATATGGCTTCAAGTGTCTGTCTGTACATGTGAGTGCTATCAATATCTTGTATGAGTGAGCGTGCGCCTAATGAACGCCGCCGCTGTGTGTAATTATTTCCCAGTCTAATTTCTTCCATCTCTGCCGCTCACAGGAAACGGTTGAATAACGACTCGCTAAACACGTTAGAGCGAATTGAATTCTCATCATTATCCGGGCGGCTGCGGGCTGCTTATGTTTCCTTCCTCTATTGGGTTGATGTCAGTATTTGAGGAACTGTCAGAACTTTATTGCACATGATCTTTAAAGCACAACAGCGCCCTCAGGTGGACTCTAAGGGGAATTACAACAGGCTGAGATATTTTAAAGGACGAGTTCATCCAAAAGTAAAAAGTCAGTCCTCTTATTCTCATTTTCTCTGTTGTGATCCAAGTCTCTGAAATACATAATTTAAACCCTTTTTCATTCAGATATCTTCACTGGTGATGCCAAGATAAAAGCGTTAGCACCTTGTCTGAAGTGGGTGCCCAAGCTCGACTGCACCTAGAGGGTGCAAATAAACAAGTTCCTCGAATCAATTTAGGAACACTGTGCTTCCAGACACTTGGATTGAGCTGGACGGAGCCATTTTTTTTAACTTTTTTTCAACTTAAAACAAGTCCCCATCTTCTTCAGTTGTTCAATGCTGCAACTGTTTTCCTGTTGCAGAAATGTTTTGCGGTCTACGCCACCTCGCCTGACTCTCCATCGGCATGGGAATGAGTGGGATAATGACTGAATCTTAATTTTGGGGTGAATTTATCCTTTAACAATGGAAGCCAATATGTTGGGATACTTCGGGGAAAAGTGTGATTATAGGATTTCCAAGCAACAACAACGGTCACAGCCAGGCTGAGTCAGGGAGGAAAAAACGGGGGAGGAACGTGTTGGTCTACGTGTCAATCTCCATGCACTCACCCTAAACTGTGCCCTCCTGTGCATGACTACTGGTGTGATTCATTTGACTCCATAATAAAGTGTGTGTGTGCATATTTTATGAATATTTGTGCGTGTGTGTGTGTGTGTGTGTGTGTGTGTGTGTTCTCTCACTTCCCAGGCTCTCCTCCAGTTCCTCCACTGCTGGCCAAGATGTTGCTAAATAAGGAAGACGGCCTCTCGCTCTGCGTCTCTCTGCTGCATTTTTTCCTTTCTAAAACACACATTACAACCTGCTGACTTACAGGCTACATGGAAAAAAAAGCTTGGTTATATATATACAGACGCTCCTGGATGTTTCTCCCCGAAAAGAGCAACAGCTCTTAGAAATGGACTCGAAGTCTTCTGATCGCACACACAAAAAACCACACAGGAGCCACGAGACAAGTGTAGATCAAACATTTACTCTTTTTCCGTACAACATCTTTATCACAACTTTCAGTAGAGAATGCATCTCGATTAGAAAAAAAATTCAAACCACCTTCTCACCGAGTCTTGATATGAAATATAAAGTCAGGAGTTCTAGCTAAAAGCCTACAGGCACCTTTTTTTTTCTCTCTTTCTCCAGCTTCACTCCAGAGACCGTTATACGTGCGTTCACACAGCAGAGCAGATACTTTCACAGCCACACACACAACCAGCCAGGTGATGTTTGGATTTCACACCTGAAGGGGGGGGAGGGGGGGACAGGACGGGGCGGGGTGTGGAGGAGAGATTACCCACAAGGCAAAGGCGAGCCCACACGAGCTGGAGCTTTGTGCGATTATCAGGACGAGCTTCTTTCCATCTCGGTGGGTTTTTATTTAACATTCGTGACTGAAACCTCCTTCATCGTCTTACAGTCAGCAACGCGGATCCATATGGTTTCATTTCTATACATGTTCGTACAATCTCATACCAACGATGGATGAGATCAATCACGCTTTGGTGCTAATAAAACACTATTGTGCACTATCAGCTGGACTTAAAGCTAAATCTGACAGATATGGACGCTGAAAACAAATCAGCTGAGACATGAACGATAAACATGTACAGTAGAAGCTCTACAGAGTTTCATCCGAAGAGACAAGCTGAGTAAAATCACGCTCCAACACATTTAGATCCTGTTAATGGTCACTTTCTTCGGCCCCACAGATTTCTCCCTTAAAAGCTACAAGCTATTAACAGCAACTGAAATCTACACACGTTAAAAGTCGGACCTTTTTGTGTATAAATGTGGACAAATTCCAGTTTGTCACATCTTCTACAAACGGTTAAATTCACCCGGACTTGATCGCTGATTGCAGAAATATTTGTGACCCAGACATGTTGGTCCTGGTCAACACTGTGACTCGTGCTACCTGTATTCTGTGTACCTGTTATTTCATGACTGTGGGTTTTAAATATAGTTCCAGTCGCTCTTCCTTAATACAATCAATGCTTCATGTTTTCAGCCGTGTCATTTCTGGCAGACGGCAAACAGAACAGAACAGTCGGTGCGATTTTTTCCAAACGTTTCAACAACAAAAAAAACACAGCAACGCAAAAACCACAAGACAAAAAAATGCAAGAACCGCCTTGAACACATCAGGAGAATTCCAACCTTTTTTTTTTTTTTTTTTTACATTCATTTTAAATCTTAATATGCAGGGAGGGCTCTCTACTTCTATCCCATCTCTTCTCTCTGGGCCAAATATAGAGTCCGGCTTTAAAGCGCTCCAGATGTTGCTGCTCCTTTCAAACTATGAATAGGTGGCTCTAAATATATGCCTCTCAAAAACTCGTCGTAGTGGGAAAGGTAAGTTGGCGCCCGATGACCAGTTAACAGTTCCTCTTCTCTGCAGTTGTGCGTCTTCAAGCCTCCAGACCTCACCGCTGACGTTGCCGTTGGCCCCAGGATCTCTGTCCATTAAATCACCTGCGACTCGGGGGGGGGCTGGTTCAGGCTGAGTCAGACGGCGGCCTCGTGCGGCCTTCCCAGTACTTCTGATATGCGCTTTGAAACATGTCCTTGCACCTCAGCTTGGCATTCAGCCGGGAGCAGATGAGGAACGAGCCGCCCATCTTACGGTGGAGCGAGTACGTCTCCTCTGGAGGCGGGGTGAGCCGCTGTTTGAGCATCACGGGGATGAGGTTGTGGATTCTCTCGGTGGTGGACTGAGCGCCGAATTCGAATTCCTCCATGGAGGCAAAGGCCTCGCCGAGGATCATCACGGCGTCGACGTGAGCGTTTATCATCGACTGGACACAGGGAGGGAAAAAACATGTGGATTAAGTCTCAGCTAAAGACGACTACTGGCATTTTGAAGGCAGCAATATTACAAAAAAGGTCAGATATTCTCTGAGTTTCAGTCGCCACTTTATCTCATTTATCTTGGCTATACCAGGGGAAAATGTCCGGCCGTGTTTTGTGATGTGGAGCAGGCAGTCAGACAGATATTTACCTTGGACTCAAACCCAGTCAGGAACTTCATCTCGATAGATTTCTTCAGAACTCCCTCTCTGTTGCCCTCGGCAGCTGAACGGATTATCTACGGTCACGCACACAGATTAGAAATGTTTCTCCATCTCTGACACAAGCGTAATCAGTTTTACACCTCATTAATCACTGCTGGTAAACCACAACACACAACAGAGTCCACTTTGATTAAATAGTAATGAAAAGATTTTTACCTCTATGTAGACGTCTGTGAAACTCTCAGCGAATCCTCTCGTGGCTCCGAAGTCCAACAGCGACACCTACAGAGAAATGATCCGGTTATCTCTTGGAATAATCACGACTATCAAATCAACTTTTCAATGCCATATTTCTCTGCTTAGTCTTCTCATTCTTATTATCAATCGAAGCAGAAGTAACTCTTGTAACAGTGTTGTTCAGCCTGTAGGAAGACTCACCCTGTGCGTCTGTGGATCGTAGAAGAAGTTGGACCAGTTGGGGTCTGTCTGCATGTACCTGAACTCAAACAGCTCCCTGAGGCACAACAGCAGGATGTTGAAACAGATCTGAAGCAGAAAGAAGCACATTTGTCAGATCATTTTCATTTTTTATGTTTCCCTAATGCTTGGCCGTCAGGACAGTTAAGCGGGTTCCTGCCACCACAGACGCATTCATCTATCTTTGCATCTATTGCTCCCCGTCAACTAAACATTTATGTTATCGGTCTGGTTCGTCACCTCGTTCTTCAGCTCCTGCGAGAGGTCGTCGGCCTGGTCCAGGGGAAACCCGGGGACGAGCTCCGTGGTCAGGACGTGGCGACTGCTCAGCTCATCTATCACGTCCGGTACGTAGAAGAACGGATGGTCCTTCAGAAGCTCCCTGGACCAGACGGATAAACATAAAGAAGAAGGCAGACGTCCAAATCAGTGCAAAGGAAAGACGAGCTTTGTGAGGGATTACTTTCCAGATTCAGATACGTAAAACACAAAGTATGTTATACAAGACTCACTTGAATTTCTTTGCACACTGGGCTTCTCTGATGTAATCGCACTCTAATGTTAGCTCTTTCCTCATGACGTCTATCAGGTGCTCCGGAAACAGACCTGAAGACAGACACAAACAGAAAGTCAGACAATGTAAGACAAGCCTTTACACGAAAATTAAATTATATTCAAAGATTCATTGGTAACAGGTGAAACTACAATGACCACCTGGTGGCTGTTTGTATGAGTTAAGTTGCAGTTTACATCCAATGTATTCCAGATGCATATAGAGTTTGTAGTGAAGGAATTTCATGAAAAATATTAAGTGTAAAGAAGAATCGATTCCCACCAAATGTAAAATATGGTCACGATCTTTCCTTCTGTTCCGGAATATTGACAAGAAAAGCGTGTTTGCAGAACATTTTGGCATCACAGTGAAGTTGACCTTCAACCGTTTGAACATAAAATGTCATTATTTGTGTTCATTCCTGAATCCAGGTGGACGTTTGTGGCTCAGTTCCCTTAAATCCTCTCAGTTCCTGATATACTGCATTCAGGGACGGACAAACAACCTGAAAACCTCCAGCCACAGCCTTTGTTGACGCGCATGCATAGAGATATAGAGGTATATACAGTGTTACGAGAGCAGAGCGCAGTTGTGCAGTTCCTTTGTACCTTCAGGCAGGGCATTGCTCATACTCAGGACTGTCATCAGGTTGTTGACGTCACTGTTGATACTCTGAGCCACACCGGGGTACTGCGAACACATAAACACACACACAGACAATACGATTAAATCACCCTTTAATTCAAATTTGTCCACCTTCGACGTCATTAACTGTTCTTGTTCTTTTTCATAACCTCACTGTCATCTTCAACCTCATGAGCTGCTATAGTCTATAATGAGATTAAACCATATAATGAGATAATACTATTATCATTGCCGGCAAATCCATCATAGCTCCGAGTCTAGACCACAAACGTGTCAATGTCATGCTCACGTAATTACAGAATCATCATCCACAGAGCCGCTGCAGACAGCTGCATAGGTTAAAATAAGAGCGAGCTGTTGCGTGAGACGTGCGAGTAAGATTTCAATTAAATAATCCACAGACATTGTAAAGGCGTTCTATAACTTCAGCTCAGTGAGAAACCAGCAGCATCTGATGTTTACGCTGACTCACATCTGATCTGTAAACACACCGGAGAGATCAGAATCTGTGCGTGTTTCCCTTTAAAAGGCATGTTTGAGAGAAACAACAGAGCACAAACGCACTCCAGGTACAGTGTTTATGTTCACAACAGGAGCTGCGTACACACAAACATGCTGGCAGCCTACCTGTATTTTCATGGCCACCTCCCTGCCATCCTTCATCCTCGCCAGGTGAACCTGGCCAATGGACGCCGCTGCGAACGGGCGCTCCTCGAAGGACTCCAGCTTGTCCCTCCAGTTCGGACCCAAGTCGCTGTTCAACGCTTTCTACGGACACACAAACACAGATGCTGTTTCTGCAGCTTGTTCAGGTCAATATCTTGTCATCCCCAGACGTAAAACAGATTTTTTTTATATCACCCAATTATTATGAAAAGAAGAGATACATACTGTCATCTGTTTGATGGGCATGAAGTCGGCGCTCTGTCTCACACGCTCAAAGATCTTGGCCAGCTGAGGGTTGATGAAGGCATCATCTGAAACAAAGAAACACGCGGCTTTACTACGAGGAGAAAGATAAGACCGCCAGGCAGCCACACAGATGACATTGGCCGACTTTGTTGACAAAACAAGGTCAAACTTTATTATCAGAGTCAAAATAGTTTTCATACTGCGCAAGGTTAACACTATTTTGGATCAGAGTTACAGTTACAGTCGAGACCTTTCTGGTCCATGATTTAAGAATGAGTTGTCTGCAAGTTCTGCAAATAACCACAAACATTCCCAAGTTCAATGTCCTTTTCCCTCCTCCTGCTGTGTTTGTATTTACTACCCTGTACTGTCTGTGTTCAGTCTACCCTAACATGTTATGAATGCAGGTTATGAATGCCAAAGGACAAGGGTCACCAGCCAAGGTCGGGCAGCGAGGGCAGCGGAGAAAAACATAATCAACGACGTGTTTAGTGGCGTTACCCGACCCGGCTGCGATTGCCCCGCGCCAGGATGTTCACTGCCGACGGCGCTCTGGTCATCAGCTCCGTCGGGCAAACGTATCAGCATTAACTTACAGTATGACTCATTCTCACTGCCGCTGCCTGCTGTGTTCCCGAGTAGTGAACATCATGGGATTAAACTAGTAGTGTGACTACATTTAGCCTGCCGGTTAGTTCAGCTGCGTTCATATTTGCCCCGTGAATCAACAAGTTATTTTTTTGTGTAGTTAACTACTGAAACTGGAAACAATTTCTGGGCCATCAAAGGAAAATGATTATTTTTCTAGAGGGTATCGTCTCATCCTATATCTCATCTGAAATTTAATCCTATATTTTCAAGAGATGCTGCCCAGTCATCCCCAGCCCTGCCTGCTGAACACATGCACCAACACACACTTGACCTTTGTGTAATGCCTGTGCAAAAAGGCTGAGTGTTGCTCTGTGCTCACACAGCGACAGTGTCAACATGGATAAACCTCCTAAATCTCCACCTGAGGAAGAATCACCACGTCCAGAGCGAGATCACACAATGAAACAATTGATTTTACTTGGGATCTATGCAGGCCGAGAGTACAAAGATTCTCTACTGGAAAGATAAATACAAATCTAAGAACATACATAATGGGACAATTTCATGCTGGTAGGCTATTTCTTTGTATCATATTTTATTATAATTTTGTTTAAAGCTGCTTAATCAAACCAAACCAGATTTCACCTGAGGGGAGCTTTGCTGTAGTTCAACTTCTTTCAGTGTGGAGTAATTGCTCTCAGCTACCTGTATGTTTGTGTCTGTGTGCAGTAACAGGTCAATGCCAATGTCACAACTCTGACGGAGCGTAGAGAAAACCATCAACAGCTCGCCAAAACTCCACTAAACCTCTGCTGAGTTTACCCACCACACGTAAGTGACTTCATCGTGCTGGCAGAGCGAAGTTGACCTGAACTGGACTCTTGGCAGTCACTGATCAAGAACAATCAGACACTGTCAACAAAAAAGTTCTGCGCTCCAGGGTTTCATGTTCTGTGTGATATCACCTTAAATAAAAGTACACTAACAGTTTCCATCCTAAATATAGTTGTTGATCCGTGGCCTCCACAGTTGCTTGGAAAAATGAATGTGTCTCTTTTTTTAACCGAGTTTCCTCATACGATATTTTTTCAACACAGTTGCTGGACAATATCAAAACAAGGGACTCGTCAGCTTTCTCCTTATTCTATTTTTGTCCATTCTGCCATTTGTCACTTCTCGCTTTCAGTTCTATTCCGGCCGACTCTCATCCCCTCCTTTAATATCTCCCTCATCCATCTCGCTCCGGTGTACGTGTTCTTTCCTTTGTGGCTGGATGTGTGTGTATATGTGTGTGTGTTCGTCACACACCTTGAATGCTGAGCATCTGTCCCAGTTTTAATGCGGCTCCTCTGACTTTACACAGCGTCCTGACGATGCGCTCAGCGTTGGCCTCGGACAGGAACGGGCTGGAGTCCAGAACGCCTTTCTTGTTTTCACCTGCAGGAGCACAAAATAATCAACTATGTAGCTCATTTTTTGTTGGAAGTACAGGTGAAGTCGTCTGGCACTGATCAATGTCAACACCAACAGTTTAATGGTTTAAGTTTATACGCACTATATGCATGTGTTTAGGTATAAATCCCAGCATATGTGTGAATATGTGTCAGTAGGTCGTCAGGTAGTGTGTTTTGGAGAGTCTGACGTTGCCTTCAGAGGCTTTAACAGAGACTTACAGCACAAACACAAACACACACAGACTGCTGGGATTAACACACATACACACACACACACACACACACACACACACACACACACACGCACACAGATAAAAACCCACAAACAGACGCACAAGCGCCACAGATTTACGTCCGTACGCTGTTTGAGCTTAGCTCCGTTTTAGGATTAGCAGGCTCGCGGTGCAGAGCAGGACTGGCTGTTTACAGCAGGAGGCAGGTGTGTGAGGGAGGCGGCCGACCTGTGTAGCATGTAACAACACGCAGAAAGGATGGGCACTGAAAAATGATGCTAGCCTTTTATGGCGCGTATCAATAAGAATGCAATTGCAAAATCACCGAAGCCAGAGACGTACCTGTCCTTACAGGCACAAAACTCTGAGACTTGGCCTGAACAATTACTTTTATTATATCAGCAATTTGGGTGTTTTGATTTCTGGATACATAAATCCGTGACACGATAGACCACGGCCTCGGGATGCAAATATTATTTTACATGAAATATCTTTAACATTGTCTAATCAGCAAACTGTTTTAATCACTGACACGATCTACGTTTGATGTAAAATCAGAGTCGGCTACATGAGGAGATAAAAGAACAGATAAAGTAAACACCAAGTTTACTGCATTTCAATCGAATACACAAAATAGTAACTTAATTTCTCCAATTTGTCGCTTTACATCAACTGGCCACAAAATCCAACCCATGCTGAGGCGACTAAATGGCTCATTTAATAACATCAGTTTGTGTGAAAAGTCTTTTTGTATTTTTTAAATGGCAAATAACTTGAATTTGATTTAAACACATTTTCTCATGCTAATGTTTTGTGTTTTATTTCGATATATTTGGGGGAAAAAAATCTGAAAACTGGAGCTCAGTCTTTTATTTTGGCATGTCTTCTTCGCAGAATTGCTTTAATTCAGCCACCCTGGAGAGTTTCCAGGCATGAACTGCCTGTTTTAGGTCCTATTTTATATGTATGATTCTGTGGGTGTATTCACCTGCCGCACCATTGTGTCTCATGGTCTTCTTGGCGACTTCTGCCAGCGCTCCGATACCCAAACCTACGGCGAGACCTGCGGGACACACAGACAGAACAACGACAACACTTATGAACACGGTCCGGCCTGAACAAACACGGATGTGACATAAAAACGCTGTAAAAATGAGGTTGTAAACTTTGTTACACATAAGGAAGTTGTGCATTCAGACAGAAACACACCTGTACTAACACAGACAAACAAGCACGTGGTCATAGAGTCGGATATGACGTAGATGTTGATGTAAGAGACTCTATCCAACTAATTATTATGTTTCGATTATAGATGATTATCAAAAATCTCAGTGCAAATATCGAGGTATTTGGTCATTGACATTTCAAAATATACAGATATATATAGTTTACTGTGAAATAGCCGATAACTATTACAATATCAGTTTGAGTTCGTCTCTCACAGCACTACAGTGACTCTGCAAAAACATCCTTTAAGTGAGCAAGTCACTCTACTGGCTGTCAGCTGTTTTAATTCCAGCGTTAACGAGTCAGAATATGTCTGTGCGTCCATAAATAAACTGCATATGTGAAGCCATCTGTTGCCTCTGAAGGTTGTTATTCTCAGCAAAACAGCGTAACGGGACAGAGCATATGAGAAAATGACAAACGTGCACAATGACAGAACTGTTAACAGCTGCAGTTCCTCCAGCCCAACAGAGCACATGGAGATTATATCAATACTCTAATTATATCAATAAATAAGCTGCTGAAATACTTAATCTTCAAAAAAAAAAGAAAAACAGTTGAGCTTTTAGACGGATTATAAAAAGGAAATCGAGCGTGCACGAGTTGTGTGCCGTCTGTGAGAGCATTCCTCTGAGCGTGGTCTCTACCTTACGTAACTCAGCATTACATAATCCGTTAGTCAGCGGTCTCTGGAGCGACGAATCAGAGGTCCGATGGGTAAGATGTGCAAATCAGGCCACAGTGTGCCTGGAATACAAGTTGACTGAGCAATTTCCCCATCAGTCAACAACACACCGCCATCACCTCTATTGTTGGAGACGGGTCGGACCAGAGGAAGGACAGACGCGCACCACATTTCCTGAGAAAACGTGTCACCTGATAACACTTTTATTCACTCCTTCCCTTCCAGCGTACTCACTCATCTCACAGTTTTGTTTTTGCCCTCTGCTTCAGTGGAGATGTTAAATGATCCGCGCTGAAACGGCAGCACGGTGCCACTGTGTGCACATTATCTGATACCATCTAGAATGTGTGCAGAGATCAGCGTTTCCTGCCGCGTCTCAAAGTGACAAAATCTTTTCGAGACGGACCACAAGTGTCTGTCGATCATTCAAAACGGTCATGTTTTTTACAGAATGCTGCTGATGTAAACGCTTTAAAAAGACGACGTTGGTCTTTGAGTACTCAGAACCAGACTACTATACCACAGAACATATAGTAGTAACATCCATGGCAGCAGCAAGATCTTTAAGAGGCGCTGTTGGTAGGAAACTTGCCAACAGATTTCTGAAACTATTAATAACGTTGCTGCTTGTTCTCAACACCTGAAACCTTCCTTCGTGGAGCCTGTACAACTTCGTCAACAAACGCTGCAGAGGAGCGAAGGACGGGCCGAGGACACATTCCTCCTCCCCCTCGGCTCTCCGACACCTTCTACATGTTACAACTGTCAACACGCTGGATGGACTCGGCTGTGCCTAAATTCTGAGCTGGCAGACTCGTGTGGACCTCTGTTCTGGGTTCACTTCTGTACACGGTCCATGTCCTCCCTCTCTCACTCCTCTGCACTCCTGGTCAACATAACGCCACCTGTTAACTTATCCCGTCAGCGGCCAAGCTGCTGATCTGCCAGCGCTGATCCGTCACGTTCTACGTCCGAGGGCTTGTTGTGAGCTTTTCACCGCGCTTGTGAATATCACTTAAAAAAAACGACATCCCCGTCTATTTAAGATTTGGGATTTTAGAGAGATTAGTAAGATTTTATTATTGGATTAGCACTGATATTATGGTTTAAAATATGGTACAGTTAACAGTCTGAGAGAGCCGGTAACGCGCTCCAACAGAAGATTAACTAACACACAACAATCTGCTCGCACAGATTTTATTACAGCTGAAGTTCTGCTGAACTCTCTCGCTCAGCCTGTGGCCGACGGTCAAGGAACGCTTTTATCTGGATAACTGCGAAGGTCCAGTAATTGGCACAAGATACGTTTGACCTAATTTCTTGAATGGCTTATTCTTAACTTGACTCATGCTTGTTACATTCCTGTGTGTTATGGTTCCTTGTATCTTTTTGTGTCTTTTGTCCCGGCAGTCATTTGTTTCTGTATATAACTGTGTGGAAGGTCACGCTGTACTGTAACAACAACAACCGTCCTGAACCTGGTGCCACCATCGTATTGAGGAGGTGTGAGCTTACCGTTGGACCCAAGATCACAAGGTTACTTACCTCAATGTCAGCAACTCAATTTCATTTCACATTACTCGCTAAAATCCCTCCAGAGGATCTAATATATTGACATACTTAAAGATCTAATGCGTAGGATTAGGAACATTTTCCGGCAAAATTTTAACATATTTATCATTATGTTTTCATTAGTGTATAATCGCCTGAAGAATTATTGTGCTGTCGTTACCTTCAAATGAGCCTTTTTATCTCTACAGCAAAAAGGGTACGGAAGCTACAGAAGCCCAGAATGGACAAAACACTGGCAAGTTTTTTTGTTGTGTACACGGCAAAAATCCCTAAATCCTCCACACTAGACCTTAAATTGTACTATTATTTCACTGTCCACAGAAGAAAGGTGGATTTGTAGACTTGCACGCAGCCACACACATACCAGCAGATACAGTCAGACAATCAGTGAACCAGCCAAGATTCAAACAGAGCAAGAGCTGAATTACTGCACCTCCAAAGTTGGCCAGTCTGCCGAGCCGAGTCACTGGCACTTTCCTCTCCCGGGCTCTCTCACTCAGCTGAAAGAAGATAAGACACCTCACTGTTAAAACTATCAGGGTGTGTACAGAACAGTGAATGATATCTTCAACGTCTGCGTGTGTTTGTGTTAAAGGAAATGAGCCGAGGAGCAGGAGATACCATCTGTTTGTGTTGTTTGATCTCGGGGCTTTTCCTCTGCCTCGCTTTCTCGATGTCTTCGGCCGTCAGCCCTCCGACGGTGGTCGGGTCCTGATGGTAGCTCCTGTGCTGACTGACCTGATGCTGACAGTGCAGCTGTCCCCACAAATGCCTGTTCAGACTTTGGTTGTAAAGATGCTGATGTCCAACATAATGTCTGCCAGACACAAAAGTAAATCTGTTATCCTCCAAACAACACAAAATAATTCAACACCGATTGTAGCTGAGTAGGAACAGTTTATACCTGGCATCTTGGTGGTAAGATCGGGTCTGCCCACTGAACTGTTTGCTGGGATCTTTGTACCCATCAAACAACGTTTGCTTCCCACCGACGTGGCTCGTTCCTGGTGCTGCTGCGCTGGGATGGACTCCTGCTTCATCAGAACTTCCTGTGTGGTCCACCGTGAAGTCAACACCTTCCTCTCTGAACTCTGAACTTGCGAACGCGCTGTCATCCTTCGGGAAGTCGTATTCTGACTCTGAGGAAGACGTCTGCTGCTGACCAGACAGCTCCTGAACAAGACATACATAGTGGTTGTTTGACATTGAACGCAATATACAGACATCTATCAGTGTTTAACTTTGCTGCCAAGTGGCACAATAGTATTCACACATACACCTACACACACCTGCACTTTCATCATAGCAGCAGAGAGGCCTTGTTCAGCCGCCGACTGGACACCTTGGACAGCAGCACCAACTATTGGGAGTCCTGGGTTACAGATAACAAAAACACTTTTATTAGCTTTATTAGTGTACAAGTAAAATATTAACAAGCAACCATACAGCAAAATCATCAATGTTATTGCACTAGTAAGAGGTAATAAAAACACATCAAAGTCTGACTCAGCGTAAACAAGCTGAATGCCATCTACCAGGAAACTATTACAACTACAACTGCATTAAATGACACCTAGACTTCATTTTGTGTACATTTCATAAAATAGTGGCTATAACATGTAGTAAAAACACATTCCTGAAATATAATTTTTTGTCTTCAAGCCACAAGTTAGCTAGCCTTATGTTTTCAATGCGGCTACAACTCCTTTTCAAAAAATAAAACATTAACATAATCCTAAACTTGTTTTAATGAATGGCTTTTACTTCTACGTCTATTTGCTTTTCTGTGTTTGTTTTCTGTCTACCAGCTAGCGTAAGTTAGCTGCCAGCTCACTCTGGCACAATTATTTTAATGTAATGAATGAGAAAAATAAACAAAGAAGGGGGAAAAAATACTGTTTATCAATTCCTTTCACTTCCTAGCAATTTTTCAAACATTACTTTTAGCAACGTGTAAACCTAACCACAAGCTAGTCGTGTGAGCTAGGAAACAAGTTAGCTAACGGTTTTAGCACTGTGAATGCTAAGAACACAGAAGCTCTGAGACACAGTGAAACATTCACTTCTATCACATGATAGTGTGTCAGAAAATGAACAACAGGAGGACAAAACATTTGCATTTACACATTTTAAACTAAATATGTACGTGTGGATTTACCTGCTCCACTGCGGATGGCGGTTCCCTGAGTCTCTGCGACCGCCTGGCTCAACTTGGCCAAGCCTCGCATCAGTAACATCATATCGCCTGCCATGATGGACTAGAGAGAGAGAAGGAAATAAAAGAAGAAAATACAGCAAAATGAGGGGTGATTGTCTTCATTATTTATGGTGCATCTGATTCCACACACAGTACGCCTGGTAGCATGGAGGGGCGAACACTGTGACAAAATGAGAGGTGAGATATCTAAAATGGTATCATCACCTTATCAGCGAAGACGAGAGGAACAGAGACAAATACGGCCCGTCAAGGAGGCGAGTGGAAAGAGAAATAAAAAAAAAACCTCCAATCAACACACCAAACAGCGACGCTCACACACACGCTCACACATGCAGGCAGCTGTCACATCTTGAGATGACTCTAATACTTTGTCTAAAAATACTTATGCCCTGTAATCCTTGTGTGAGCAGCGCACACACACACACAAGAAAGGAAAGAGGGGAACACTGTGCAAGCATTCGTGCTATGAAGCTATGCGTATGTGGTCGAGAACTGGATCTGAAAATGTCACCAGAGACTCTGAGAGGAGGAGCTGGAGAGTTGCTGGCCGTTGCCTCTTCCAGCTATTTCTGTGCGCGAGCAGATGTATGTGCACATGTTTGGTGCATGCACGAGGATGGCATGTCACACTTTACCTCTACCTACTTCTGCAACCGAGAGGAGTCTGAGATTGTTTTTCTAAATCATTCCCATCTTATGATATTGTGCCATTTATTTCCAGGAGTTAACCTGGAGTATCGTATCATAACATTTGGCAGATTTAGCGTGAACTCTGACATAATAATGCTTTAGAATATAATCTAAGGTCCATTCAGGACAGGAATGAAAGTCCAGTTCCCTTCGATCTTATCTCTCCGGCTCTTTATCGCAAACAACAGAGCACCCGCTGCATTCCTCTGTGTTACCGAGTGTGTTTGTTAGTGTGTTACAGGTGCTGTTTTCCTTGGGTGTGACAACATGCTTCAACACAGTTCATCTGGGATTTGGGCCAATGGAAAAAAAAAAAAAAGGCAGTTGCTGGAGGAGTCCAAGCAATTTGCGAGGGCTGCCACACACACACACACACCACACACACACACACACACACTGAGTCAAGTAAGTGGGTCATCCGTCGCTCCTTTAGGGCTGCTGTGGGTTTTCAAACGGTGGACTGGAGACCGGGGGCGACATTCTCTGTGACACAAAGGACCAACTGCCAGAGCCCGATACACAGAAAAACTTACAGACAGACTTTTGGAAGGCGCTGATTTGTTATGTCATGTATGTAATCATCTTTGATTTTCCCTGGAATTAGATTTCTTTTTTTTTGTCAAGGAACAGAAAACACAGCTCAGACTTTCTCTGAAGCTTTGCACAATAAGCGTGTGACTCACAAGCTGGTTCCCTAAAGCCTTTTGGCACCATTTCAGAAATAATCTCCATCCATCACTCCACTTTATCTTATTTATTTGATTATATGCTTATTTGATTCTATCTTATTTTTCTCCCCCTCGTACCCCACGCTGCTACTTTTTGTTACTGACATAACGTTCGCTACTTGCACTGCTGTGTCAGTTGAATTCTCTCACAGGGATCAATAACGGCACATCTTATCTAATCTCATCCATACTAACACACCTGAGACCACATATGACCGGGCCATTCAGGGACACTGGGCATGCGTGTGTCAGTGTAAAGAACAGTTTCAATCTTTGTGTTATCATGGTCCGTCTGTGTCTTTCTAAATATAGATGAATAATATAACATCTGTTCCATCAACCTGCAAAATCAAATACTCAGATATCATGACACATCCTCAGATTTTACATTTGCCAGTGATGATACAGAGACCGATAAGCTACCAGCTACCCAGCAAATCTGCGTCACGGTTTTCCAAAACATCTCAGTCGCTGCCCGTCCACACGTAAACACTGCAAACAGAGCGTCTGAATATGGTAATCCCCGCAGGAACGTTTGTTTTCAGTGACCCAAAATGATGTTGAGGGCGAAGGCCCAAAGGAAAGAAGCTTTGTTTGAAGAAAGTCTCTCATCCATTTGGACATTTGGCCTAAAACAAGACGTCAGCACTCCAAAGTGAAAGATCATGAAGACAAACAAAAAAGTACTTTAAAAGAAACAATTCAAGTGTCGTAAATATCTGCAGGCCACCGAAATGTTGCTTATTGAATTTGCTGAAATTCCTCTAATCATCTGCGCTGGCTTTGACTGAGGTAACTTTAATATGTTGACAACTGCCGGGACAGAACTGCTGCATTCTGGGTAACTGTAGGCTAACTCATTTATGTGCTGAAGCCCACGTACAATAATGGGCACAGCCTCTTTTTTTCTCTCCAGGGCTTGTGGTGAGTGATTCTGCTCTTTGTGAACAAATCCAGTGTTTTCTTTGAAGTCATGGAAAAACACCAGTCATGCATTCATCCAGTCTTCCTCCTCCGCACACACCCCCTGCTCAGCACACAGTCGATGATCTTGTGGATAATTTCAGATCTAGAATTGATGCCCGCTGTTGCCACAGAGGTCGAGTGGGCAAACTCGGAAAACTAGACAAGCTGTAATTTCCTCCCATTTCACCTATTTGCCCGCTTCCAAGCGGTCCCATTAGCTCGACACAATTGGATCCCATCAGCTGTAATACCTCGTCGTAACATTTTTAAATCCTCCTGCTGCTGCTGCTGTTACTGTTGTTGGCGCCTTCATATTCTAACTCGACCGCAGGGCATCAGATGTTCTGCAAATCTATTACACTCTCGTCTATGCTTTGGGTTTTTTTTCCCCCACAGACCCTGAAAACTGCAGGTAATAAGCCCGTCTTCAAAAAGAATAATCAAGACTGCTTGCTAATGAACAATTACAGGCCCAAAACTAACTTCCTTTTTCTTAAGAAAAATCATTAAAAAGGCTGTTTTTTCCTACAGCTTAATGTGGTCCTGGCCCCAAAACAACTCAACTGATGTTTTCCAGGCAGGTTTCAACAACTCCACAGACACACTTACTCTTTAGATTTATACAATCTCCGTGTTTCTGTCGACCAAAAACATGTCGCGAGACCTTTGATTGGACTTTCTGCACAAGTGGACTTTCTCAAGTGGTCTGAATCCTATTTGATGGACAGGGACTATTGTTCCCATACAAGCACTGAGTACGTGCACTGAACGGAGCTATAATTGGATGTAATTGGAGGGGGAAAAAAATTAAGAAATGGTCTTTGGATCCAGAGGAAAAATTGAAATCAGCCTACCATCACCTTCAGAATATATCCATAATTAAGGGAGTTGTCTCAGCAGGATTTAGGAAAACCTGTCCGCGCATTTATAATCAGTAGCCGCGACTGCTGTAATGTTGTCCTGACACATCGCTCTTAAAGTTCTATAAGATAGTTGTGGAGTTTTCCAGGCGCTGCTGCTAAGAGTCCTCACTGAGACCATCACTCCAGCTCTCAGACCTTTATACTGGTACCTGTGCATCATATAATCCTCTTTAGAATCCTGCTGTCGGTTTATGAAAATACATTTCTGATCTGCAGGCTGCTCCGTCATGAAAAGAACAGGCACCTACAGTCAAACTCGCAGAGCAGCTTGAACTATCAGAACATCGGGGTCTGAGAAACATTTTTGGCTGCAACTGTATCTTACAAGATAGATCTAACGTCACAAAAACACAGACTACATGGATGGATGTATGGATGGCAGCGCTACTGCAGGTGTTGGCATGTTTCATGTATGATGCACAGAAAATAATAACGGATTGTTCTCTGCACTTTTATCGTCATAATAAATACCTTGGTGCAACAGCGGCAAGATCCTGCAAGATCTTCTGGTATGCTGGGAATTTATTAAAGGAAGTTGACACAGAGGCAGAGCGTCTTTTCATGGAGAACATCTAATCGCGTGCTGCACGCACAACTTAAAAAGAAAAAATGCTTTGTATCTATGTGCATTTCTCCAAGATTCACAAGTGTAAACAATGCCTGAATAATTTTCACTTGTGAGGTCTGATACTACTGAGGAGAAGTAAGTGTTGCCAAATGTAATCCATTGAGCAACTTCCCATTTGTCAGAGTGTGGGTGTGTTGCCTCAGTAGGTGGACACAAGCTGCTTTCTCCCTGCAGGTCAACACTCAGGAACGGAGGAGAGAACACTGTGTACATACGCAATGTCAGATCTGAATAAAAATGTAGCAGGCAGAGACCGGTACGCCTTAAAGGTCAGTTTTTGAAGTGGGCGAGAGGTCACAGCAGGGTTATTTGTGGCTGCACAGTGACCAGGATTATAAATGGTATTGTATGGGGGACACACGCACACGCCTAAGCCCTCAGTTGTTGTCTGTCGTTCCAACAAGCCGTTGACTCACTGTTATGAAAATAGCCAGGCATCACGGCTGAGTGGGAGTCTATATCGGAGCGCTGTTCAGTAAACCTCGCGGCTTTTCCGACAAACCTCTCGTCAGTGAACAACGATCCTGAGCCAAAAGAGGGAAATGTTTCCAATTTACTGATTCACAAAACGAGGGAAACGTGACCAAAATCATGTCTCCTGTAAGGTTACACAAGAGGGGAAAATCTGTGGTTCACTGGAACAGATTACCCAATTAAAAACATTTAACCAGCAGCTGACATGTAGGGCAGGGATACAGGATACAGTGTGTCACCTTTAATGAATAAGATCAAATAATCGTTACTGTTCCATTGATAACTGTGTCACACAACATGAAACTTTAATAACTCTAATTCTTCTATGACTTTAAATAAACATTGTAAAGATTTATACCGTTCTATTAATTTACATTAATTGCTTTGGCAACTGTCTGAACTTAAACGGAGAAAAAACAAATATGGTTATCGGTAAAAGTTTCATGAACTTCTATTTGTAACAGAATTAAATAACCTGCTCGGTGTAAAATGGTAATAAAGTTGTCATTTACTGAATCAGTATTGGCCGCAAGAGCGTGATTTCTAACGCCGTTATCAACGTTTGGTTCCTTACTTAAACAAAGCTTCCAGATAAGGATGCCGGAAATTTGGTCACTGAAGAATTGAGACCAGGTTGAACACTGAGTCGCAAACTTATCGGTGCTCGCTAACGGACAAACTACATAAAGGAAACACTGATGACAACATCGGATATATAAACCAAAATACCAGTGAGGCTCCAGTGTAGTGTATTTTTTACACTGCAGCTATAAAAACTTGAAGTCACACACTCCCTACACACACATGCAAGGTAGATATACATATGTATTACTGTACGTTTATTTATAATAGATTGTTCATTATTGGCCTATCACACATATGGAAACTTTATTTTTTTAGAACATAATGGAAAAAAAGATCCTTCTCAGTGATTCCCAGTGAAGTAGATTGTTTTGGCGCACCTGTCATTTTGGATAACATAACTGACTGTTAAACTCTTAAATATCCTGCTTCAAACACGTACGCATCTTTTTAAAATAAGTTTTCATTAAACATATTTGAGTGGTCATTGGAAAATGGTGTGTCCATGCATATATTATGCGAATAATCCAGAGTGGTCGTGCTTTGATTTCTTTACATGCTCGCTTTAAAGTCGTGTAGTGGATATCACCGCTTTGTTAACATGTATCTGAAACTACTATCAATTGAAATTTAATTGAAGTTCATTTAGAATATTAAGATGAATAAATACTTATACTATCACATCATGCAAAACACAACTGATGTTAGTTTCCAGTTGGTCGAAGAGTTTGTGAATTTAAAGGTGCACTATAGGGCTGAAACGATTCATCGAGTTACTCGATTA
>CAEMYA010000010.1:9613572-9648494 GCA_903131615.1 Diplodus sargus
ATTTGTGTAAGTGTGTGTGTGTGTGTGTGTGTGTGTGTGTCTATGTGTGTGTGTGTGTGTGTCTGTGTGTGTCTGTGTGTGTGCAATGTCAGTGCCAGATGCTGAGGCATACAGAGCTGCCATGGACAGGCCTCATGTATGACAAAGGAACTCCTGCACACACATATACCTCGGAGGAAGTTGCTGTTCAAAACAGGAAGTTAGATCATGCCCCTGAAGGACACCCACCCCACACACACACACACACACACACACACACACACACACACACACACACACAGTACTGGAAGAAAAGAGGGAAGGAAGGGCACACACACACACCTTTCTCTTTGTGAGTCTTACCTTGACTCCCTCTATCCTGAATCCCAGGGTGGCCGTTGAGCTTATGGTCTCCCTCCACTGCATGTATCTGGGTTTGGTCACCACCTTCTGCTCTTTCTCCTCGGGCGTAGGCGCCTCAGGGTCGACCTCGACCATTTTCTGATACATGTCCGGTCTCGGGGAGGGCTTCTTGCGAGCCTTGGTCAGCTCTTCCTCGAGGTAGGTCCTGAAGCGTGAGAAGAAAAAGAGAAACAGATGGTGGGTGGGTGACGAAGACAAGAGAAAAAAAGAAGAAAAGGTGGGTGACAGACACGAGCGCAGAGGTAGGAGGATGAGGTAGAGAGAAGGTGTGAAGAAGACGTCTCTTTGCAAACAGTATGACACAGCTGATCACAGTAGCCTTTAGCTTCATCTCGAGCTAAAATGCTGTGAAAGGATTTTTCTCCTCTTATTTTTGCAGTTTTGGCTACTACTTCTATTGGTACCGCTAAAAAAGTGCGAAGATATGGGAACACAGTGACATTAAAGAGTTATTTGCAAGAGAAAACGAAGAATGATGGTCAGAACAATTATAACAAGATCCAAATTGAAAATCAAACCTTTTAGACTAAAGAATCACATAACTTGTTGTAGTTTGTTGTGAAAGCACACAGCTACCTTCATGTCACATGTCTCCTCACCTCACTCCCATCTTACAGTCCATCACACACGGGAAGTCGAACTCGGCCAGCAGATCCTCCATCTGGTTGTACTTCTGGCCGTCCTTTTCTACGTCTCCATGGTAACCGGGGACGTACGGGCGCAGCACGTCCCTCATCAGGAGGGACAAGCAGCGCTGCTCACAATCACAGTGTTTCTACAGGACATCAACAACAAGTTACCGTCATTCTGTACTTAAAAACACACATTTAAACAACATTCTGATCAGTGTGGAAGGGGGCCTTACTTTTAATATACGGCCGTTTGCTCCTGCCTTGAAGCTCCCTGTAAAAATATAAACTTTTATTGAGAAATAGATGCAGAAACTGATAAGATGCAGTAATAGGGAGTAGTTACGGGCACGTTAGTAAAGGTGATAATGAGGTTAGAAGTGAACTGGTTAAGCCAGGAGGAGCTGCAGCCTCCTATTAAAAGAAGGGATCACCCAGAAATACAAACTTGATCACACAAACAATTTTTGATCTACTGTAATTTTATTGCTTTCATCGTATTGTAGTCTCAAAACAGAAACTGACAGATAAAACTAGCACTGGAAAGATGACCCCCAGTGCTTAATTGGCCAAACAGGACCTACCACAAAAACCTACAGCTCACAGATTTTTACCCACTACACGTTCGGTGTATGTGTGTCCACGTACCTGCGTGTCCAGCCAGTTGTATCCAGGGATATTTCTTCTTGAAGGACATGACAAATGGCGACCAGTGAACCATGTTCTTTATCTTCTTCCAGGACTTGTGCTGCAAACACAAACAACATACATGAATCTCCTTCAGAATGACGGGGATGTAACAATCCATCCATTTAATGATTAACCATCCGAGTGAAAACACTTATCCATTTTTTATCATCTTTAAGATACACAATGGCACCTCTGTCTCTCCTTCTGCACCCGGGCGCACCTCCCTCTTAAACATTTAAATAGCGCTGGCAGTAGACAGGTGATGGCAAGCAGGGGAAGAAAACATGCATATGAGCTGAAATTCAACCGGGATGTTCTGTCAGGAGAGGAAGTGACTAAGAGTGAGAAAAAGTATAAATAATACATGTAATTTGTCAAACTACAAGTAGAAGAAAAGAATGCTAACTGCTCGGCTAATTATTGATGATAATTACTACTGATGATTGCGGTAAAAGTGGCAGATGATATCATCGTATTGCGGCAGACTTTATAATTTCTGCAACTATCACATTGTTATCCAATGAATCAATATAAAATGGTATCATGATGAAACAAACGCGTCACTGAAACATGATGCTTCACTGAAGAACCAAATTCTGAACGAGGAATTTTCTCGACCAGAATCTGTTCTAGGTTTAACTGTAATGCTGCCTGCCTGACCTGTTTACTTCTTCCTCCCAAGTCATGGACGAAGAGTCATCATCCATTTATAAAACTGTTTAAACCACACTGTCCGTTTTGTAAAACTGATGTGAAAGTTTGTTTTTCTAAATGTGCAAACTATTTGGACCCCCCTCATAAAACTTGATGTACTGCACGTATGAGGCAGAGTCTGCCAACTCCTTGCTACCTTTCTAAAATGCATATTTAGACAAGTCTAGGTGGTCAATCCCTCAGATGGCAATGTTTAGTCAGCCTGAAATCAACCAGGAAACTAGAGTACCTAAGCTTCTGGCTGATCCAGTTCTTTTTGTTTCCTTTAGCTGTTTCGTGTAAAGGCAATGAGCAAAACAAGTCTTTAAAATTCTTTAAAACACACACACACACACACACTCAGTGTGGGGCATCCCTGACCCTGGGGGAGCTGTTTTCAATCTCTCTCTGGCAGCTTCTCCCACACTCTCCCTTTTCCTTCTTTAGCTGTTTCAGAACACTTAAACTAAACTCTGGAGGATCAAGCTGGGGTTTCCCCTGGTAACACACACACACACAAACACAGACACACACACAGTTTCTCCGAGGGCTCTCCCTGTCCCTGGCAAGGATACACTGAACTGTGGGACTCCTGCCACACACACACAGACACAAACAAACGCACACACTCAACCTCATTGACAAACAGAGACTCACGCTGCCTCCGACACAAAAACTCACACACACAAGGAGTTGTTTTCAACTTTAAAAGCCTTTATCTCGATGACCACAGACTTGTTGAAGTCTAGCTCTCCCTTCTCTCCAGCTCTCCCGTCCACTTCTCTGTGACTTTGCAGATAAATCAATATTTAACTTTACAAGACAGACAAGTTAAAGTTCTGTCTGTTCCCTCAATAACGATGATGTTTGATGGATAAATATGTGACAAGTCAAAGCAAATATTTAGAGAACAAGAAGTATCTTAAAATGAGTTCAGCATGACAGCGAAAGTTACTTTACTTTAAATAAATAAAACCACTCTGTACTGTCCATTACAATATTATTAAGTGCTAATCATGCTGCGTGTTGAGACACCTCTTTGAAGTCACAGTACAATAAATCACCCTCTTATTGAATGACGTAGTCCAAATAAAGACAACGTTTTTATGCCCGCGGCATTACATCAGATGGAAAAAACTCCAGATGTCTTGTTCTGTGGGCTTAAACAATGCTTGGCTGTGCAACTCCATGGCAGAGCAACAGCAACAGCAACAGCAAAACGTTCCCCTTAAAAACACATCGGAAATGAGTTACACAGCATTCATAATGGATTTGAACACACTTGGATACACTTTACATTATAATAGATGTATCTGCCCTCCAATGATTACCGAGAAGGTATCTCTCCTGAAATTTTCCTTTGCTACAAATGTGTGAAAGACCGTGGTATCTTGGTGTGATCTCACACATCGAAGGTTTCCTGTGCTCTGCAAATACCAAGAGCAATAATATTATGTCTACAAATAACCAGAGAGGGGATCAGAGATGAGAGGAGTGGAGAGGATGAGATAAGAGAGAAGAGGACCATAGAAGGAGATATATAACCCATGTCACATCATCTGGACCTGACGAAAATTCATCAGCTGATAGCATGACTATCTATGGTTAGAAGCATGCACGCGCGTGCGCGCGCGCGCACACACACACACACGTTCTCATCCATCTTCCTCTCTCTCTCACTCTGTCTCTGTCTCAAGTAGAATCACATGAGGGGGTTTTCTCTGCACCACTGAAGGAGAGAGAAGAAGGAAAAAAAAGACTCGGCCCCTTATAAAAAGTAAAACACACACAGATCACATGGTGGAAACTAACTGTAACGGGGGTCAGAGAAAGGCTTGAGTCTCATATCATTGGTATCATAAGGATTATTAGTGTCTGACGGACAAGTTTGGTGGCAAGGGGGGCCGGAAGTAACAATAGTTACCTCCGTCAGGGAGGTTTTGTTTAGACCTGCGCCTGTTTGTTTGTTGGTTTGTCAGCAGAATAAGAGAAAAACTACAGAATAGATTTCCACAAAACTTCATCGGAGGAGCGGTCTCGGCCCAGAATAGAACCCATTAACTTTTGGTGGGAATCAGGAAAAAGGGACAGATCCAGGAAGCTCTTTCTCTAACATTTCGAGAGTGTTTTGCGACAATTTCGGTAATTTCTGAGGGAACAATTCATGGCTTTGTATCAAAAGAATCAGGCGTATTTTGTGGCTTGTAAAAGGGAACTGTTGGGCCTTGGTGGAGTTTTCTAGTGTTCATTATCAATCAATCTGTTGGTGTTTTTCATAATTTATTGTTTAGGCAATGCCATGTCAAAAACATTGTGAAAAAATGCAAAGTGACGTCCAAAACCAAAAGACTCTTCAGTAATTATCATAATTAAATCTTTACATTTAAGAAGCTTTCATCCATTAATTGAATATTCATTGCAGCTCAAGTAATAAGATTCAATATTTCAAGGACGACTCTGATGAATTGATTTCGTGGGTGTAAGTTTACAGCTTCTTATACTTCAGCTTATACAAAAACAGAAAGCTTTGTAATGGAGATTCAAGTTTTCTTGTGAGAGAGGTGACAGTGACCTGGAGGCACCAGGAAACATCCAGCCGAAGCTTCCCATATGTCAGCTCGCCATGAATAATTAAAGATTGAAATGCAGCAAAAACAACTCAAACACTCTTGAAGCGGTTGAATTTTTTTTTTTCCAATCACTTTACATTTTCTGCCTGTTAATTACAGGAAACACAACCGTAATGATTCTTCTCAGACCACCACAAGGGTACAACTGAGTTCAACTGAATGGTTTTCCCCTTCTGCTCATTTTTTCCAGTTAGTGAGAGTATCAAGCTACAGCTTGGTAAGTAGCCAGGGTCTGCACTTTCTCTGTCAACCCAGACTGTCATCCGTCTACCGTGTTACCTACTAACAGCTGGTGTGTGTGTGTGTGTGAGCTGCAGAGGGCAAGAGAGGGAAACGGGAGAAAGAGAGAAGTCTGGACTACGTCAAGTCTGAGTAATCACAGACACGGCGTGTAGATTTACGAGGTAGAGACATTAAAGTGCAATCAGAGGAAGAGAGGAGATGTAAGGTTGGTGTGTGATTAAAAGAAGAAGCCTACGACTTTCACCAGCGTTATTATTGCCCAATAAAATCGAACTCGAAAAGCTGTCAAACATCACTAAACAAGGACTAAATCCAGGTATGAAAAGCATTCTGCAAAGCCTGACATGAAAGTACCTGAAGGTGGCTGGTGCTGAGGTGGATGATGGTAATGATAAAGATGGCTCCGACTGACACAACAACACTCCACACTGAACACAGCCATGCCGACCACATCATGGCCGATGGGGCTTTCTGTCAGCCGCGTTTAGGTGACAGAACTGACAGGGCTGATTATCTGTCCAGCTCGCCTGCAAATCTCTGTCGTTCTCTCGCCGCGTGCTTTTAAAAACTCCGGCTCCCTCTCTCTCTCTCTACACCCCACCAAAGTCGTGCACGAGTGTGTGCGGTGATAAACAATTGAAGATCATTTGATTGGCAAAACAGAGGACAAACATTATCTGCACATGCAAATCTCCACTCAGGTCACAACATTTGAAAGACTCAGACAGAGCTGAGTGTGTGTGAGTGTGTTGTGGGCAGCGTTAGTGTGAATGCACGCGATCTACCGGGAGAATGTTAAGGCCCAGTGGAACAAGCAAAGTAAACCTGCACCATCGTATTCATCTTCTGTATGTTTGAGTGTGCGTCTAGGTTTGCAATGAGTATGTTCGACTCAGAGATGTTGAGACAGGCGTTACAACACGAGCTAAAATAGACGAAAGGAAACATCATAAACAGAAGCTGCCACGCGATTTTCGAAGCTGCCACGATTCATCTTCAGACTGTGATTTCTATCAACCAGCGTGCCATGTACATAAAACAATTTAAACATTTTCTACTTTGGACTTTACATGGATTCTTACTGACGGCGTTTTAGTTTTAAATGTGTCTAAGATGTTCTGACGGTAGCTTGTGAAACGATAATTTCACAGCTGCCAGATGGCAATCTGTGTGCGAAAATAACATTTGCATAAATGTGTCTAGTGTGAGACCTGTAGATAAAAGATGCTCATGGAAAGTCGACGTTTAACAGATTTGTGTGGAAAAACGCCTATGAGTACCACTGGGTTTATATCCGCACTTGTGAGTTTTCTAAGCCTCAGAGCACACATTCAAAGCAGGACACCCTCTGTTCAAGCCTCTCATCCAAAATCGCGTGTTACAACCCAGTTAAAGTCAATCTGTTCAGTCCAATCCAGTCCGTTGGTTCCCATAAGCAGCGTTCTTTTGCTTTCATTTTGAGCCTTTTATCACATATTGAAATTGGAGATAAAGCTGCAGTTTCTTTAAGATAACGTGCTTGTTCTTCTCCGCCCCAGCTTTGGTGGTCCATGCATACAATCGATACACAGTGTAGTCTTCTTGGGACTCCTAAACATGTTCCTGGGATGTCTGACAGACTTAAATCATTATGGATTTTACAGGCAAAACGTAATTATGCCAAAGTAAATAGTGCATGAGGACCTGAATTTCGTGGTTTATCTGATATCGCTGTGTATTTGTTGTTCATACAAGATCATGATTAGATCATTATAATCAAAAAGCCACATGTTCACTGTAGATCCACATGGGGAGTAGGTGGATGGATGATGAATGGGTCAATCACAGGACTTCATCTAGAAGATTGGAGTTCCTGTCTTTTGAGGAACTTTTATAATATATATTTTTGCTTTCAGTTGTATTCGTTATTTTCAGTGGCTGTCAGTTTGTTGGGTTTACATGACACATATACCTGGTTAGGTTTAGGAAAAGTCAGAGCTTGGGTAAAAACAGTTGTTTTTCTATATAAGTTGACTGTGACAGCAATTTTTAATGACCAATATTTAAATGTCTTGTCAGCCAGTGAATATTAGTGGCCGTAGTAAATACCACAGCAGCAAAGAAGGAAGTCAGGTGAAGTATTATAAAGGGAGATCAAGTCCTCCAAGGGTCTGTACACAACTGTACACCAGTCGCTGCAACGTTCATGTTCTTTCGGGTGACATTTTCAGTCATTTAGGTATGAGGATGTGTTACTTTCACTACATTAACCACTATAACAAAATCTTCATCCAATCCTTTTTCTGGTCGATGTCACAAAGCTATGACATCACAAAAACGTGATTGGTCAGCTGCAATGATGCTCCTGGAGCAACATTAATTATGATTCTGTACGATATCAGGTCGTGCTAATTTGGTATAGTCAGTGCGTCTGTTTTACTGTGATGAGAAATTAGCTGGAACCTGAAACTGGAATACAATTCAAGAAGGAGCTTGAATTAGCAAGTCCTCACACACACACACACACATACTCTCTCCTCTGCCTACACTTCCCTCAAAGTCAGACTCTTTGTCTCTCCCCGTCTCATCTTTTTCTGGCTCATTGCTCTCCGGCGGTCTCTCCTATCTCTATCCCCAGACCAGCTGGATGATAAGCGGGGAGCAGGAAAAACAGTAAAGTTTCCATTGAGAGAGAGAGAGAGAGAGAGAGAGAGAGAGAGAGAGAGAGAGAGGAAATGGTAAGAGAAGGAACTTCTTGCAGACAGGAAGTGGGGGGGTTGCCGCTTGCCTCAGCGACAGTATTTTCCACATCCGCCGCTGACTACAAACAAAAGAAAGAAAGAAAAAAAGGCCTTGCCGTCCGTAAACAACAGAAAGAGCACGGGGGAAAAAAGAAGCACTGAGGCAAAGAGTTTCTATTGGCCACTTGGTTATTATCTTCTCGAAATGTGCATTGAGTTTTTCAACACGCTTTAAAGCAAGATACATTTGCACAAGTCAAGTTACTGTGCAATTATCACTGTGTGATTATCACATGCAGGATTAAAAAAGGGTGTTGCCCCAACGTTAAGGAGGGACATTAGGACAGAGAATTAGGGTTACACAGGGCAACATGATATCTCTCATTTGCATGGAGGAATGAGAGGAGGCGGGAGGAGAGCGGTGAGAATGGTGAAAAAAGGAAAGCAAGAAAAAAACTCAGGGCAAAGGGTAACTCTGGGTTACAAATGTGTAATGTGAAGAAGCAGGGGAAACACTGATGCATGCTGATGTTTTCAACGGAGAAGCACTGAGGAAACAACAAGCCTGATATCGCTCACCACAAGGTCCCCTTGCAGATACAAATATTGCAACTGTCTGAGTCTGCAAAGTTTAGACTGAGAGGCACACACACAAACACACACACACACATACACACACACACACACGCAGACAAAATTAAACTGCAAAGAGTGTGATGCAGGCTAAACAACGTGTGGTAGATGCTTCAAGAGGGCTTGATAAATCTCTTAGCAACCAAGGCTGGCCAGTGGAAAAATAGCTTTGCAAAAAAAATGTGACGGCTGTATAGAGGTGAGAAAAGGGGACGCCTAAAAGAAAAAAAGGGTGCGATGTTTGTGACTGGCAATTCAGTAACTGAATAATGACATCTGACTTCAAATGTAGCTTGAAGACAGAATGTCTTTTAGGGGTTTCTTTGCTTGCTCACTTACAAGAAGACTAAGCCATAAAAGCATGCTCATGTTAGTGTGCTACTATTTAATCTAATATAAAAAAAAACAGCACAGAAATCTACCAAAAAGGCTCAACAAATTCTGTTTACACAGCAATCAGGCAAGGCAATGTAATCCTTTTATACACAAAGTGCTTTGCAGATTGTACAGGCAAAAAACCCAAGACATTAACTACACGGACTAAAAACAATAAAACAAACTAACAAAGATCATTTGACATCACATTTAGGAAATGAATGCAATATGTACGAATTTTAGTTTAAAACATTAGAATTAAAATTATCAACAGAATGTGCAGAAATAACAGACATGTTATGTCAAAGGCATCTATGCATTCTATTGAAGTACGCATGCTAACCAGCTAGCCCCGAGCCATTTTTCACCTCAAGAGGTTAAAGTCCGATTAGTGGACAACACTAACAGTCCAACAGGGCTCCGAGCTTCCTGTCCAAGTAGAGTGAGCTAATACAAATAACTTAGCTTACTTGCTAACTAACTAGTTACCAGCAGTTTGCAGCTGTGTTTGGAGTTGGTTAGAATATTAATTTGACAGGTGGCCAATTCTTACATATTGCACCGGTCAATGGTAAACGAGAAGGTCTTTAGCTTGGATCTGGAAGTCGTAGTAATGTAGTTATGTTTGGTTTTGACTCTAAACGTTATTCCTAAGAGCCCATGTTTTCTGCAGCAACATTTGCGTTCTATAATAGGTAGGGTTTCCCCAGCTCTGCGAGCATGTGAAACCACCTTTCACTTCTGCACTGGATCCAGTACTAAACAACCAAAACGGTCAGCTCCTGTAGCTGCAGCCTGACCCGGTTCTCCCATGGTCAGGGGCACCTCGAAACATGCACGCATGCACGTGCACGCATGCACGCGCTCCGGCAAGCTTGCACAAAAACACCAAATAAAGAATTGACCGGTGTTTCCCCTCTCACAGTAAATCAAGTAGGCACTCTGTAACACACACACACACAAATTGAGTCGGACACACACCCATAAACTTGAAGACTTTCTGTCGCGCGTGCACACACACACACACACAGCTGTGAGAGGGAAACTCGGTTTGACGTCACAGTGCTGCTAGGCAACCGGCCGCCGTGGTAGTGAAGATTTTCCACTGCAGTACAAACACACTGAGTTTCTGTGTGTGTGTGCGTGTGTGTGTGTGTGTGTGTGTGTGTGCTTATATTTTGTGTCGACCCACTTGAGTTACAGTTCAGGACATAAAAAGTGAAGCTTTTTCGTCCAGTCCGGTCCACCGAGAGAGATGAAGTTCCACTCACAGTTTGAAAAAGGATTATAAGAAAAGGGATGTGAGCCAGTGTGACATAAGTTACAGTGTGTTTGTGAGAGTAACGTGTTGTTCTGCAGAGTGCAACCAGCAAAAGAGTCATGATGTTGTGTTGTTGTGTTTGACGCAGAGGGCGTGTCAGTGTTAGCATGAGTGTGTGTTGTACAGTTGAGCAGCAAGGATACAGTCGTCGTTCCGAAAGACGAATCTGTCTTAAGAACCACAGGGTGAACAGAGATTGTCACGCTTCGTTTACAGCAGACAGGAGGAGTAACAACACACCTTTCCGCATCATTTACAGTGTTCGCAAGTCCTGCCCCGCTGTAGCTTAAGCTCCACTAGCCGAGGCGTTTTAATTGATCTTTCCTGAAAGTCGAAAATACGATGCTAGGGGTTTTTAAAGCTAAGTTGGAGTTGTAGATGTGGTGTGAAAATGTTCTTTTTTTTAAGAGCTGCAACTAACAATAACCTACTAATCTTTTAAACTATAAAATTACACAAAGAAAACAAAACCCTAACCCTAACGCTAGCCAGAACCCAAGGTGACGGCTTCAGATGACATGTTTGTGTGAGCAGCAACAGTCCATCCACATTTTATTGTGACATAAAACAGAGATTAGTAGTAAATCTTCATACTAGAGTGGCAGGAACCTGCAACTGTCAGGCACAACTAATGAATCTAATGTTCGATTAATTTAATCAGCAACCACAAAGATGCGTTCCACAGCTGATAAATCCTGTGGTTTGTCGAACTCATTTGTGCAAATGTCAGTGCTATTTGGCTGTTTTGATAAAGTGTCTGCGTTGTAGTCAAATCTCAAAAGGTAATTTTCAAGTCTTTTGCATCATCCTTCCATCTTCTCTGTTTGGCTTGAATCTACTCTGATACTTAATGATACTTTGAGGTCAATTACGCAGAATAGCTAACCACTGGGAGTCGCGTCATAACTCTGCTGCTGGCAAGCTTGTTTCTTCTCACTCCACAGAACTCAAGAGAAGTTTTGTCGAATATAGATGCCAATCTTACTGCAGGTGCCAATTCGCTCGAAATGAAGGGAAACACTGGCAACACATATGTGCCTTCTAACCTTGGAGAGCTGCCCAGCAGTCAAAAGATCAGCCAGAAAAGTGTCTATATATGGCTCTGTTCAGATTCCAGCCTATGCCAGTTAAGCGTATACGCTATAATCCAAAAGTTAATGACCAAAACAAGGCAGATTTGTTTGACAGATGTGAAAAATGAAAATGTCATGGGTGAATGATGCAAAAGGAGCAGGATCACGATGACGCAGAGCTCTGTAATAAAAAATTAAAATATCAATTTAAGACTGTGCTAAACATATTTTGCAGAGATCGCTTGTCTTATTCCTTTTTATTTTTCACCAAGCAGGAGTGCATATTTTCCTGGAACATCTTGAAAGGGACAGTTCACCTCCAAAATCAAAAATACATATTATTTCCTCTTACCTGTAGTGATATATACCAAGTATCGGTGTGAGTTTCTGAGTAACTGGATCATGTTTCAGGAAAGAGACATTGCTTTTGAGTTTCTCAAGATATCTCTAAAGCTGATATCTACAGCATTCGGTAACTCAACACAAAATGAATTAGATGAATAAAGAATACTAATAGATGTTTTATTTTGGGGTGAACTTTCCATTCAAATGTCCTTAAAGTGTAGAGATCTCGGGTTTATTGTTATATAAGTAAATAAAGTCAAGTCCTAAAACAAATATCCAGGAGAACAGGAGATATGTTCTTTTAATGTTGGTTTGATAAGATGGCTGCATGTACAGTAAATATCATCCAACATTTCCTCTCCTGTTCTCCTTCGTTTATCTTTCTTTCTTTCTGTCTAACTCTCGAGCTCACTCTGTTCTTCTCTCTCAGTATCACTCCTCTTCACTCTTTCTCCCTCTCTTCTTTCCTACATACCTCCCACACAAGCAAGCATGCTTTATGTGTATCTGCATGTCTGCACACACACACACACACACACACACACACACATACACACACACAAGTTTTCTTAAAATACGGATCAAGAACCGTGACAGGCTACAGACAAGAACATGAATAACCTGCATGTTTGACATCTCTGAGCTACGATGGGGGGAAATCCAGACTTTTACTAGGAAATATAAAATATAAAACTTTCCATCAGTCGGCTACAGGCGCCAGCACGAGTTGCTGCCTCTTCCTTTGCCAGGATAAAGGAGAAAAAACACTGACCGGAAATATGCAAAGAGCAATACAAACACTATTCAAATCCTTCAGCCAAATCCCTTTAAACAAATTGTTTGTAATCCATGCCGAGTGGGAGAGCTGGGGCACTGGTTTAGGGATTGGTCACCTGATTAAGTATGCATCAAGCACACATGAACAGGAGTCTTATAATCTTGCACGGCAATATCATCATTACAAGGACAGTTTTTTCTGTTGGTGCTTCCTCTAATGATGAAAGCAGACACACGGAAACTGATAAGATAAGTTAAAACGTGATTATGAGCCACAAACCCATAATAGAAAAAATGTTTGTGGTGCAGAGTCCTTAAAAAAAGGGACACGTTTGAGACATCATTTATTGGAAACACTGGTACGTACCAGTTACAAAATCCTTTGTTAAATCGTGTTTCAAAGCAGAAGAGAGATGGCCTCGCGAACTTATCTCGGCTACAAATAAAAACACATCCACCCACCCACCCACACGCACACATACCCAAACAGGCCTCAGCCTCCTCTTTGAACGGTGTCCAGAAGCAGGCAAAGACTAAGTGTGTGTGACTGGCGAATTCTCTTGCTTTCCCTTTTTCTACCACCCGTGCTCGCTCTCTCTCACACACACACACACACACACACACACACACACACACACACACACCCTCACGTTACCCCCCCACCTATACAGACACACACACACACACACACACACACACAGGTCGGGGCACAGAGCTAGCTTTGTTTCCGTGAATGTCAACCATTACTCAGGCAGAGAGCTCAGGCCAATTTGACACAGGAGTGCCCAGCGACATGAAAAAGGCAAACACACACACACACACTGAAGTGCACACAATTTGGGGCCTAAACACTAATGAAGAGCCAAATCGAGACAGACTTTTTCCCACATCTGGCTAGATGCAGAATCACCACTTCTGCACAGACTGGTTTTGAGTTTTGAAGCATGACCTCAGACGCCCCGGATAATTTATGATTCTCCAGAACATCAAAGTTTTAGTTCAGGCACGGTAACAGGACTTTACACTCCTTCGCAAACGGGAATACTTCTGTGATATAAGCGAGAATTTGGACTTTTATTCATCCCACAACGGGGAAATTCACTTGTGACAGTAGCAGTTAGACAGACATGCAGACATACAATAAGTAAAAGACTTAAAAATACTAAAAAAAAAATTAGATACGAGAGAGAGAAGATAAAATATAGAAAGGACTATATGCTATGTGCATTATATACAGGAGGCAAAAATGTGCATTATATACATTTAAATAAAGTGTCAGCAGAGTAGCTAAAAACTCAAAATGTAATAAACTGATGCAATGTAAAAGGAACAAGACTTAAGCTATCTTACAATTTAAAATGCTAGAAGAAGATGTCGTATGACCCAGTGTACAGTATGTCCGATACAATTGCCAAAAATACCAGGATGTCCTCCTGCATCCGTTTGCATTTTGTAGTACGCAAGCCCGCATGCTTTTCTGGTTATTCTGACCCACAACCCTTTGTGCAGCAGAGGATACAACACATCAACTGAGCTGCTGAAGTGGCACAGACGGATGGCGGCTCATTGAAGCTGCTTTCCAAATCACAGACTTTTTCTTTTAACTCTTGAACTAGGCTCTAAAGACTCCAACGGATGTGTGAGCAAGACGGTCAAAGTTCAAGCCGAAATGTTATGATGCAGTAATATGTCCCAGTAGCATTTTTCTTTTACACCGCATATTCTTATCCATGAGGCGTAAGAGTTGTCCCAGGAATAACTTTAAGTCCCTTTTTATACATACATTGCTATTTCAAGGTTAACCAGAGTCCATTGTTATATAGTTCGCACTGCATTTCCTGGGTTGGATGTCAGCTGGCACACGCTCATGCTTGCAAGTAAAATGCCCTGTGATCACTCTGTTACTCATAATCCCACATACTCTTGCCTAACCTTGCAGCAATCCCTAAGCCAAGTATGTTATGCCAGTGTGAACTCTTTCTGAGCCTGGCACTAAGAAGGTTCTAAGACTACTTTTAACCCTGGGATGAGTGCAGTGTGAAAAGCACTAGTATGTACTTTCTGAGGGAAGACTCTACAGACATGCCAAATGCTAACAAGATGGGTTAGTGTGTTGGTATGCTAATGGTGGCTTATGAGAACTGTGTCCAAATGTTGTTGCTATCTAGTTCGAAGAAGTTTACAAATTTCACAGAGTAGGTCAAATGTTTGACTTGCTGGTGGCTCAAGAGGAAAAGTCAGGGGACCACCGAAGTCAGTAGAATTCATCCTCTGGGGAGCATAAATATCTGTACAAAAACTTGCTGATGTCAAATAGATCTATCAGTCATGACCAAAACGGTGGACCGACCAACATACTGACACTGCCATTCCAAGAGCGAGCAAAGCTAAAAATATGTTGGCATATTCCTGTAGAGCGACACTTTGCACAATTACCCTTATCGTCCAGCAGTTGGATAATATATGGTTATCCCAGCAAATGCAGTTTATATTACACCCACTACACACACTAGCCGACACAATCTCACGTGGCTCTACTTACTGCTCTCTGTTTGGAGGTGAGAAGTGCAGGGTTGAGAAGCTGCTCTCCTTTCTCCGTATCACTGGAAACATCCTCCTCCGACTCTTCCCAAGACGAGGAGAAACCGGCCGAGGAGGCAGAAGACGACGACAGCTTCCTGAGGGAGCGGATGGAGGAGTTCGGCTCAGGCACGGGGCTGGAGCTGGGGCTAGGTGTGGAGCACAGTCCCTGGTCTTCAGAAGTTTGAGGCTGGCTTTCCAGACCGTGGTCAGTTATTATGACTGCAGGGATGGCGGGCGTGATGGAGGGAGAGTGGTTGGAGGTGTGATCTGTGATGTCCAGCAAACAAGGGGCTCTCTCATCGCTTTGTGCAGGAAAAGCAGGAGTGTCTGAGTTAAGCTCCAACCTGTTTGCCTCCGTCTGGAGCGGCATCCCAAGACACAACAAGTCCTGTTTCTCATCTCTCATTTCTCTCTCTGTCCGTTCTCTTGCATCTCCCAACATTTGTTTGTTTTCCACCTCCTCTCCGTCTTTTTCTCTCAGTCCGCCTCCCTCTTTCATCTCTCTGTCTGATGCTGCAACTGGGTTTAAAGTCTCAGGGGAACCCTGAACAACAAACAGTCCATCTAAACAGGGAGTTTGCATTGTTGTTTTTGAATGGCGGCCATTTTGACCAATCAGTGTCTTGTTCTCAGTGTTTGTTTTCACAGCACTGCTGTCCTTCTCACTGTCATCCCTTTCTCCTCCTCTCATATCTCTATCCATCGCTTCCTCCTCCCTTTCTCTTCCATTCTGGACAACAGGGGGAACTTTACGCTCTTGTGGGTGGGTCATTGGGCATTCAAGAGCCGTGTTTTGCTGACTTGGATCGAAAGGGTTTTGGCTAGGCGACCGTCTCGGAGATCGAGGGCTGCGCTGGAGCTCGCTGTTGAGCACCTGGGTACGAATTCCTGAAATGTGGGCCTCGAAAATGCCAACTTTTCCCCTGACCTGAAAGACACAGAGAAAATAAGGGTCTAAATGCAGCTACAGTTTCTTTGGTCTAACTGTAGAGCTTATCATTTCACAGGTGCACTGGCACCAGCAAAGCCTTCACCTGATGAGAGGAAGATAAACTGACAAGACAGAAAAAGGCAACATATCATCTTAATGTACTACTAATATTAACAGAATTAAAAATACATATGAGCCAGGGTGTTTTTCACAGTTTTTGGCATTAAACAGACTGCATTGAAGAATTATCTGTTGGCAAGCTACGAGTTCGATGTGTGACTGTCTGCAGTTTCAAACTGAGTACAAATGTAGGCTGGAGTATAAAAATAAAACAGGAATTTAGCCAATGAACACCAGTTATGTAAAATTCTATGTAAACTGAAGGACATAACAAAACATTTTAAATCAAAAAAATACATTTTCCAGATATTCTGATTGATTTTAAAGCTGAGAATCACATTTTCTTTTGATCAAATCATATTCATTTTCATTTTACAAGTGTGAACAGTCAAAGGCAAGTAAATAAAGGTCAGAATAGGACAAAATAGTCTCTTTTCAGAATGACAGAGACCACTTCACAGCTTTCATAGTGTTATAGCATAAGAGAAAGAGCCAGCCTGAATAACTCTTGCTTTTTGGGATCCTCACAGCTGGAAGAGACTCAGTTCTTGTCCAACAAATTAAATGAAGTAGTAAATCCTTCATGGTTTGAATATATTGCTTAACGTTTCTCAATGATTGCATTCTAAATAAACACTAATGTAGAGAATAAAAAAGAGACAGCGATGAAGACATAGATGGAGTTAAACGGACAAAGAGGCGGATCTTAAATCACCTCAACGTTCTGCAGCTCTCTGTGGATCTGCAGCAGCTGTGCCTGGCGTCTCCTCTCCTCCCTCTTCTCTCCTCCTCCCGTCTCTCCTCCCCTCTCCTCCTGCGCCTCTCCTTCTCCTCGCTCCTCGCAGCCGGGTGAGCTCAGGCGTCGGACCCGCTGGCCCACATTGACTCCCAGGAGCTCCGGGCTCCGCGGGGAAGGGGAGCGAGGGCGAGGGGCGGAGTTAGGCGAGAGCGAGGATGGAGGGGGGAAGACAAAGGTTCGACCCAGGCTGCGTGGGCTGGTCTAGGAGAGGAAACCACAATAAGGGATTAGATTAATGGCAACCGTCCTCAGTTATTTGGTACCCAAAAATAAAAATGCAACTTAACGTTTTACAGTTATTTCAATATTTTCTTCTTCGCAAGGATGCAAGTTTTACTGAAGAGTGGCCACTGCAGCCGCAAGAAGAAATTACAGTACGTCAGCAAGAGAAACTGCAAGCTAGAAGGTCGTGTGAAACAGCACCGGAGTTGTGCTGACGGTAAACTGATGCAGTTATGTCAGTTATACATAAGTACCAAAACGTTTGCTAAAATTAGCGACCACAAGCTACAGGTCATACCACAAGGCTGTAGCAGCGAAAACCCTGAATGTGTTGAACTGAGTGCAGGTGTATTTAATTGTCTATGTGATATTCCTTTCAGAAGTTACAGTCTCAACTGAAAGAGCACTGAACTCATGTGACTAACATTAGTTCTTCCTGGTTCTCTCCTGCAGCTCGAGTGGAATGCTGTTGGATTGGTTCAACCAAAAGTGGATTTCGGGAATAAAGTGACAACTTGCTGGGAGTGAATCTAGCTGAACATTAGTCGAACTCAGCAAATAAAGTGAGATCAATTGATTTGTGGCACACTTTTTAAATGACGTACTTATAAATCTTTGGTTGTGGGGGGTGTTATCAATTCATTCATTCATTTGAAAGGATTAAGTCAAGAGAAGTCACAGGTTATTAGTGCAAATCCAGTTGCAGTTCTTTCTCTAAAGACAGCTCTCACAGGTTGGATGTGGATCGAATTTACCTTAGGGCTGGTTGGGCTGTAGAGACCGCCACTGAGTGCTCCCCCACCCAGGAACTGACAGTAGGTGCTCCGATCTGGAACCGGCAGCACAGGTCGACCGACTGGACTGGTTCTAGTTGCAGAGGTGGTACTAGAGGAGCCTGGCTGGGTGTGAAACTGATTACTGCTGCAGAGAGGAGTGGAGAGGGTTGGTTAGTTTGTGTATATATATATATATATTTTTTTTTTTTTCAAAGGCTGCAACTATCATAATAAAAGTGTTACTGACTTGTTCATGACGCTAAGGCCGTTCAGGTTCAGGGCAGAGGCTGCCATCCCCGCGGCCAGGCCAGGGGCTCTGAGTGCTGGGTACACATCTGACAATCTCCCCTGAAGCTGCAGGGCGGCGTTGAGAACAGCTTTCAGTGTTTCCTGTGCAGTCAGTCAGAAGCGGCAGCTCAAAGCGGCAGAAAAATCTGCAGCCAGCGCTAAAAAAAAATTAAAAACAAGAATTTAAAGTCAGGCAGGGATGTATCAAACAAACAAAAAACTAAAAAAGTCTTTAAAAAAAATTGGAAGTTCTATTATCCATTCCTGGAAAGCCGTCCCACACTGCGTTACAGATAGAGATGATTATTCATGTTGTCCTGTTGTTAACCTCAAAATAGATATCATCATTCATCCTGGGATTAAAACTAAATAAAGGAAAATTTAAGTGAAGGTGAAAGTGGGACAGACAGAAAGATACAAATAAATACTGGCAAGGAACATGTTTCACTCGGTGAAAACAGTTTGCCTTTTCTTTTATGAATGTTTCACAGAAGCTGAGATTTGATTAAAGCTCATTTGAATCAAGCAGCTGTTTTATTACAGAGTCCAATGTTTGTCTTTTCAGTACAACTCCCTTTCCTCATCTCCAATTAGATAACTAGATTCTGCACGTATCTTTTGGTTCTACACCAGAACACCATTATAACATCTTTGAGTTTTTCATATCTATACTAACATTTTTTTTTTGCTATTTCATTGCAGACGTTCAAAACTTTGTTCTAAAAAGGAGCAGCAACACGGTGGCCACAAGCTCAGCCTGACCAGAGTTTTGCTCTACTCGACACTGTAGTTCCAGGCTGACTGAAATTTACTTCAGTCTAAAAATAAAAAAGAACTTCAAGGTAGCATTCTTTCAGGATGAAAATGAGGGAGGTACGTGGAAAAGGGCAGAAGGTGGAGTTATGGGGAAACATGCAGAGAGGGAGAATGAGAAAGGGCAGGAGGCAGAGAGAGGCAAACAGATGAAAAAGTGGCAGCACATTTCAAAATACAGAAGAAAAGAAAAAGCGAGGGAAAAGGCAAGAGTTCAGCTATGGAATCACCTCGATATAAGGTGACGCAGACAAGGATGTGTCGAGACGCTAAAGGTCACTGACTGAGCACTTCTCTTTTTGCGTGTTCACGGTAGAAACTGAAAGTCATTATCATGCCGCAGGGGGCTAATTTGCTATGCTACTTTCTCATATTTTCTTCTCAATCAAATCAAAAACAACTGGCTGTTTTTTTTGTGCTCATTTGATTGAAATGCTAAGTTTGATTTCAAGATAATACAAGGACCTGAGTTTGCTATTTGGGCTGTGAGAGCACGGTCTAATAGCCCTACTAGAAACAGGCATTCAGGAACCAAAACCTGTCGTTCTAGCTCCTCAGTCAAGACGGTTGCGAGGTGAACTGCTGGAGGGGAGTTACTCTAGAGCCTGCTATTTGCAGAATGAATTAGACAGACACACTCAGAATGGTCATTGCATTGTTTTATGTTATCTGATGAGGGCACGAGGATTTGGCCTTCAGATAACAATCAGACAATTTAAAGCTAATTCACCATACATAATATACATCTCGATATAGTGAAACCTCCTCAAAAGCTGAGAACTTGTATCACAGATAACAATATCATATCAATATATTTCCCACCATTAGGCACCAAAATTATTTTTAAAGGGTCACCACCAATCTACACATTGAGGTGGTGTGTACAGATGTTGGGGAGTATGACTGCATTTGTGAAGAATTGTACTGTGAAGCCTTTTGTGGCTCCAGACGATCTACATATAATCTGATAAATTGCCTCCAGTGATGTCACTCAGTGGCTTAGTTGGATTGTGGGTAATGTAGGCGCCAGGTTTTGATAAGGAAGAAAAATCTGTGGAACTAAAAAAATATATCTTTTGTTCTGCTGTATCGATTTTGATCATTTGTCCAAAATGAGTCAAACGATGAGTGCACAGCATTACCCACAATGCAACACATTTAGTCCAGTGAGTGACAAATACTGGAGGCAATTTGCACATTTACATGGACCTTCCTCTGGAGCCAGAAAAGACTTTATACTGCTTGTTTTGACTTACTGTCTGCTTTGTATAAGAGATAAGCTTGATGGTCAATACTAGTGTGCAGCAATACTGTGAATAAGTCTAGACCACAGGCTAATTATATTCTTTTTAATATGAAATGTCAAATGCCAAGTGATCACTTTACACTCGGATGTATTCAGTCAAATATTTACTAGCAGTGAAGTGGGATGCGTCTGTTGCAGACTAGCACCATGAAACTACTTCTGTCCTGCAGACTTCTCAGCAAAACTAAGCCTTAGCTGCAAAGTGAAAAAACAAATCCATTTCAGTCCACTTCTGAGGCCTGTTCAAGCATACCGGCATTCACGTCATGTGCAGAGCTGCCAGAAACTGCCTTGGGACGTGTGTTGATTCCAGATAAGTTAAGACTTCAATTCATGAACAAAAGAGTAAACATGGGATTTCCTTGTGAAGCAGTGACGCAGTTAGAGAGAGAGGCAGGAAATAATCTGAATGGCTCTACCAGAGCAGGTTTTTTCACACTGTATAATAACTTCTATTTGCTTACTGGACACAATCATCCACTAGAGTTTCTGTAAAACAAGGCCTGGTATAGGTAAAGAGGGAGTTAGGGAGAGAAAGAAGGAGGAAAAGGGAGAGCTGGGTGAAAGAAAGAGGAGCGAGGAAGGAAAAAGAGGTGTTTACACGCTATTTTGGTCTATTTGTCTATTCTGAATCTTTCATGCAGAAGCAGAGGATTTACTTTCTGTGAGACGGCTCAGTTGCTGTAATGAAGCAGCACTGGGCACCGGGAACCATTTTCACACTGCTTGTTGCACATGGTTAGCTGCATCCAAAAGGCCTTTTCTCTCTCTCTTTTTGCTCTGAAGGACAGAGCTGGATCCTCTGAATTCTGTGCTCCCAAAGGGGTTGATAGAAGTTTAATCGGAAAAAAGCACGAATGTTGTACATAAAAGAAAATGTCTCATGTATTAAACCCTGGGCTGATTTAACTAGTAGCTAAAGTTGCTTCACACAAGAAAAAGGCCTGAACAGAGGACATTGCACCCTAATCAGCATTAAAACAAATGCAAAACTATAATGCAAGACACATCTTGTCTCTATCAACATCGCATCCAAATGCAATAGAAAAGTGAACAACATTGAAGCAAATACTTGCTGTGATGATTGTTTTGTGACATAACCGCAGATGTAAACTACCACCTCAGAATGTTGTCAGTTGTTTCAGGGCAGCCTAATGTCAGATTGAGTGGGACTGTGTGAGTACTCAAACTGTCCACTTGCCTACGCAAGTGGGCAACAAGCCTACATGCAGCACGCTAAAAGCAACTCAGCTGATTAGAAGTTTACAAGATGCTGATGCTGATTTTTCTGAAAGACTTCCTCACTCATGATGATACGGTGAAATCAATATAGATATGATAATATTGTGTAAATGATCTGCTTCTTTCCATTATCTCGTTGATAGAGTCAGTGGCTAAAATGCCCTCTAAAGTTGGTCAAAAAAAGAGGAAGAAGACACAGCAACAAGCTGGCTACTTACAACCACAGTTTGTGGCTATTACTGCTGTACAAAATCATGTCAAAATAGAGACGTGAGCAGGACACAGTAAAACTTGTGATAATATCATTATCTTAAAGCTAAATGGATCCCAGAAGAAGTCAAAAGGCCTCGAGAGGGCCTGAGGGGCACACAAACAAAATTAGAAACAACCAGCTGCAGCAGTCGTTATAGACAGATCTTAACTGTTTCAGGAATCGATTATAGAGCTCAAAAAAACGATAATTTTCAGCATCAGTAATCTACTGATTACTGTCTAGTTTAACCATTTATTCTATAACTTCTCAATTAATTGTGAAAAATGCTCGTGACAAGTTCCCGGTGCTCAATGTGACGTCTTCAAAATGCAGTCTAAGACTCAAACGACTCGTCATTTACAACCACACATGACAAAGAAGCTTCACATTTAATAACCTGAAAACAGCAAACATTTGACACCTTTGCTTGAAAATTGACTCAGACGATTAATCGATTATCAACATAGTTGTGAATCCATTTTTTTTCCCGCTGATTATGCCTTTAATCAACTTATCGTTGCAGCTTGAACTGATTAATCATTGATGTCAATTCCTAAGCAAACATGCAAAACATTTGCTAGTTCCATCTTCTTCAATATGATAATTATTCTCTTGTATCAAAGTTACCTGACTATCTTTAGGTTTTGGGCAAAACAAGTAGACATTTGATGACGTTTGGAAAAACATTCACTATTTTGAGACATTCTCCAAACCAAATAATAGGCAGACTAATCAATAGAATAATAAATATTGGTCGTAACCAAAGAAATAACCTCCAATCTAATGCTAACATTTGGGCTCTTGTAGTTTCTGATTTGCTCTTTTTATAAATTATTTTTATCAGCCTCACGTCATGTCTTGTCAACCGTTCTATCCAATCCAGCTCTGTTTGTATTAGTGATGCGCAGAACACTCAAATACTTGTTTAGCTATAAAGCAAATTTGAGTTGGTTTCAGTTACTAAAATGTCAATACTTGAGTTTCTGTTATTCAGAATATAACTCTTGTTACATAAGCTACAGTTGCTGAAAGATCAACATAAATGCACTTGATATGGGAGCTATTTGAAATGATTCAGCTTCCATGGGCAGATTCAATGTCGTATTCAGACACAATAAAACTCTGTGCAACTCCAGTCTTGCTTACGTAACATTTCAGCTGAGTATAAAGTATCATTTAAGTGCTGTATATCAGTGGAAATCAGCTGTTATCTGAATATAAGTGCGACTTTTATCAGAAAACAAACATTCAAGTGAAAACTAACCAAGACTCCAGATGACCTTAAGTCATAAAAAGTTCATTTGTTAATCAAAGACTAGCAGAGCCTGACAGATATAGCTGGGTGATTATTGGTAGATATCGGGACATCACAGATATATCAGAATCATCGTATATGTTGACCAATATGTGCTGATATGAGTTTGTTTTTTTTTGTTTTTACAGCACAGAAAATATACTTTTGAAAGGTTCTAATTATTAAATATCCAGGGAGGTTTACTGTTTCAGTGCTTCTTCCAGTTTGGACAGTATATTGTTAAACCTGGAAAATATCCAGGCTCCGTTTTTTCGAAAGTAATATTGAATTGATCACATGTGAGGGCAAAATAGCATGTTTATGTATATTTTGTGTATAAATACTCCCCAATATAAAAACAAACATTAAGGAAAATGTATTTCCAACCTATTCAAATAGTTTGGTTTCTGGCTTGGCATGTCAAAATATCACAATATTCAAATTTATTTTATTTTTTTATTGTGTTAATAATACACATTATTAATTATTGTTATTATCATTATTATTATGACAAGATTGCTGATTAATCCAACAAACATGATCAGCCTTGTGCATCTCTTCTCCATGATTTAATGTTTGCCTTTTCACTTATAATTTAGTGGTTGATGTGTTAAATATTTTTTTTGTACACTTTTCTGAGAGACCCAACTCTTGCTCGTGTTTTGAAGGTGATTTATTTGGCAACAAGGAGCCAAAACACAGTAAACAGGTTTAAATATTAACTTGATTAGTAGAATTTGTATTTATTTATCTATTTATTTTTTTGGGAAATATCGCGATAACACCGTTATCGTGAATTCGATTACCATGTAGTAAAAAATCTGATATCATGACAGCCTCCCTTTTCTCCCCCACCACAGACTCTAAAGGATGACTGGGCCTATAATCCTGACAACTCTCCCTGTCAGCTCTCCACCTACACTGGATGTGGTGTCATTAAAGTGTAATAAACTCCATCCAACAACTACAACCGCTGCCTCCTCGGGGTGGGGATGGAGGTCGTGACAGGACATCTTACCTCAGCGCTGCCCCCGTCCGCTCCGAGCCTCCTCCGGGACACTTGGTGCGACTCCTTTCACAGCCCAGATACCAACACTTGTTTCGGGGAGGATGAATCTTCTCCGTCTGATACTCGGGTCACAAAACATGCACAGACTCCCTCGTACACAGCAAAAAAAAGAAACCCTTTATCTTCTCCTCTTGTGTGTTTCTTCCATACACGAAGTTGCTCAACGGTCGTTTCTTCTTCTTCTTCTTCTTCTTCTTCTTCTTCTTCTTCTTCTTCTTCACCAACAATCCTCCTCCACAGAAGAAGATTCAAAATGTCTCTCTCCTCCTCTCCTCCGGTGTAGTTTTCTCCCTGGTTGTTTTAGGAGAAGTTGTCCTCACGGTTTTTGCTCTCGTGGGTAAGTTACGTTTTTCTCCGGGAGGTTTTTTTTTTTTTTTTTCCTGTTGTCATGCGTCCTGCTGCTGCTGCTGCTGCTGCTGCTCGACACCTCTGCGTTCGTAGTAAAGCGCTGTTTGTCTGAGAGTTTGAAAGCCGGAAGCGACGAGACAGCCTCCCTCCCTCCCTCTCTCTTTCTCTCTCTCGCTCTCTCTCTCTCTCTCTCTCTCTCACACACACACACACACGCACGCGGGATACACGCACGTGCCGCGCGGGGAAGCCCTCGTATTAGCATAACGTATGCGTGCACAAGCGCGTGAGCAAGTACAAACAACAATAAAGTGGATTTCTCCTGTAACTTCCACAAATCCAGACTTGTAGTGCTACTTTTCAGGTATATGCAGGCAGGCAGCGGTGGAGGAAGTATTCACGTCCTATTCAATAACACTCTGAGTAATCATGTCAGGCACCTACTGTGAAAACGTTTATATTATATTGTGTTTATATTATGTTATGTTATTATATGATGTTATTATAACCAAGACATTAAAGGTGTATTGTGTAGTTTGGGGGAGGATATTCTAAATAAACAAACGTTTTGTCCTCATGGTTGGATAAACTGAATAAACAAACTGACTTTAAAGGACAACACAGTTTCATAGTGTTTTACTTTGTTTATGTGTGGCAGACCCTGCCACCTTTATAGCTTCAAACAGTGTTCTGGGAACCTTCTTATCCGCCGATAACAGCTTGAAATAAACATTTCTAAGTGTGTATTATAACCACATTAAAAAATGTAAATACTAAAGTTCAAATTACACACTGTCCCTTTAAATATAAAAGCAGGATTGTACAGTTGTAGTGGGTTGAATCTAATTCGTAACTACATTTTCATCTCCAGACTTGTATTTCTACTTTTCAGGTATATTGTAGGCAGGCAGGAGTGGGGGAAGTATTTACATCCTTGTTTACTTTAGTGCAAGTATTAAATAACACACTGTGCGTAGTCCTGTGAGTCACCTACAGTGAAAACATTTCTCTAGTAAAAGTAAGTATTGTAAAGGTACTCAACATGAAAATATATCATTATGTTATTACAACCTATGCATTAAAGGTGCATTATGTAGTTTTTGGGGAAGACATTTTAGTCAGAAGACAACTGAGTGAATTTTCCTTTTTTTAATGCTTAAACAAACTAAATAAACAAACTCTCTGTCTTCATGACTGAATAAACAAAACTTACACCGTAAGGACAACACAGTTTCTTACTGTAATACTTTGTTTATATTTGGCGGACCCTGCCAGCTTTCTAGCGTCAGACGGTGTTCTGGGGAACAGCTTGTTTATTTAGTTCTGGAAAAGATAAATGTTTCACAGTTTGTATTATTACCTGGTTAATATTGCACATATTAAACTTCTGATTTTGAATTTCCTCGCCAAAACTACATACTGCTCCTCTAAATGTAAAAGCATGATTTTACAGTTGTAGTTGGTTGGATCGAATTATAACTATTTTGTGCAGGAAGGCAAAAAGGTTTATTTCCATTGCAGATTATAAATATCTATTGCTGTAATAGATTATTTGTAAAAAAAATGAAAAAAAGAAAATGTCAGAAATGCCCGTGTAAAACCATCATAATCCTTCACAATCCTTTTTGAAATTTCCAAACCTCAGATTATTATTAAAAATAAATACATTTACTTGAACCACAGCTTCAACTCGAGTTTCCATCTAGTTTAAAATGTTAAAATGCTACGGCAAGGTGTACAAACCACAGAAGTGTAATCGTTTTTTTATTGCGGTGGGAGAGGAAGTACGTAGATTATTCTATTTAAGTAACGGTTGCACCTCCCCAATGTAAAAATACATCTCACATAAACCATTTCACGTAAATAATCAAACAGAAGCACGTCATCATCGGTAACAGGTACTTTCATATGCACAGTATGTATCGAGAAGTACTCATTGTGCAGCATGTATTACGTGGTGTTACATTATATACAAGTGTGTATTATATAACAGTGTGTGTTACATTTAGGCTAAATGTTTTTGTAGGTTGATTGTTACAACTGTGGATACTGAAATATTGCATCATATTTAACTCTGGCTACTCATACATTTTCGTCAGGTTGACACTGGGTGGACCCGTGCAGGATATCACCAACTACCAAGAGCAATACCAATGAACTGAGTAATGAGTTCCTACCTTTAGAGGTGAAAGTAAACAAACCAACAGGAGACTGAGTGAGCTGTCCAATCCGGTCCAGTCCTCAGCATCTTGAGACGAGGTCTAATCAGGCTTCTTGTGGGTGAATTATGGTTCAGGGGCTTTAAAGTGATTTCTGAACTGTTACCAATAATGAGGCCCTGCCTTGCTGAGGGCAATTTTGAAAAAGCTCGGTACATTTTTGATGCTTTCTTCGACTGTTTGCTTACTCAGTCAGGTTTCTGTACAATTATCTCTGTATAAAATGCTTTTTTTTTGTTGTTGTTGTTTTATTATTTTACAAAACAGAAAGTGTACTAAGCAAAAAGAGAAGACTTCAATAACACAAATGAGCCGCAAGAACGTCATAGAACCTGTAGCGCAGACTGACTGAGTAGGTGAAGGTTTCCGTGTGTCGGTGAGTAAATACGTTTGCTCAGTGTTTGTATTCAGGCATTGCTGGAAATTATTTGGTCAGGTCAAATAAAAGGACTTTGGCCTCAAGCAGGTCCTGGAACACCACCGGACCACTGAGCAGGGTTAGACACAGCTTTGACCACACTGTTTTTATCAGGGGTGGAGAAATGTTTGCCACAGGTGTGGATGTGGATGAACCATTGCCAGTTTTCTTTTTTAATGAGATATAAGGTGAAGGATCTGAATGTTGTCAGGCTATCAGAGTCACCACACCCCTACAATATTGTTTACTATAGATAAGTGCAGGATAAGTATTAATATCTTGATCACACAGCAGCCGCCCTCGGAGACTACAGAATATAAAAAAAAACCCGACAGCATCGAGACTGAACCCTGGTTGTTTGTTACAATGGATACTGGAGGATGAGATTCTTTCCACTTGAGACAGGAAACATTCAGTTCAAGTTTGTCTGAGTTATGTGGGGACAGAATCTGCACCAACTGTCCTGAGAGCTCCTCCTCTAACTTCCAACATGATTTACAATAAAGCTGATATGAAACTAAAACGCAACTATGACTGGAAATATCCCCCGTTACACATTTCCTTGATATGTCCGTGAGTGTACAGATTGCAATCAGGACAATGTTGTGACCATGTTTAGTCATGGGTGTTGTCACTGAATGCTGAATATAAAACTGAGATAAAGTGAAACTGAAATAAAACTTTATGAGGCATTGAATGATGTCATCCAAATGATGTTGTGCTAAAAAGAAAATGTGAGGGTCAGTTTATTTTTCAGTCAATTAAAATGTATGATTTTTCGGTGTTTTACACAAGTGTAATTAGAGAGTGCGCAAGCGGGTGTTTCCTCTCCGCTCTGTTGCCGTGAAATACACAAAATTCCTCACATTTTTTCCGGGAAGGCTCAAGTATGACTGTGTGACTTTGTCTGGAGTGCAAAAGAATGAAAAAACCCCAACAAGACCATGACCAGTGGTCCATCACTTGAGGAAAATGGGGCTCTTCTCATAGACAAATGTATTCAGTCTTGCCTCCAAAAGAAAAGTGATCTGCTGTCTTCCCATCATACATCACTATGTTTTTGAGACTAAAGTATCCCGCATGACCTGAATACAGTGAAACTGAAGATGAGGGTTGTTTTTTTTTTTTTTTCCTTCTGTCATGGATTCAGATTAGACTCTGATGATGCAAAGCGGAGCTGCCGTCCTCTAGTGGTGTGTTTTAAACAGTGCATACTGGCAGTGTAATTAATGAAACACAGCTTTGTTGAAATGTGAAATATTCCTAATTGAAAACAATCATCAGTATCATTTGATCAAATTCAACACATTGTCATGTCATTAAAATATGTTATTCATAAATAGTTTGCAGTTGGAGCTCAGTGAGAAAATACTATTAGCAATAACTAATTAATAACACTAAAAGCATATCAATAAAAATAAAAGAAATCTGACAAACAATTTACCACTTGCTCTCTCAAATAAGTTATAACAATATTCATCCAGATTCTGCAGTCCAATGATTCCCAAAGTCTGTGCCACAGGAGGTCATTTACAATAAATGAATAAAAAGATTTTAATGTTCGGTTTTGTTATCATTATTGTATATAATTAGGGAAACACTTCATCTAGGTGTCGTGATTAAAAGTTGTGGTAGGCCCCGGAAGATTTCCCAGTGCCAAGCTGGTCTGTGTCTTAAGTTTGGGAATGGCCGCTGTAGACAGTTTCAAACATCCAACATAAAATCAACAGTACATGCTATAGCTCAAGGTTAAAGGTCCATTACAATGTTTCATTTTTAATTTAAGTCCCCTTATCTTTATCTTATCTTGGAGTTCTGGCCTCAAATTAGCCAGGGCAGAACAAACTATCGCTGGCTAATGGGACAAGACTGAGAGGTGTTTTTACAGAATAGCAAATGTTTTGACTCGCTCTATTGCTCTCCCAACATGTATGAGCAACGCCGACAACTGAAGAGCACCGCCAACTGCACGTCCTACCTGCCTTAAAGGAATGGAGCCATGACCATGGAAACCTCTGGCAGCCATTACCTGGTAAACCATGTTTGATGTAAGAATAAGAAAAAAAAACAGGTTGTGCTGTGACCTCTTGAGCAGATATTGTCCTGATTGTTTCCCTTCCATTTCTGATCTGTGTTTGTGTGTTTCAGTAAAAGCTGCGAGACAGAAGTAAACTTCTCACTCAGCCTTTACACTCTTCCTTCAGCAAAATTTTGCAACTGGCTCTAAGCGCTTAACTGTCCTGCCGTTGACACTGTACCTTTTTGGACTCTCTGGTTCGGCAGGAAGGAGCCCAGATTCTTGTCCAGCAGCAGCAGCATGGAAATCCAAATGCCTTAACAAAAGAAATAAACAAGATCTTTTTGTCTTCATGACTGAATATACTGGCCTTAAAGGACAACACAATCTCATACTGTTTTACTTTGTTTATATGTGGCGGACCCTGCCATCTCTCTAGCTTCAAACAGTCTTATTTTCCACTGAGAACAGCTTGTTTATTCAGTTATGGAAAATACATATTTCTGAGTTTGTATTATCACCTAATTATCAGTGTAAATATAACAACTTCTGAGTTTGAATTTCTTCTACAGAACTACACAGTGCTCCTTTAAGCAGATAAAATCAAATCAATAGTTACTCCTGCAGCACATGCGTGGTGATGACTGAAGAACACGTTTTACAGTAAGCTAACATTTCATCACTCTGTCCCTTCTACTGCGAGAGATATCTCTCTATTTCTCGCCTTCTCTCTCAGTTCACCGTATTCTTTATCTTCGTGACTATCAGTCTGTCTTTGTCTCCGTCTGTCCATCCGGTTGTTTGGCTTTAATAATCGTTCTATCTTTTTCTCTCCTCCTTAGCTGACACCTGATCCTGGAGTCTAGAGTTACAACACACACACACAATGAAGTGCAAGAGGAAGAGAGAGAGAGAGAGAGAGAGAGAGAGAGAGGAAGGGAGAGAGGGAGAGAGCTGGTGTTTAACATTACATAAAACAAACAGGTGTGAAGTATTTGTTCAAAGCCTTGGTATTTGTTAGACACACGAGAAGACAGAAAGAGCGAGAGAAGTGGAGTCATACGAGGAAATACTCCAGTCAAGCAGCAGATTATCGACTGGTTGTCAGGTAAAATACAGTTTAGTGTGTGTGTGTGTTTGTGTGTGTCTATGTGTGTGTGCTGTATATAGTGTGTATTAAGTTGTGCCGACATGTTAGGGGTTAAAAGCCTGTGCATGTCCTCAGGCTGGGTTTGTACCAGTGCTTGTGTTTGCGCAGCCATGTGAATGTATTTATCTCAACAAAATATGGTCACATTACAGCACAGCCTCACAGAGTTTATTATGAAGTACTGCTTCCTACTACCTTAAATTAGAAATATTAAAATATGGGTTATAACCCTTTAAATGTACTTAAAGGGGCAGCATGGAAGAATTTCAGTTGAAAATGTTATAAAAGAAAACTAAAATTATCAACAGAATGTATAAATAGCCATTTTATGTTGATTTAGAGAGCAGCAAGTTCCAGCCGGCTCCGGTCCAAACGTCCTATGAAAACACTAACATTTCCCTGGTCCTGAGCTCCCTGTGCAAACCGCTAACTGCACAGCTAATTGAGGTAACTAGCTAAGGGCAACTACAGTCCGCAGCAGTTAGCAGTTTCTCTATAGGTATGCTGCCTGCTGTGTGTTTTTAGTTTGAATTACACACACGGTTTATTTTCTACATATTGCACCTTTCATTAGAGTACACACATCACATAAATAGATCACTTTCTGGTTACAATTCGCACAAATATTGACAACAAAAAAAACAAAAACAAGTCAGTGCAGTCACACATAAAATACAGCCTTTCAATTTACGCATGCTTTCATTCATTATGTACCTGCTGAATGGACAGTCTACTCTACAGGGTTTGAATGATTTGCTGTTAGTCAGGTCACGGTTGAAGGATGACAGGGCGATAGCTACACATCAGGGTAGCAACAGAGTTGGCTGGACTATAGTTGGTCCAGTGGGCCATGTTATGCTGTCCAGATGGCTGTGTCAGGGTAATTCTCCTCAGAAGAGCTCGCCACTAATCCTCCAGAGAATCCGCACCGGCTTGATCTCATGCCTGCATGGGGAACCGAACAGTTAGCCTGCTGTAGCTGCCCGGGCGCTATGGACACTGTGCTTTTCTGCCAAGCCTGTTTAGCATATGGACACGAGCACAGTCTGTTGGTTGTGTAGTTGATCAGCTCTGTACTGTGAGCTATAGGCACTTGGAAGTTTCCCTGTAGGGCAGAACAGGAGGAGGAGACTCCTGGCAGAGAAAGAGACACCTTACATCAGGTCAGGCTGATTAGGTTCAGAGTCAAGACTGTCGTGATCTCAGTGAGGGAGACTATTTCTGCAATATGGGACCTTTGACAATCAGGTACACTTTTCTGACTTCCGTGTCATTTTTTGTGTGTTATCAGATTTCTAGAAAAGCATGGGGGAAGCAGCTGAATGTCTTCACTGTGACCTTACCAGTGTTGTTAGTGTTATATCTTGGGAATGGATGGTAAAATAAACTGCCAGATGGTCGAGAAAACCATGAAAAACTTTCATGATACATAAGTAGGCCTGCTCCAGGGATCTGTTTATGTGATAGTGTGAAGTCACACAGGTTTAAAAAAAAAAATAAAAAATAGAAGTCTGCTGCTTCTTTTCTCTCTTGGCTTCTGCTATTGAGAATGGTAATTAAGCTGCCATAGCTGTCACATTTTCAGTAACAATGAAGCGATGTTTGCCTCGAGGCACCCTATATTCTTATTACGATCCAAAGGTCAGGCTGTTCTGTGCGCTTCCTCCTCAGCCGGTTACAGTCGGGATGATTCGATTTGAGGGCCGGTGAGTCTGAAGCGCTGATGGCTTTAGGGACAGAGGCGGCGACTTTAATTCAATTATCCCTTCATTATTTGTGCGATAAGATGTTTCCAGTGTGGGTGTGCTTCCTTTCCCTATCAAAACATGTGGATGTTGTGTCAATAAAATGGCTGTTTGCCGCGGTCACGCCACAGAGAAGATCTACTGTGTGTTGTTGTTTTTTCTCATGGTCATGGGTGAATCAGCTGTGTCACTTTTTTTTGCCTCATCACTGTGCAGGGGTCGCATAGCTGCGACTGACCAACAGCCAATAGAATCAATGTTATGTAATGCAATTGCGTGTGGTCTTGATATTCGACTGTATCTATGGTATGCAACTGTCATTGTGATGTTCTGTCCCTGCTTTTGTGTGTGCACGCTCCACTGGCCTGCTGTGCTCCTCTGCTGGATCTATGCCGCTCTGCTAATGGTGAGTCCACTGAAACACACCTCACCTGCCTCCCAGTTGATAAACTGGGACCTGAATCAGCTGCTGGTTTGGTGACTGACTCAAAGTGTCCTTTTTTTCAAAATGCCTTAATCAGCGAGTATTATTGTTACTTCACTCATTCAGCTTTCTCCTACAGTTGTTTATGACACAATAATGTTGTTCTTATGTGGTTGTTTACTCCTCCTCTCTTAAAGATGTCAAATCTCCACGCTGCCTTACACTATAAGCCAATTACTTGAGCTTCTCTAATCTGGGTGTGGGTGTCCGTATATATACAGTGTAAGAGGTGTGTGTGTGTGTGTGTGTGTGTGTGTCTTTCAACAGTGGCAGTAGCCATGCCTTATGTTATGTAATGACCAGTTTATGTCCTTTGCGTGTGCATATGTATGAGTTGGGATGAGATGAATAGAGAAGGAATAGCTGAGTGTGGAAGAGGAAATCAACATAATCAATTAATCAATTGTATTCTTACACTGCACTGTTACTGCAGTGTTTCTCACAGGCAGGGTTGGCATCAGGTAGGATTAAACTGCATTTGTTTGTGCAAATAATATAAGATTGTAGATGTATGAGCAATTTTCTAAAGGGATTTCTGTTGGAGAAATCTGAAGTTAAGAACTGGCCGAGAAAATATGGTAGGCAGGCAAAAAAAAATTTCTTTCAGTCACCAAGCCAAGTAAAATTAGAATTAAAAACTAATATATAAATCAGAAAATAGCTTTTAAAGAGGAAATGTCCTGAACAGGTGGCCACAGCCCTGATATGAGAAGCAATTATTTGGCATAAACGACCATCAGTTATTGATTCTGGCAAAAAGATAATCCAGTGTAAGGACATTTATTTTGAAATATAAATATAAACATCGATTTTAACAAATAAATGTTAAAAAAGCTTAAAAAGTTGATCCCCAGGTCTTCAATTTGCAATGCCAATGGTAGTGATCATGGTCTTGGTAAGAAAAAAAAAGGCAGTGATCCCATCCGACCTCTAGAGGGCGCTACCTCGCCACACTGCCACTGCCACATCTGCATCGACCGGCCCTCTACTGAGAACGGACAGCGCGGGCGTCCAATCACATCTCGAGATGTAATACTGTAACTCCTCTGAGCCAATGGGAAACAGCCAAAAGATGTTTTACACTGTAAGGGGCGGGCCTTGGTGATGATGGACACGTCTGCCTTGCGTCCCGGCCAGATTTTCGGTGTGTGTGTGTGGACTGTAGTGGAGATTTTTGGAGGCTGAGATAGAGGGGACGTACGTTATTTTTTGGAGGAGAACTGAGTGAGAGGCCACGTTTGGAAAAGTTCCCCACACGCATCGTTGGAAATCACAACAGGTAACGTTTAATTTTACCCCCCCTTTTAAATCACGTGATTTGTACATATTGCGACGGCGGTTGGTTCGATGCTTTTTCGGATATTTGGCGTTATCTAATGTCGATTTTTGATGCGATAAAAGCAGCTTGTAGGTGCTCAACCTGCACCGACGAGCACGGTAACGTTGTGCGGGAGCAGCTTCTTTTTGAAATGGTCAAGCGAGCAGCACGCTTCCCTCTCAAATCCGTTATCTGGAGTTTGAAGTCATACCTTCGGTGTAAGAGGCGCTTCATGGCGCCTATCTCCCTCCGCGGTATCCCTGTTATCATCACCTAGCTTAAACTACTTTCATGTCCCCGCCGCGTCTCACTCGGCTTGTTCGGAGCGGTTAGCACCAAATGTTTCACGGTAACATGTTAGCATGGCTGAAACCAGCGTTAACTGACATGTTTTAAAAGTCATTTTCTAAATGAATAGACGCCGCTTAGTTACTGTTGCTGCCCTTTATTTCCTGGTGTAGGTGAAGTCCACCGCTAACCGTTGAGTTCGCGATGATTAGACGTTGGCGGTCGCTTCTTCTTATCGTGCTAACGTAACTTAACGTAACGTAAGTTAACGTTTAAAGACGATTCCAACATCCATCTCTGTCTTTGCGGGGCGGTTCGTGTTGCTTCTTCCTACCAGTGCGTTAACATGTAGTAGGTTCTTGTTTTAAAGCATCAATCTGTTGGAATCAACGACATTCCATTCAAGCAGCTCTATAAGTTGAGGTGTAGCGATGTTATTCGTGTGTCGGTTACCTTGTGCACGGTCGGTGCTTCGTGCTCCACCAGCAGCAACACTACAGCACGTTGTTTTACTAGTTTCAGGGGATTAGTTTAATGTGGTTTTATGCTGGCAAGGGATTTGCAAGGATGTTTGGTTGACTGCAGGAAAAAAAAAATGCTATTATACACTGGAGCAATAAAAGCATTTAACATCATCCTCGACAACAGTATAATGCGAATATTGTGATCCATTAGCAGTTAGTTTGTTTTGTGGTTTATCAATCATTT
>CAEMYA010000010.1:9648541-9667130 GCA_903131615.1 Diplodus sargus
ATCCAGAAAAGAAACTTTTCAATTAGCAGATACATGAAACAGAAAAGAAAAGCAGTTATTTACATTTTCAGGTTGTATTCTGAAAAAGTTTTACTTGTTAGGTGCCGCAGATCATCAATGAATCTGTTGATGATTTTTTCTTGATGAATCCATTAGTCATGTCTATAAATGCCAGAAACAAGTGGAAAATGTTGAAGAATTTTTACCTTTTTGTCCTAAAAAATGGCTCAAACTGATGAATCGATTCTAAAAATAGTCGCAACTAATCCATTCATAGCTGCAGCTTGAATTTGTCCAAGTAATTACTACACCTTCTGTGTTACAGGATTGATTTTAATGGCTCAAAACGCTCAAGTGTCAGTATTTGACTGCATTGTTTCTATTCAAACGTGTCTTACTTGGTCATCATGCTCTTACTACTATTAGAACTGTGTGCTTTACGTGTGTATGTGTGTTTCCCACACAGAGCCTTATTCGAAGTCCCACTGTGTTTGACAGATGGCAAGGGTTCAACTAGTTCACACACAGATAGTCATACAGAGAGGCCGACAAACTGACCGGCGGACTAGACAGCGTATAGATTGTGCTGACGTGTAGAAAGTCAGTGTCCACTGGCAAGCTTACCTATTACATAAACCTAATTCAGTTTTGATAAATGAAATCAACAATCCACATTCATCTGTCGAGCGGGTCAACTACTCATCACCTTAATCAGCGCTAAGCCTTGGTGCCTAAAGCTTTCTTGTATGTTCCTCTCTGGGGGAAAGGAAAGGTAGGTTAGATAAAAATGGAGGACACCAGGGCAGGGACAGTGTCATGGTCATTAGTGATGTAGAGGATTTTGCATGATTTAATCTCTTGTGATGGGCATAAACTAGACAACAGGCTCTTTTACATACATTTATAACTGAATGACATGCTAAATTCTCTATGTAAAGGTCTTTGTGTTTGTGAGTCCACCTCTATATCTGTTTGAAAATGGATGATCACACTATAATCTTTCTGCACAAACCTAAACCTCTCTAAGAGATGAGTGGAAACTCTGTGGAATTGAACATATTACATAACAGGGTTATCATGCATCCAGCCATACAGCCCGCCAGCTCCATTAACAAGGGAGCGAGCCTCAGAGCTACACACCTGATCATTTTTGTGTAGTCTTCTGTTTCATTATTTAAAAAAAAATTACTACTTCATCTAACACAGACTTAAGATTTCTATCCAGGTCGTTTGGCATTGCATGTGTTCCCTTACTGATCGGTTTGAGAGCAGAAACAAGTAGATCAATGCAGCACAACAACAGAGCAGAACAAAAGATGCAAAAATCACCATAGAGTTAATATAACACCACTCTCTGAATAGTCTTCGCTATAAAACATCACATGCTTCACATTGGTATTGTTTTCTGCAGTGCTATTGTGTGGTATTGTGTTACAGGTGTTGAGGTCACTTCATACAGCAGCACATGAAGGTGCACTTGCAGTCACTTGCAAGAAAATCCACTTAGGTTTGGGTTAAAGATTTCCCGATACATAGGGAACGTGTATTGGAACATTTACTACTCAACATAAAGTCTTTGTCTGGCACTCTGTAAGGGAAATCATCGGGGCCATGTTCATTCTCAGACTCTCAGAATGTGTAGAACAGTGGTGGCTCTGTCAAACTCACTAATGAGAGATGCCCTAATTGGTTGTTCTGGTGGGAGAATCTGCTCATTAAATGTAGCTGGAACCCGCTCTGGGTTAGCTAGAATGCAAGCAATATCTTTTAAATTTGCTCTGAATATTATAATATTTTATGACTTCTAATTGTTTTTTAATGTTTCATCACTGCTGCGTTAGTTAACAAGAAAACTACGAAAGCATGCACTCCACTCTGCTTCTACTTTCTTACCCTCTTGTCTCCTTTTGAGGGGTAGAAAGCCAAGTTAAAAATAGGAAAATGGGAAACCAGAGATGGAGTGACAAAAGGAGAAAGGAAAGGATACAGAAGCGAGCAGAGAGGAAGAGAGGCTGGCTGAGAGCGACAGGGAGAGTGAGGAATATTGCTTAACCATTCGGAAAGGCTATGGGAACATCCCTTTGTGTGTGTGTGTGTGTGTGTGTGTGTGTGTGTGTGTGTGTGTGTGTGTGTGTGTGTGTGTGTGTGTGTGTGTACATCCAGACCCTGTCGGTTCAACAGGAGCAAAACACGTCACATCAACTCAGGCATACACATATATAACCCTAGTGTCCCACATTGGATTGAATGACAAGTGCTGACTGTGTTTTTAAAAAGAGAAAACTTTATCCTCCTTTAAGGTGTCACAGATATTTCTCTCTGAATAATAGTCAACAGAAAATCCAAGTGCCAACATTCTCAGTTGGTTACAGTGTGGATTAGTGCATTATATCGCCCTCTTCTAGTCCGTCAAAGTGGTTTGATTCTGTAAATCCAAATCACAATCGAAGGCTTTCATCTTCTCCAGGATTGTGGTGACACTGGGGCAGTCACAACAATTACTAAGGTGGACGTATCCTACAGTGTGGCAGTCAGCCGTGACCGGCAGAGTATTAGCCTCTAGCTTTCAGAGGTGCTTGGCCAGCAGGCACCGCGGGACTTGCATTCATGCAGAGAAGATCAGAGAGGCATGGATGAATGGAAACTGTAATGCAATGTTCAGCTTATTACAGAGACAGTGAGGGAGGGAGGGGTGGAAGGAGGGAGGGAGGGTGAGAGGGTGAGGTAGAGAAAGTGAAATGGGGATAGAGATGTAATGGAGGTGTGTGATGGACAAAAAGGTAGAGGAAGGTAAGAGGACCAGGGTAAAGAGTAGAATAGTAAAAGACTGCCATTGTAACAGCATCTAAGTGTTGGTGTGATCTTAATTGCATTGAACCAACAAGCTTAATAGTAACAATAAGAATAGAGTTATTAGATTAGTAGAGTCATGTTGTTTTCTTAAATAAGAGGGTCTATTAGAGGAGAAAAGAAAATCCTTGTGTTGAAGGGGACATTTTACATCACAGGGGGAGAAAGAGAGGGCAAACTGCCTTCCCCAGCAAGTGTCCAGCTCTGAAAGAAGCGATAGAATAAAAAACAAGAGAGAGAGCGTGGGCCTGTGGCTTTGGCAGAGGTCCAGACATAGTTAAAAACAGATTAATCAGCATAGGGTCACATTCTCACAGAGAGAGGCTGTACGGAGCATGGAAGGACGGGGCAGAGCCTTCATCTTTTTAAAATGCCACATCTTAGGGAGCAGCACGAGGAGTTGTTGGCACTGAGGTTTACATGAGCAGAAAAATGGACAATATTGTGCTGTAAATACTGATATGTGATCTAAACATCCTTTATAGTGGGGTGACAAATCATTGGCACATGTTCAGATTGTCAAGCAAACCAGGATAGATGAAAGGGTTGTTTCCATGTGATCAACAAGTGTCATATTCTCTTAGCGATCATGTCGGTCATGATCCCTTAAACATATTTGCTTGAGGAAAAAAAAATTCTCTCTATATATACAATAAAAGATTGTAAAAGCCATCACTGGTTTCTTCGATGGTGCTCTGCACCTTCCAAATTCAGCCATACATCTTTGGTGAAACCAAGAGTGAATTAGTGTGAAATAATGTAGCCATATTACTCTAAAAAATCTTAAAATTAGGGCCATAAATTGTCTTGAAATTGCTTTAGGTATTCAATTTCAGGTGGTACATTTGAGGCTGATGGGGAAATTGTCACACATAATGGGCTTATTACCTTTTAAATGTGTAATCGGCTATTTAAAATCGGTTTATTTTAGTTTTTCCACCTAATCATTATTGAGAATATAGGTTGCATTCACAAACATTCCGTATTTGTCATCAGAAAATATGAACTTGAATTGAATCCATAGCCAAATTGTATCATGTATTTCACCAGTCTGGGAGGAAAAGCAGGTTTCTAGTTTGTGTCTACATTATTTAGAGTGAATTGTGCCTTTAAGTCTGCTGTCACATGGCATCTGGTAAAACAAAAGATTTTCTTAATTTTATTAGGCCATTCATTCTTTCACTGATTGAATGATGGATTCGGTCATTCATCATTCAATTATTTTAACCATTCGTTAATTTTCGTCATTCATCATGTGTTGACCATTCATTTACTGGCTGACAATGAAAGAGTCAGTGAAGGACTTGAGAAGAGAAGGGAGGAGGGGTGGGAGCACAGGAGCTGGGCTACCAGGGCAGAGCGATAAAGAGGGAGGGATGAGGGGAGGAAAAGGAAGTGAGAGGAGAGGAGTGTCTGGGGCAAGAGGGTTTAAAGGGAGTGCAGACCAGCTAACTTGTTCTCATTAGCAGCCTTTTGGGAATCTCGGAAGTTTGTGAAAGATTTTGGAAAGACTGTGAAGAACTCAGTGAACTGTGTGTTTGTGTGTGTGAGTGGAGGAGGTTCAGATGGACAGAAAGCAGGGGCATTAACAGTGTTTCTCACAGAGCACAAATATTCATTGGTGAGGGGGTGGGCCGAGACAAGGGAGGTCCAAGGGATGCAGACATCTTTGTGGACCTAGATATGTTTGATTTGATGGTAGATGGTGAAGGAGTTTTGGCCCGTTTAGCTTAGCTAGAATATCTCAGACTGACTGAATGAGGAAACCCACGATAAAAATATGTAGTAAGTTACAGAAGTTAGTTAAACAGAAACTAACTAGGAGAGGTGGTGGTACTTTGGCTCTCTATGTGCCTGTTTAACATGTCATGGTGTAGCTTATGTGTGAGGAAAAAGTCAAAAAAGATGTGGGAGTTTCCTTCTGATCAGTCAGAGAGCAGAAATTTTCAGGGAAGGAGATACTTAACATGATTGTTCGGATGTTTTGCAAACTGGTCATTTCCTGTTTTTATAGTGACAGGTTCCTAATAAGAGAGAGACAGATACTGACACGCATGTGTGGATAAAAGTGAGATTCAAAGATAAAGATGGACGGATGGGAGATTAATCCGTTGTAACAGGAGAAGAGTTTGAAGTTGCCCCTTCACCATGCTTCCTGTTTCCTGGTTAGGGGCCGGAGGTCACTGGTCTGGGATTAACAGATACCAGGCGCTTAAATCATCTGTCTGGTCACGTCACTGACCTGACGCCAGCGAAGAGGCGGTTGCTACAACATATTTCACATGATGATGTGTGTGTCCGGACATTAGAGGCAACATGTCCTCTCAGTAATTGAGAAAACAGGATGATGTTCTGAAAATGAGGACATCTCATGCCGCTCACAAGGGGAATGGCTAATTTTAGAGTTGGGGTTTAAGGGTTAGTAGTTAGAAAATGAATTGCAGGCAGCTGTGAGTTGGTGTGCATCAGACTTTCCCTATTGCATCATTGCAGTGTTACTGACCTCACTTTCAACATGACATGATATTTGCTGATGCAGCTATAGATTGTATAGGTGCATGTCCACACCCAACTCATATTTAAGCAATTGCATGTTCACAGCCTTAAAACAGGGCTCAAGTCGAACTCTACCAGGAGAGATGGGAATGTATTGGGCACAGATATCATCTTCAGGAGGGATTTGCACTTGAATATAGAAATGCTAGCTAGCTGTTAGTCACTCCTGTGGAGTATTTGGTTAATGGAACGAACAGGGCTAAACACAGCTAGCAAGGCTAAGAGTTTACTTTAAAACATTTAAAAATTACGAGTGGAATGTAAAGAAATATCAGCTTTGACATCATGACAAAGATGCCCATCTATTGTGTTGCAGAGACATCTACTGAAGTTAGCATGCTAACCAACTAGTCCTAGCGTTCCAAGGCTCCTTTGCTAGAGGTGGAGCTCATACTCGAGTCAGCTAATACGGCCGCTGGCCACACGGCTCACTGAGTTCACTAGGTAACGTCAGCTACAGTTAGTGGTGACTCTGGTGATATGCTGTCCCCTATTTGTTTGGAGTGTGAGTTCAACAGATGGCCAATTCTCACATGTACCTTTTTTTTAACGTGTCAATGCAACAAGTTTCCAATCGATCAATGGACTGAGGTACTTGGTCTGAAAACAGTTTGGATATGAATAACATGCGATAGATCAATCAATCAGCTGCGGAGCTGAATCTAACTGAAGCTAACTGATGATGTAGCGTTCTCCTTGAAGCTTGTTGGTTCGCACATTCTTTTCATTGTTGGATGTTGCATCAAATTGCAACACATGGTAGCTGTAATAATGAGCCCTGATGCTCATGAAGTCATTTGTTTTGCCAAAGCACCTGTTGTCACCACCACCCTCTATGGGATGTTTGTCGCCATAGAAACACAGCACGCACGTCTACTCTGGGGAGAGAGTACGTTGAGCTGTGTGTATTTCCCCCATGAGTTTCGCTGTCTTCTTTTTCACTCATCCGCCCTTCTTCTCCTCCCAGCAAATGCCTACCTCCTCCCTCTCTTCTTTTCCATCATTTTAGTTGCCTCACACACACACACACACACACTCGTAGTAAACTGTATCTCCTCACATGTGCACTCGTGTGACCCTCCCATTCTCTCTCTCTCTCTCTCTCTCTCTCTCTCTCTCTCTCTCTCTCTCTCTCTCCCTCTCCCTCTCCCTCTCTCTCTCTCACACGCACACCCACAGTCGCTCACACATTCACACAGACAGGGCGCTCGCGCCTGACTGCTCTAATCGCTGAATAGGGGAGTTTAGCAGCTAACAATAGTAGTTATGAGCTGACCCATTATTCTCACACACACCGAAAGAGAGAGATTTATAATGCTCGGACATAGGATTCATGATTTTGTTCTCTTACGCCAACTCTCCATGCATCCAATCCAATTCTCACAAGTGTATTTTTACATTTCACAAGTGTATTTTTACATTTCTTACCAATAATGCAAAATTACATTTAATGTTGCCTGGCAGACGTATGCCACCTGTTAGCGTAATGAATAAACAAAATAAATTCAAAATATCTCAAGAAAGGAAACACTCTTAATTCTATATTCCTTACTAAAAAGAAAAGCCCAGAATTATGAGGCTACAAGGTGTCTCCGTTTATTCTCTACATGTTAGTCATCATTACTAACATGTGGTTTAGTTGCAATCTAATAATACCAATAAGGCTTATTAGCTTTGTGTGACACCAAAGAACATAAATTCACATCAGGAGCATAAACTGTATAAACCTCTATCAGACACTGGAGTTTTAGTCCCCCTCGTGGGTCTTGATGATTCAGGATGAAAATTGTCCAATCAACAAGTTACCCGTCAGTCTGTATGACTTCATGTTTTCTCCTTTAGTTTCTTCTTAAAATGTAACCGGACCTGAACTAAAATGCATTAGTTATCTTTTTTTCCGCTTGCTATAGACTAAATGAAGCGAGCTCCAAGTAACTCTGAGTAAAACGGCAATGAAGTGTATTATCTGAATTCAGTGTTGAAGGACACGCTTTACTATAGTTAAATGAGGCAGAACCTGCAGTATTATTACTTAGAGCAGCAATGAACTGAAAAAAGTGTGTTGGTGTTGTTGAAGAGTAAAACTTGCTGATTTTACTGCCGTATCGTTTGCAGCTGACAATAGTTGTTATGAGCTGACAGTAATCATATGGTAACAAAAGTAATGATACAGTATGGGTCTTTAAACATACCCCGTGAGCTGACCATTCATTTGCTAAACTCATACTGAAGGCAGCAAAGAGACAATGAAGAATTTGTGCCCTTGCATGTGTTCTTTGAGAGCAGTTAGATTTTTATCAGCTGCAGCTGGGAGGAGAAGAGACGAACAGAGACGTAGAGTAAGATGAAGGGATGAATGGATAGACAGGCAGATAGACACACTAACACGCGCTGGGATTATCCTTTGTGTAATCCTCAGTTTGAGGGTCAGAGTGCAGTGTAAAGGGAGAGGCATGTTCCGAATTTTCACACCAGCAAGCGTGTGCATGTGTGAGTGTGTGTGTGTGTGTGTGTGTGATTGATGCATGGCCATAGCTAGTGGTGTTTATCAGTGGATCAGTGAGTGTGTTTGTTTACATATGGTTTGGAATCTCTTTATGTGTGTGCACCTCTGTGTGTGTGTATATCTGTGTATTGGCATATTTGTGTGTGTGTGTGTGTGTATGCATGTGTCATTGCGTGACAGATGGACAGATCGTACAAGAGAACAGCACAGATTAGGATTTTGAACTCTTGTGTGCATGTGTGTGGTTATTTCAATACCAAACTGGGGCTCAGTAACTGTCAGCTGGAGTAGTTTGAAAAGCTGTTAGCCTGTTGCGTCAGTGATCAGCATTTCGGGATGTCCCAGTGCGATCTGCTTGATTGGATTTTTTTAATTCATTACTCTCAGCTGAACCATGGGCAATCGATTTTCAGTGCTTTTGTTTATTGGGATCCAGTGAACTTGGGGTGCATTAGATGTCAGAAACAACCTTTGTAACTTAAATAAGATAGTAAGACAAATCCACGGCTGTATTTTAAGTCACTCTAGGGATGGTAGTGATGGTCCACCAGTTTGTTTCAGAAACTGTTTGATGGGCTGCCATGACATTATTTTATACAAATGTTCAAGTTCCCCAGATGATTAATCTTACTGACTCTGGTGATCTCTAACTTTTCATCCTATACCCTCCACATTCCCAATGTCCAAGTATTCAGTGAATTAGTTCAACATCCATTGGTTTGACATCCCTTTTTTTTTCTCTTGAGCCACTATGAGGTAGACCATTTGCAGGTTTTTTTTTAAATTAAATGTAAAACAATCGAAATCGCAACACGCCTTTGAAACACCCAAAGAAACAATGGAAAGCTATCTTTTCCTAAGCTCTCTTTTATATGTTGACACAAATGTGTTATGTCATAATGTAAGTAACTAATAATCCAATTTTCAGTTTGAGCAGCACACCCATTTTCAATCAACATTTCAAATCAACATCTTCAACATAGGCAGTGCGTGGGCATGTCTGTGTGTGATATGTGGTTGAAACCAGCTGGAACTGACAGCTAATACACTGAGTCCTCACTGCACAGCACCCCTGCACACACACTTCATGCAAACAAACACACACACACCCCTGCATAGTCTTGGATGTGTTAAGTTCTGATATAATGACACCTGTTACTACTTTCATACGCAAGCTTTTTATCCTGGTTCCAGATCTCTGAATCACCGCCCACATCTTAGATCTCATCAGGCCACTCAGAGGGTTGTGTTTTTCTCATCAATGGCTGTTTCCTCTTTTGGAAAAACAACTAAGCCAATCAGAGCTTTTTAGGTGGGACTGAGCTGAGGATGGAAATGATATCTAACTGCCCCAAAGCCAGAAACAAAACATGTCGATTCCTTTGCTGTTCTCTGCCCATTGGCTTTGAAAACAGTTGATCAAGTTGCCCCTCTGGTACTTTGTGAAGTGGGTTGCAATGATTATACTGCCTTTTTTTGTCCCTTGATTGCCTTGATGGTTTGGTTCGATGATTGTGAACCTTGAATTTCACTGAGAATTGCTGTAAATAGCTTCACACAGCACAGGATAAGTGCTACTAGCAGCAGCTCACACAGTGTCTGGTGTTACAGAAAAAGGACATGGACCAGATGGATACAAGAATCATGATAACATTTTATAGGGCTGCTGTAAGCCAGTGGGTGGGGCGCATCAGCAAGGATGAGAGCAGGGAGGGGAGAGTAGCTCTTACAGTTGCTGTAGGTCCGGCATGTAATATGTGCTGTAAATCTGATGTGCTTTGAAATGGGTTTATGCACGGTAATAATCTCCATTGTCACTTCTACGCTCATCCACTAATCTGTATTTTTGCTGTGGTAATCTCTTGTCTCCATGGGGATTTATAGTTGTAGTCCATGAATGTCGTTGCCATGGAGACCAGTTCCTCCCCGCTCTGCCCCCAGTCTACCCCTAAAGCGATGGGGGGGGCAGGGCGGGTACGTATATGTTTTCTTTTTATTAGGCTGAGAGTTGTCACATCGGCTTTATCAGATAGTAAAACAACACCAATGTAAAAACCACTGAGGCCAGTGAGTCAACTCTGGCTTTCCTCTCCATTTCTTGACTTTTACACTCATTCCTGCGTTTGACTCGCATAACATTTTATCTCGCGGCCACAGGCCAGGTCAGGAAGTTGTTGTTGCTATGACAACAACCCCTAAAACCAAGACAAACGGCAATAAAGTTGTAAGTGGAAGTGCTAAGGTTTACACTTGTGTGGCTGCAATATGCCATTAGTGTGGGGTAAAAAAAGCAGCACTGTTGTGTGGAAATGAAGATGCGGTCACATCCAGGAAATCTGGTGAGTAAAATGTGTACAAGAGTCAACAGTACTCTCAGTGCAGGGATTTTAAGCCAGAGTAGAACAATCTGGTGGGTGGAGTATCTTCCTTGTCTGAGGGATCTGTGTTTATTTATTTAGTAATATAGTCTTTCCTTAGAATGTAATATGAATCTTCATCTCTGCCTCTCTTCCTTCAGCACTCCCTTTGCCTCCTTTGCTCCTCACTTTCACACACTCTTCCTCACCATCTCCACCCCCATCCACTCCGTTCTCTCTCTGTTTTCTGCCCTTGTTTCTCTGTGCGATAGTCTCAAGGGAAGAGGGCGCAGTGCTCTGAGGGAGAGAGGAGGGGATGGAGGAGAGAAAATGGCAATGACAGTTTTGTAGGGCAGGCTTTTGCTAAGAGGTGGACGAACGAAAGTGAAGGAAAAGAAGGCAAACGGAAAGATAAAAGGCAAAAAGGAAAGTTAAAACTAAGAATTAAAGAGAAGAGACAAAAGGACCTTTCCTTTACAGGGGAAGAGAAAGAAACTGAAGCAACGATAGGTAAGATATTTAGTTGTGTGTTTCTATTTATTTAACCATTCATTTGGAAAGCAGAAACTAACACAGTAGGTATGGATGATTTAGCACCTTGCGTAGTGCAGCAGTAAAGTCCGAAAGAGCCATCAACTGAGGCAAAGGTTGAAGGGTCCAGGCAGTGTCATTGTCAGTGCCTGTTAAAGTACATTTTTCATCTTTGCTGTGACGATCACTTGCAACAGCTGTTCATTGAATACTTACACTCAGTGGAATTTATGTCAAGAAAACATCATATTCTAATCTGATCGACTCCAGCAAATAATGAGATTAAAAAATACTTACTAATACTAACTAAATACTGATAAGCTGCTTTTAACAGCAAGCAGCCAAAAAATATATAAGCTTTTAGATAATGATAACATAAGGAAGTTTGTGTATTAGTCTCTGAGTGAGTGTGAGAGAGGAACAGTTGAATCAGAAAAAGAACACAAGACAGACGGACCTCGTCTAATTAAACTGGCAAGACTAGCTGTGTGTCTAAGTTTGTGTTTATCTCTTGCCTATTTGGACAACTGGGTTACTTGATCGTTGCTAATTGCCCTTTTAATCTAGCCAGATAAAACGTCCCAACAATAAACGAGTTGGGCTGTATTCACCTCTCTATACAAATTATTGACAAAACAACCAAAAACAGACGTCTGAAACTAGTTCAACCTCTTTCATACAGAAGATGAATTCATGATGCGGGCGTATTTAAAGCAAGCCACGTTTGACCCCATTTATATGAAACTGCTGTCACAGCTCAGTTATATATAAGGATACTATACTGAACATTAACTGTGGTTACGTGGACACATTTTTTTAGTACCTGATTAAAGTCATTCTGATCAGATAGTCAAACAAAACTGTTTACATGCAAGCAAAATAAAGTTGAGTCTTCTTATAAACTCTGCAGGCATCATATTGAAAAAAACCAAAAATTATATGAACAGAAATGTAACTTTTGTAAGCATCTTACTTACTACAGACTTTTGCTCAGTCTGTTGGGTGAAAATGATGGTGGAACCACAGACAATCCTGTTCTAGAAGTTTATATTTTTTTTGTTGTAAGCGATAAGATGACTTACTCATGGTGTTGTTACATCATACATTCGCTGTGTTTCTGTCTCTCCCGGAGACTTGTTCACGCCGCCCAATCTTACCCGACGATTGCAAAAGACAAAAAATCATTCCAACTAAACAGAAGTTACCAGATTAAGTGCTTGATAGGCAATAATGTTTTCCCTATTTATCGGATTATCGAAGGCTAACACAACTGCTTGTAACCTGATTGAAAATTTCCCCTGATCAGGTCAGTTTCTTCCAGTTGAGGTGGTTACGTGGGACATATTTATTCTGATTGGATTATTATTGAGATTATTAAGGAAACAGTAATGTCCATATCAATGCAACTACATTAGATGCTATACAGATAACTTTACTCCCCTAAAACATTGTGTGTGTACATGCGTGTGTATGAACAGGGGCTGTAATACTGCCATTGTTTATATGGACTGTGGGAAGAAGAGAGACAGAGGAGGGGTTTAGGGGGAGATGATGCGAGCAGACGATTGGAGGGGATTGAAAGGGGGCCCGGAAGAAAGGGATTGAGAGAGGGGAGAGAGAGAGAGATGAGTGCAGAGATTTAGTGAAAAAGGGAAAAGAGGCACCCTGGGCTGTAGAATAGAAGAGAAAGATGGATAGAACGAGATGGAGAGTGAGGAGGGAGTGAGTTAGAAAACTGTGAGGGAGGTAGAACAAGGTTCCCGGTGTTCAACAGTTGTAGAGAGAGAGAGGGTCTGGTTTAAAGCAAGCCTAAGCGGCCATGACGAACATCTTGCAAAAAGCTGTAGTCTGATGCCAACTCACACAAACGCACACATGCATGCACTGCTAGTTAGTCCATTGAGAAATGCAGTGTTTTGACTCTACTTTAAGCTTAAAAGAGGGGAGGAGCAAATTGGGCAAATCCTCATGAAAAGGGACAAAAATATGCTCAAATTGATTTAAAATGTATTTGGGTCTTGGACCTCCACAGATGGCAGCCTGCACACTTGAAGCATTTCATTAATCCCCCTTGCTTGCACATTTAAAACCCTGTGCAACGGTGTGTCATCATGGCCACATGGTGACCATGACCATGCCTGTTACTCTCACAAACTGAAAAAGCTTTTCTCCCATTTGAATCACTGCTTGTTTTGTTGACTTAAACTGAATATATGTGGTCATTTATCTAAATATTGCTTCGCATTTTTGCAATTGGCACTCTCTTTTGCTCGTAATAACTACTGGAGATGTTTATTTTTTTTCTATTTTTAGTCTTTTTCCAAAGACTAAGCATTCCAACCAGTGTCATCAGCATTTTTTCATGCTCTAACTGACAACATTAACAAGCTGATGTTTAGCAGGTATAATTTAAACATGCTCAGCTTTGCACACACAGAATGCTGGTGAAGCTTGGAATGTCATTATGGTATATGGTCATGTAGAGGTTGTAAGGAATCACCAGGTTTTTACAGTTCATCCCCAGGGGAACATAAATGGCTCATAAATGACTGTTATATTTATTTGAATCATTCACCCTGCTGTTGAGAAATTTTAGTCTGAACCAAAGTGGTCGACTGAAGTGCAATCGAACAGCGCGGCTAAAAACATATTTCTGACCTGATTTTTAAGATCTTTGATATGAACCAGTGGTCTGTTCTGGGATTCCCTCTTTTGAGATAAAAGACAGTTGTGGTTGTCTTTTATCTCCTTATCTGCACAGCATACAGTTTTGCCTCTCGTAACATTTGCACACACCTACTAACACACACACACACACACACCTCTCTCCATCCATCTCCCCTCCTCCCCTCCCTACCTCATTAGCCGATCATGCGTAAGGAGACCTGTTCTATTTTTACTCCCGCCCCCTCCCTGCACACCACTGCTGCACTCTGGACGTGTGTGTGTGCGTGCGTGTGTGTGCGTGTGTGTGTCCTCTCTTATTGAAGGTGGCTGGGCAGACAAGAGAAAGTCAGAGAATTGGTAAGATGGTCAGAAGGTAGAACGCAGGCGACGTAATGAATAATGGAACCAGAGAGAGAGGGCAAGAGAGAGATGAGAGATGAGAGAGTAAGGAAAAATGGGCCGAGAGAGATTCTGAACTGTTGCGAGGACAGAGAATGACAATGACTTCATAGTGTGTGAATCATTGCTTTACCCTGAAGCTGCTTGTGTGGAAATTCTAAAACACATGGAGCCGACCAAACAGTGTGTGCAGGCATGTTTGCATATTCCGACCTCAACTTACCCTCAAGACCAATGTCCTGGCCATCGAGTGTTATCATCAAATTAGTGTCGTGCTGAATAACTCTTCTGTTGCTGTGATGAGGAGTGTGTGAACAGCGCTGCCAGAGATATTTGGGTTGAAGAGTCTGTGTGTGTGTGTGTGTGTGTGTGTGTCTGTTGAGCACAGCTGTAAAACCAATGACTCAGATATTAAGACTTAAGTAATTTCCCCTCCTTCACTGTGTGTGCAACCTTGTAACCAGCTGTTGACCCAGATGAAACCCGTGTGACATAATGACATCCTAAACTCTGGTGTTTTTGTGTACTTGTGTGAAAGAGACGTGGACGACTCAAATCCAAGAGCTAATGTTTTAAACAGCTATGAGCTCATGTGTTACAGCTGTGAACCAGGGCCAGATTCTTCCGACTTATATAACCCAATATATTTGATCATTCTGTTGTATTCCCTACATGACACGACTTAATTATCTAATAGTATCATATTTCCAGAGATATTTTCTTTGTCTACCATTTTGTCTTGTAAAGGGAAGCATTGAGCCCTCTTAAAGAAGAAACCATGGGACCATGTGGCTCATTTATTAAAGATACTCCAGACTAAAATCCAAGTTGTGTGCCATTAAAAATTTACATTCTTGGCAAATTCAGTGTGGCAGTGTGATTTTTCTCCAGCTCTCTGTGATACGAGAAGTGAAGCCACAGAATATGATTTGGCATCTCTTTTAGGATGATGATCCAGTCTCCTTAATAAAACCCATGTTTCATATTAAAGATATACTTGTTTGGAATAACTTTGATACATAAAATCCAATCTAACGCCCTCTCGTCACTCTTCTTTGTCGCTCTGCAGGTTGACGTGTCACCATGACAACAGAAGCGGGCTCTGAGACAGAGGTGAAGGAGAAAGCAGAGGAGTCAGCCGCTCCGCCGGACCAATCGGAAAAAGCAAAGGAAGAAACTGAGGAAATAGCGAACGCAGAGGGAGAGGGGAAGGAAAAAGAGAAGGAGAAGGAGAAAGACGGCAAAGAGGGGAAAGGAATATCTCGATATCTGCCAACATGGCTTAAGAAGCAGAAGTCTCTGAGCCAGGTACATTTCTCGTTGACTGGTTGTATTATGTCCTGACTGATTTGAAAACCTTGCCTAAATGATCAAACAGCATTTTATGTTCCCAACACAAATGTTTAATTGGGTTTTTACTGTCTGAAGACCTCTCCGACCAAGGAGGCCCCAGCCACAGAGGAAGCAGTTGACAAGGTGACACAGGACGAGGAGGGGCCCGCCCCAGAAGTGAACGGTCACGCTGAGGAATTGGAAGAGAAGGAGGCAGAGAAGTCTGAGCAAGTGACGGAAAAAGAAGCAGAATCTCATTCCAACGCCAGTGCAGACACCGAGGTATCGGTCCTGTGTAGCACCTTATCTCGCCACACCCCACCAGTACACATGCTGGACACAAAGTAAACACAGGTTCACCCATTAGTCTGCAGCAAGCCTCCCAGCACACAAATACGGCTTAATGTGAGTTATTAAAAGACAGAGTGAGAGACATGAGAGAAGAGAAGGTGCACAAAATAGTGCACATGCACAACTGGACTTGATTTCATTGTGGTTACATTTCATTTACTACTTAAGGCTGGAAGGGAATGATAATGGGCAGGTTAACATCAGTAAAATGTGCAATACCTTTATGTTAATTGCAGAAAAAATATCCTGTAGTTGTGCTTGTGGAGATTGACACCACTCTTGACGTCTCTCCACTATATCCGAAGCTACATTCAGCCGCATGCTTGCTTAGCTTAGCATAAGGACTATTATCAGGGGGAAACGGCCAAATCTAAAAATAAATCCACCTGCTAGAACCCTAATTTACATGTTATCTTGTTTGTTTGATGATTACACAACGTTGTGGTTGTAAAGAGTGTTTGTGCTGGACATTTTCTTGTCTGTGCGCAGTCACTTCCTGGATTCTTCTTTTCGCCGTGGGCTTGCCAGGCCAGCAGCTGCAGGGTGTTACTGCTCCTAGCCATAAAATAATCCAACAAACATGATTGTAGCGTCCACCCCCTTATCTAATTCCCGACAACAAAGATAAATAAGTGAATTTCCCAACTATGCAGTTGTCAGAGGCGCATCACTGCCAGTTAAAATATAGTATAAATGTACTGCTTTTCAGAAGTCATCCCTAATTTGAGTTATTTACTCTGATTGAACAATGACATAGATGCACAAAAAATGGCTGAACTAGTCAGATTCTGTTGTGAGTGGAGTGTAACATTTTTGCTTGATGTTACATGTCAGTGTGAGTATTATTCCATCTGCAACTTAGCTAGTAATCACTGAGATGAAGCCACAACCAGTGTTGGCCCTCAACAGAAAACTGGTTAAGTATTTTGCCTAAACAAATTTCCTCCTTTGCCTCAGCCAAGAGAGAAAGACACACACACACACACACACACACACACACACCCACACACACCCCAGGCCATTGACCCTCCTGCACATGCACACACATAAACTGTTCCATCCACTGATCACATTAAAGCACTCAGGCCCACCCAGTGACATCAACATTTCAGTAATCTGGCCAAAAGAAACGCCTGTAGTTTCTAAGAGCAGAATCAGACCAGAGGGAGATTTACAAAAGAGGAGCAAGTGAGAGAGAGAGAGAGGGAGAGAGAAACAGTGTTCTCTTATTTTTTAGGTGATTTCATTTATAATAACTCTTCAAAGAAGCTACCTGACAGCCACATTGGGGGGTAACCCAGTTTGTATCTGCGATTTGACATAATTCTTCTTTTTTTTCTCACTGTGTCAGCCTGCCAAGGAAGAGAAGGTGGAAGAGAGTCCCAAGAAAAGTCCTGAAGAAGCCAAGGAGACAACAGAGGGAGAAGAAGCAGAAGAGCAGAAGAAGGAGCAGGAAGGAGAGGCGAAAGGTGTAGAAGAAGGGGAAGGAGAAGGCCAAGCCTCCATTTTCCAGTCTCCTCTTCGCTTGGTGAGGAAGACCAAGATGAAGCTGGTGGTGTGTCAAGTATCCCTCCTGGACGGGACTGACTTCACCTGCGAGGTGGAGGTAAGACTTTGACAAAAAAAAAACCTCAGAGATAGACGCGCACTCAATGTCAAGGGGGATGACAGTAATTGAGTTTAGTGCCCTAAAATAGTTACAGCTATGTTCCCTAACGTTCTGATGTTCTGACGCCCTCTTACATTTTCTTAACATCTGTTTAGACAAGAAAACTGGATGAAGGGTTAGTTCTGTTTGGATCAGATGAGATCAAATCAATGTGTTATGTCTGATGTGTACGCAATTGCAGCTTGCTTTCTAGCTTTGATGTTTTCCTGAAAAAGTTTCATGTTGCAAGAAAAAATAGTCCCTATAACCATCAGCATTTCACAGTATACGCCATGCACGTTAATGGGTGTGTCTGTCATGTTCTTCTGCTAGTCAATTAGGCCACGAGTGAGTGACGGTGTGTCAATGATGTAATCTCTAATAGGATCAGATCTGGTGTGTTTGTGTGTCTGTGTGTGAGTAGGAGCCGGAGGTGGGGGTGGTGATGGGGGTATTTAACTTTCTGACTCAAAGTGCAGTTGTAGCAGAAGCACCCGCTCACAGTGTTTGGGCGTGGTTTATGGGATAAATGCAGAGCACGCTACAGGGGCTTGTCTGGTGACCAAAACACACACACACACACACACACACACACACACACACACACACACACACACACGGAAACCTGGCAGATTATGGTGGTCTCACCAGATTAGTTTTCTGCATCTGCTACTCCCTAAAGCATGTGCCTCGACCCCCCACCCCACACACACACACACACACACACACACACACATTCAAACATTCTTGTACAGTTACTCACAACATCACTTGTTTTTCATGCTGGTATAACATTGATCAGCAATAGTGATTTAAAAAACATTTCCAAAGTAGCGCGTCTTTGATTTCCAAGCACCAAAAAGTCCGGGAGGCATCAGGAAGTGTTTTAGTCAGGTGTTTGCTTTGCTAGCAAAATAGTAATTTAATGTGAGAGCAGAGTTAGAGTAAGTTATTTGAAAGTCTCTACACTGTTGCTTATTATCTGATGGTCCTTTTAACTTGTGTGTTTTCCTCATTATTTCCATAGCTCATGGTTAAAACTTCATGTTTCCCAAACAGCATGCACTTTTTTTAGCAGTACCCCTCCTCACATTCCCACACTCACTCCCATTCAGTGGGAAGTGGCCCAGAATAGCCACCGAGCAGGTCCACTGGAGCTGTTAACAGTCAAGGGCCTGGTTCAAGAGCCCCTCAACAGAACTTTTTTAGCTTTTACATGACCACATTTGCACATTTGGTGAGGATTTCAACTGGCTACAAACTGTGGTTTGCCGACACCAAACAGCGTGCCTGCGATTGTCTACGGTCGTTCCAACAGTAGCTGCTTTGTCTCACAACAGAAAACGCTGATACTGCGGCTAACTGCTATTGTCCTGAAATGCTCACACACAC
>CAEMYA010000010.1:9667162-9689790 GCA_903131615.1 Diplodus sargus
ACACACACACACACACACATATCCATCCATCCATCTCTCCTTCCACACACTGGCATAGTTAGGTTGCGAGAGGGAGAGATGCACAATGCATTCCAGAGATTACATTTTCTGTTTTGCCCAGCAGGCCTCCAACACACACAATACCACACACACACACACACACACACACACACACACACACACACACACAGTTTCTACTCAGACTCCTCGTCCATTCTTCTATCATCCTTCCGTCCCATTTATGAGCCCACGGCATCACATTTATTCCATTGTAATAAGTGAGTGCATATTTTATCAGCTGAAGTTCCCTGACTGAAGATCTCGTCCAGACGTTTTCTTACTCTCTTTAAATAGTGGCTTTCAAAGGGGAGTCTTAGTGTCACATGGTTTTAATGCTGTTTCTAAGAATGTCATTAGTATTGGTTTCAGCAGGATTTGAGTGTCACACGGTTTAAGTACCATTTCATAGAATTTCACTTGGTTTCAGTCAGACATGAGTCAAGTAGCATTTGCAGATATTAGGCGCAGTTGCTTTCCAGTCGGGTTTGACACAGAGCGGTGCGTTTACTGCCTCGGAAACATAAAAGAGACAAGCACTTAGTCTCTCTAGCTCTTTTATGATCATTATATGGTCTCATTCTTCCCCATTATTATGTTTATGACTTCATTCAGCTGAATTGTGCGATATAGCATGTTTGGATCTTGGTCATGTAGGGATTTAGGGTCATTTGACTTTTATAGTCTTTTATTGTGCTGGGGATACAAGCTGTAATGTAACATGGGATAGTATTTAAAAGCCATTTTGTGTGGCGATCACTAGTTTATTTGGCAATATATGACAGTGTTCTTGTGGGTCGTTAAAAAGTCTTTAAATAAAATCAAAGAAATTAAGGACATATATTGTCTTCAGTTTACCTTAAATTTGCTGTAGGTATTCATTTTTCGCAGATGGTTCATTCCAGGCTGATGTGAACATTATCCAGTAGCGTCTGTTTGTTTTATTGGACAATGAGAGATGTGAGATGCAATTTTAATGACAAATGGTTCAAGTAAGATAAGTTTCAGAAGTGGCTGGTGAAAGACTTTGATGAGAGGGGCCATGGGGGTGAAAGCCGTTGCTAATACCCGTATTGTTTGCACGTAGCGCATCCAAAACTTGCTCTGACCTGCTTGCAGCTTCTCAACAGTCGACATTGTGCTGTTTTGTATCACCGCCAGAACTAGAGGCACCATTCATTCAAGTTGAAACATCATGCGTAAGCACTCAGTGAGTTGTCCCCCTTTTCTATCAAAGAAATCATTTTGACATTTTACATTAAATTTGTTGAGCTCATAAAAAGCATTGAATTTGACTTTAGAAACATTGTAAAAGAACCAGTTTTGAGTAGTCCTGATAAATCCTCTCATCATATTGTCATGTGGCTCAAAGTCATATAACGGTGTGTGACGGTCAGACATTTCTGGATCAAAGTAAGGGCTCTGTAACGGCCCGCAGACATTAAACAATAGTTCTTAGGTAGTGCCTTGCTTGGAGGCACGCTGGCACAGACCCAGAAACCCTGAAAGGTCACATTCTCACATTCTTTGGGGCATTCAGAATTCAACTACACTGTGAGTTTCTGTATGAAGCACATGTGCCTGACCAAGTATAGGAAAATACCGCAGATGTTTTGAGCTGAAGAAAAATGCACTCTTTCATCCTTTTTCCCCTCCACTTTCACCACGCTCCCTGCCCTGTCTGTGAGTCTGTCTGTGAAATGCCAGTGTCATCTGGTGCGTCAGACTGCGGCTGTGCTGCCTGACTGAAAAGAAATGAATATTATTTGATTATGTCATTCTTCGCATCCTTTTCCCCCCCCTTTTCCACCCATCCACTCTGTCTGACCTTCTGTCTGCCTAAAGGGCACCGTTGTGTGTTGTGTGCGTGCGTGCATGCATGGATGTGTGTTAAATGTCATTGTCATAGCTGAGTGTGGAGGTTTTTATGGACAAGGCTCCCATCGGGGCCATGAAGGAATGCGTTGCCAAGAGACAGATGGAGAGACTGAGGAAGAGAGCAAGGGAATAATAGGACAGATGTAGCTGAAACGGAAAAAACAGACGCATTGATAGAGAGGCTAAAAGTGCCTCACTAAACCATACAAAATGAGTCGTTTAAACTTTTTTTTATCAGGGTACTGCGATCATATTTCTCAAGCTTTAAAATGACATTCAAAGCTTGACATTTGGAAACATTATTTAGTGACTTCTCATGCTGTTTTCCATCAAAATGTACAATAAAGTACAAACTTTAATGTTTGTGTTTGCATCTCTCTCTCTCTGCAGAAACGTGCTAAAGGCCAGTACCTATTCTTTAAGGTGTGTGAGCACCTTAACCTACTGGAGAAAGACTACTTTGGTCTGACGTACACAGACACCCATGAACAGAAGGTATGTATCCTTACACACACATGCACATGATGTACTTTATGCCAAATAAGTCAGTAATGTTCACATATAAAAACTACAGACACAGACATCTGAATAGTGTCTTGGGAAACTGTTTCAGTATAGAGGTTAATTTGCTTCTCGCTCTTTCCTTCTCGCCTGCTCCACTCTAGTGTTGGTTGGACCCCACGAAGGAAATCAAGAGGCAGATACGCAGTAAGTTTATTTTTCAAGTTACAAGCGCCTTTTGCAAGTCCATCCATCCAACTCTATCTCCGACAGCCTGCAAGATGTTTCACATAATACAGGGGCCACAATTCTGAGCCAATTAATTAGATATAAATATTTGATAAATAAAGTATTCTGAAATTAAAGGAATAAGCATCACAATTAAGTCAAACAAAGCCAGAGACATTTGAGACGACACGACAGCTGACTTGCCAGAGCTGGTGGAGTAAAAGAGGTTACCAAAGTGTGATCTCTGTTTCATTATTCATCAATCTCTTTATAAACCGTTGATCATTTATAAATGCAGACTGAGGTGTGGCACCATCTCTTCTTTTGTTGATAGACGGCTGTCAAGCATGCAGAGCAGCCGAGCAGGGCTATGACTTGTATTTTATGTTTGAATGCACTCTTGTGGCAATAACGATTAAAATGGTATCCTCCATTTGCAATTAGGATCGTAATTGGTATGTTTCTAATCAGTACAATGACAAACAGGATCTCAGTAGAATTGAGATGCATCGGGCCATTTCATGTGTTAAAGATCTGATTAGAAGTCATGTTTTTTGCCGCTGGACTTTTCTTTCCAGTATTTGTAAGCGTTTGTTTACTATTCTGGGTTATTTTTTGAAGAATATGCCAATACGCCAGTTGGCTTTTCTTTACCTTGTCTCTTTTGCTGTTTACTTCTCATGTCTCCTCCTTACAATATAAGTCAAAACAGGCTTTAACACACAGCCTAAAGCATATCATTTTGGCTCATAAAGTGTTATTTTAGAATTAGACCATGTGAGGTTGTTACGTCTGGGTGTGTGCAGACTATGTGTGGTTCTATGTGTAAGCAGAACACAGTGTGTGTGTGTGTGTGGTGAACGTACATGCCTGTGTCTTTGTGGCTGTGTAACTATGTGTGTGTGCACGCCTGTGGTTCATGGATGAGTGGTATGCAATGTGTTCATTTGTGTACATTTCTGTGTGTGTATGTGTGTGTAAATGTTTATAGTGAGAGAGACAGACTGTATCGTATATGTTGGTCCAGACACAGCACCACACAAATGACAGGCTTGACACCATTCTGTTCTAAACTACCATCAGTGTACCCTGGGCCTCTATATCACCACATGCCGGACGAGGACCTACACATTTGTCATTGAACGTCCTTTTTATGGGTTCTTGAATTAATTTGTGAAGATCAAAGCTGCTGCATGTGCTTTACTTTTAAGGTGTTGCTGGACTGCCCTGTCATATAAAGATCAGAAAAACCAAGCGTCATTTTTCACCACTTATAGATAAGTTGGGAAAATATTTGACTGATCAGTAAAAATAAAAATAATCATTTGCTGCAGCCTTGGTTGCATTCATCACCTGTAACACGACAACTTTTTTCCCTGTAGGAATCAAAATGCAACCAAAAATGTAAATGAGTCCAAACAAAAATCATGTAAAATAGATGAGGAAAGAATGTAATAGATGATGAGCCACATAGAGAAAAGGTGTAGAAGAACGTGTAGGTTTGCTGATAGAAAGTTGGAAAAACGTAACAAAACTGGAGAAAAAGCAGAAATATAAGACTGAGTATTTAATCTATAAAGCTTTCAGTTATCAGAATTAGATAGAGAGCCAATAAAAATGAAAGTTGAACCCAGAAATCGTAGCTGTCAGCAGTCAAATCCAACATAACCAGTGGCACGAAAAAAATCATCTGTCAGTCTTTCGAGACCACTGAAAGTTAAACTTTAATCCAGACGAGTGAGCTCCTTCTTACATTTCACTTTGACAGATGATGTGAACAAGATTTTTGCCTTGCTCTCGATGTCTGAATCGAGAATGACACTGGAAGCAGAGCAGAGAACTGAGAAAGCTGAAGAGTCTGGATTTTGTCCAGTCAGTAAAGCTCTGCAGTCTGCAGTGCGTATGGCTGCTGTTAATGTTTAACTGCTGCCACACACATGTTCGCTAACCTTTATAGCGTTGCGTGTGTCTCACCATGCTAACAGTGTAATGGACATTTGCAGGCAACCCAATGTCTATGATGAGATAAAAAACATTTATCTTATGCTTAAGGGACAGGGTGATGAGCATAAAGCGTATTATATATTTTACCATTCTACATTCCAAACAGTAAACATATGTTTAAAATATGCTCAGTGAGAAGGACCCCTGTAAGAAATAGAGAAAGAGAAAGAGGGCTGTGAGGAGGTTAAAGAGCAAGTGAATGTATGAAGGGTTTGGGGCGGGGGAAGCAATTGTAAGAGTGCAGTGGATCTCGTGTCAAGAGGTGAGGAATAGTGTGTGTATAGGTATCGGTATGTGTGTATTCTTTACATCCTGGGGCAGATTAATGGGCGGCACGTGGAAAGTCGGAACGGTCATGAGAGACTCCCAGAGCACTTAGTGCTGCCGACAAGACATATAAAGTCAATCTCACTCCCAGACACATCAACACACACATACACACACAGGCGAGGGAACAGGGCTGTCTGCACTCAAGATTTTCCATTTTTGTATGTGAAGTGACACAAATTAAATCTGGGGAAAGAACGAGAACACACATGGTATCAGCATCGCATGGAAAATTGATATTTCACCTCGTTTTCACCTCTTGTGTTACGTCTCGGGTGAGAGTGTCTTTGTATAGTTTCATCAAGTCACGTCACAGTATCCCTCACTCCTCCTCGTCCTCTGGGATTCAGTTGCGAAGACTCTGCTTCTGCACGTGTGTGATGCCGTATGTGAGCACTTTTCGCCGCACGTGTGTATATGCATACATGGATGCGTGTCTGACCTTGAAGAAGGAAATGGTCTCGATGTGATGTCAGCTTTTCCCGGATGGAATTTTCCAGGCGCTGTGATCTCCTTCTTATATTGAGTGTAATTATGTGTGTGCATGTGTGTTGCAGCATGGAGCCAGGCAATACAGAAAGGGTGGGGATGGTAAAGGTGGCAGGCAATGTGGCCTCCTGAGGGCAGTGAGAATAGGAAATGCTATGTCTTGATGATGATAAATGTTACAATTTGGCATTGGGTGAAGCTAGAATGAGCTTACGCAATGGCAGATCTGTTGAGTGCTCGTGTGTGTGTGTGTGTGTGTGTGTGTGTGTGTGTGTGTGTGTGTGTGCATGCATGCATGTGTGATGTACCAGGCTTAGCACATCCTGAAAGCTGTTCTGCATTAGACAGATGGGTCACATGACGGACAGAGGCATGGATGGAATTGCATTGAAATACGGGCAACCCTCATTATAATGCTGCCACACTAACTGTGCCATGTATTCACATATATTCTCTTGCACTTATCATACATACAGTGTGTAATGTTACTATGCTGTAAATCACTTTGTCCAGGCAACAACTGGCAGTTTGCGTTCAACGTCAAGTTCTACCCTCCTGACCCCTCACTGCTCACTGAAGACATTACCAGGTACACACACACACACACACACACACACACACACGTACACACACTTGTTACACATGCACCAGCGTTTTCTTTAATCCTTCACTAATGACTTTTAATGGCCACTTGGCCGCAATGGAACAAACTGTAAACACAAAACTGACTTTATGGCCTCGGCTAACAAGTGGTGCTGAAGTAGTAGTTGTAGTAGTAGAATACTTCTCTCTCTTTACTATAAGCCACCCCTTTTTAATGTTATTGATAAAATATTGATTGAACATATGTGCGGTTTTAATTGATTTGTACAACTCAGGTGACACAGTAAAAGTACAAAAAAAACAAAATATGAAAAACAGACAGAAGCTGGCTTTGTGCACGTTGCTAATTCATTTGTATTTGCATGCGCACACACGCACATACACTCACGGGCATCCTCCAAGCACGCAGCATTTAGGTTGGGGTGTATGTCTAATGGAGCGGACAACTTCTCTGATGGTTGTTCTGCGGCTAAAGGCTAATCGAGGACACAGAAATCACACTCACTAACAAGCATTTGCTCACTTTGACCTGCAGTGAGTGACTGCTACAGTAATTTCTCCTCCTGCACTTTTGGTGCATTATTTTGCTTGTTCGTCTTATGTTAAACTTCAGGAGACACAATAAATGCAGTTTCATATGAGTTCAGAGGGTTAATGTACAGTGTATTCATTAATTATCCATTAACACGGTAAGATGCAACTTTGTCGTGGAGGCAGTGAAGAGAAGAACTGTGACTAGATGCCTGGAGTTTAAGCCTCCATGTCAGCAAGTGTCTGTCTCACCAAAGTGACTTTGAATGACATTTTTCAGTAGTCAGGATGATTTATTTCCCAGCACCCTGAGGTGTCTGAATTAGTCATTCACACAGAGGCTCCATTCACATAATGAGCTCTTCCATGAAGCTTCACTACAGAGGACGGCACACACTGTCTCGAATCCACAAAACCACCGGACAGTTCACTAAAGGCAAACGTACATGTTATGCAACCGAGTTCGGGTATGACATGGTGGGGATTAGAAATAAGGCTATCCCAATAAAGCAGCCTACCAGCATGCTAAGAAAATTATTCAACAAACCCAGCAACATTAAGACATTTAATCCTCACCAGCTGACCCTGGCCTCACAGGAGGAGAGGCTATTGGGATCGCTTTATTATTATCATGAACAATAGATTAGATTCTAGTTCAGAGAAAGGCTTTTCTGTAGTTTCAACTGAAACCTGTTTCTCTTTTCCTTTCCTGTAGGTACCTGTTGTGTCTGCAGCTCCGTGAAGACGTGGCGTCAGGTCGACTGCCTTGCTCGTTTGTCACTCACGCTCTGCTGGGGTCATACACACTGCAGGTAAAACACACTGTGTGAAGATTCACTGTGGAGTGCAGTTTCCACTTGTGAGTCACCTGTTTATGTGTCTCAGTTTATAAAGACTATAGGTACTTTTCTTTCACTCACTGGAACAATCTCCCCGAGGAGATCAGACTGGCGGGCTCCTTCACCTCTTCATACCCCTCTTAAAAACATATTTTTATAAGTGTGATTTTACAGACTTGGTGGTGTAAATGTACTTTTAACTGTTAAGTCACTTCATTAAACCTATTTTAATGTGTAATGTGTAGCTATTTGTAAAAATATTTTACATTATTCTATTTTACTTATCATACACCTTTTGCATATTGTTATATAACCTTTAAACTGTTTTTGTTTGCGTCCACCATTTTATTTTGTTTTGTAAAGAACCTTTATGAATTAGCTTAATTCTTTATCATTATAAGTATACCTGAAGTGTCTTTTGGTTTACAGGCAGAATTTGGTGACTATGAACCCGACCAGCCTCGGCCTCTGGACTATGTCAGTCAGAGGACCTTTGCGCCCAATCAGAACAAAGAGATGGAGGAGAAGATTCTTGAACTCCACAAGTCTCACAGGTCAGAGAGAACAGTGTGATGTGGTCATAAGTGGTTCGCATGAAGTCTATACTTATTTATCATGTCTCATACAATCAAACTTTATGGATTTATGCCTCTATACTGCTGTTAGTTAAATGATTGTAGTAATTTACCTTTCCTGCTTGTTTAGGGGGATGACACCAGCACAGGCCGACGCCCAGTTTCTAGAAAATGCCAAGAAGCTGTCCATGTACGGGGTGGACCTGCACCACGCTAAGGTCTAAATGAATGAATGAGTCCTCGCCCTTTTCTTGTTTCTCCTCTCCCTTGTTGTTGACATGAGGGGATTAGCACAGTTCCTTGATGTGGGGAGTGTGTGTCGGTGCGTCTGCCTGTTTGTGTCACTCTATCTGTGTGTGTGCGTGTCAGCTGTACAAACAATGATGGAGGCCATTGCCATGGGAACAACCACTCTCTCTCTCTCTCTCACTGGGATAGCAGGTCATCAGCAGATTGCGTGCATGTTTCCATGTGTGTCTGAGTATGTTTGTGTCTTTGTGCAAGACAGGCAGAAGAAATGGGGGAAATATGCATGAGAGAGGGAGAGAGAGGGAGTCTGAAAATAGAAAGAGAGGAGGACAAAGACATGAGGGACAGAGATAAGGTTAGAAGGATGTGCAGACAGATCCCTGAAAGAGAGAAAATGGGCGAGTCCCCTTTAAGGGCATGCTCCACTTGTTTGCAACACAGACAGCGAAGCAGGGGACAAGACCAGAGCAGCAGTGACGGATTTCAAAATGTTGAAAATCTTTTTTATAGCATACCAACGCTGTGGGAATTCAAAGGGCAGATCTATTTTTGTCGTGTGCCATTAATTTGTCCTGCAAGTTTCATGACCCCACGGCCCAGAATGGAATCCATTCAGATTCATGTCAAATTATCAGAAAGCATGCCGCATTTTCCTACTTTGATTAGAAATATAATCTTGCACGTTTTAACCACTCCAATACTATTCAAATCACATTATTATCAGTTTGAAAATAGTACATGTCATGATTGCAGGATGTGGGACATGAGAGCAAGATGTTTAGTGTTAATAGACATTTAACCTTAACTCTTGTATGTTTGATTTTTCAGTATAGAAAAAAATGTACTATACTAGCACTATTTTAATACACTATAAGTGTATTGAGACAAAAAAACAAAAATTTGAACTTTGTTTAGCAGCAAGACATACAGTTGATGGCTAACCCTCAACCCTTTTTTTTGTTTGTTTGGCATTACGACCTCATCCAGAGCTGCATTCACTAAAGGCTCTTTGTTTACTCACAGAAACCACAAAAAGCAAATGGGATTAAATTGTTTTTCCACTCCATCCATGTTGTCAGTGTGTCCAAGCCAAAGAGTGCTAAGATGTATCTCAAGTAGGAGCACAGAGGTCGATGAGCAGCAGATAGCACGGCAAGGCCATGTGACACGTTTTTTCTGTGTCCCAGTAACACATTATCAATATATTGCATCCATCTCCATTAGCCCAACAGATTTTCCCTGTTAATTTACTACTGTAATCAATACCTTTCTTCACCATTAGCAGATGGCCTTGGACTTAAAAGCCTTGTTAGTGAGTTAGTGTGTCGTGTCAGCATTGGACTGAGTGTTTGTCTGTGTGATAATTGAGTTTCTGTTGACCTTTAGCAGACTACTTTAGAGATCAATTGGGGTACAGTACGATCTCATTAACAGAAACAGGCAGCATGGACAGATGTTTTGCAGAGATTAATGAATAACTCATAATAAAATGTATTTTGTGTCCATTCGAATGTGACTGTTGCAGGATTCTGAGGGTGTAGACATCATGCTTGGTGTGTGCGCCAACGGACTCCTGGTTTACAAAGACAGGCTTCGGATAAATCGCTTTGCTTGGCCCAAAATACTCAAGATTTCTTACAAGAGGAACAACTTCTACATCAAGATCAGACCAGGAGAGGTATGAACCCACACATGCATATATGCACCCACAGACTTAAGATTAAATCAGGTGTGTGCAAAAAAAGTTTTCTCATATCGTGCAGCTCTGGATTCTTCTGTGGTGGAAAAAAAGTGTTGATTTTTGTTGTTTTATGTTTCCTTTATAGACGGAGCAGTTTGAGAGCACGGTGGGATTCAAGCTCCAGAATCATCGATCTGCCAAAAGGCTGTGGAAAGTCTGTGTGGAGAATCACAGCTTCTTCAGGTAGAAATGCACACATTCAAATACACACCATAAAGCGGGCTTGTTCTGTGTATGCACATGGATTTCGGAGATTACCAGTCTGTAGTTCAGGGGAATCGAAACAGCTCGTTAGGTAACATTCAATAAAGAAATGTGTGCTTTATCAGGCTCAACAAAAGGCTGGCTCTGTTCTCAGACAACAAGTCCAGAGAGTGTATCTTGTGGTTGTTTAACCAGTCTGATGCTAGGTGGAGTGAATAGACTCTAATATGCACACACACAAAGATCAACCAGGTGCCCATCATTGCTGGATTTTTTGTGTGTGCTGTGCCTGCAAGAAAATAAGCTTTAATATCCTGTCGAGGAAAGGGAAACATTTTTGCCCCCCTTGCACATGCACATACAGTTTGGACTGTTAAATTTTATTACAAAGTAAATCCCTTTGAATGTGTTTTTAAATTATTTTCTTGTCCCCAATTTCCCATCTTTGTCTCCCTCCCCTCCCTCCTTCCCTCCCCTCCATTCCCCCTACCTCTCTTGTCTCTAGGTTAAACGCACCAGAACCTCCACCCAAGGCCCGCTTCTTGACTCTGGGCTCCAAGTTCCGTTACAGCGGGCGGACTCAGGCCCAGACCCGCGTGGCCAGCTCCCTCATAGACCGACCTGCACCCAACTTTGAACGCACCTCATCCAAACGTATCAGCCGCAGTCTGGATGGAGGTACCACATGCATACTAACTCATTGGAGACACAAAAAGATTTGGTTTCAGCTTCTTTCTAAACAGTATATAGTAAGTGGATATACAGACGATAAAGAAGAGTGGCTAGAATGACGGGTGAATGGAAGCAGGGTCATGGATGGAGGGCTGTGTCTGTGTTTCTGTGTGTGTTTGGCTGTCAAATGCTAGTGTCTGACCAGATACAGGAAATAGCTGCAGCATATGTTTCCTGTCACACGGTGAGAGACGGAGAAGGAGAAAGAAAGAGATGGAAAGATGTGTACGCATGTTATGTGTGTCTAAAAGAAATAAGGGCCGTCGTGATGGAAGAAACACAGCATGTAGATATAATATATCGTCACTCATGTCCATCAAACATGACCAGAAAGCTGAAGAAATTCCCACATTCAGAAATAACTGAGCAGGGATCACATTTCATATTTCCACTTGGTGTCATATCTTCACTAGTTCTTCATCAACAGTTGGCCTTTTTCCACATCAAATAGATGTTATAATGTGTTTGAAAAACAGAAAACAACTTTTTATTTGTGTTTTTTCCGGATGTGTCTTAACATCCCACTTCATGCAGCTGTGCATATCTGTGTCACATGTGTCGGGTTGTTTCACTGTCTTACATTGTCCCCTGCTGGACACATTGTTCCACTGCAGGCCGACATAGCTCAAGTCATACCTCAAAGTAAATCTTACTATACTGCCTTTTTCTACAAGATCAAATCCCAGCCTTTGAAAAGTTTAAATGAAGATACAAGCCACAGCATGTGTGTCCTAGCCTCTCTAAATTAAAAGTTACAGTAATTGCAACCTGTTCAATGAAGGAGAGGAATCAATTTAGTTTGACCTTATTTGGGATCGATTTGAGAAACAACTCTGCCCTTCATGTGTTGAAATAGTTTTATGTCCTTTGAGAATAACAAACCTGTGATCTTGAACTGAATGAGTATATAAAGTAGCTGTCAGTAAGTGATATTATGACAGTATTGTATGTATTTAAGGCCACTTTGTTCCACTGAATTTCAAAGTAGCAATGATCTTTTCATTTCTTAAAGTGAAACTCTCACCAAAATGCAACCTAGGCTTTATTTGTGAATGTATTTGAGTCAAACCTTCGTGTAAATGCACAATTACGACGAAAGAGTCACTTTTAAGATTTGCCGTAGTTTCGTTTTCGGGCAAGCTCATTGTCAATGGGATGCATTAAAATAGCTATTTTTTAAACACTAAGAAGGCTCGACATAACATGAAACTTTGCTCCTGGTATCACCAGGGTCTCTACACATGAACACAAGCATTGAAAACATTGTTTGTGTACACAGAGTTTACTACAAAGAGAGTTTTTGGACAACTCACGTTAGCAGTTGCATCTCCGGCGCGCTGCCGTCATGGCGAACAAAAAGTGTCGATCCCTGAGTGCGACAAAACAGGTAGGAGGTCCACCATTACTCTCCTTCCTGTTAGGTCGCTCTCGGAAGTCGACACTTTTTGTTCGCCATGACATTGGAATTACATTTGTTTTTTGTTTTTTTTGATACCCAAAATAGACATAAACACGGTAAAACACACACAAGTAAAGACGCAACCAAAACAATGAATGATCAAGGTGATGTTCATACATCAATAAGTGTATGATGTGATTACAGTGACAGGTCCAGGTGCCAGTGGAAGAAGCAGTTTTTCTCTATGTGTTAAATTGAAGAGAAGTTGAAAACCATGTGTATATTTTATTAATTTATTTTGTTTGTATGTTTCTTATTCTGTAGCACCAATGATCAGCATAACCGAGGCTGGCAGGGACACAGCTGAGAACGGACGGGAGCTCCACTCTGACTCTAAGGTGTGTGTGTGGATCATATTTTCATCATGTGTGGATACAAGCGTTTGTGGAAGGAAAGAGAAAAACATAGGATTGATATTAGAAAGCAACTAATTTTGTTTGTCTGTTGTTGTTGCTATATATTATATTATTATTGCCTGGTTTTCCCACAGGAACTGTTGAAAAGCGTTTGTGTATCAAAGAGAGAGACATTATTGTGTACGTGTGTGATGAAAAAATGTGTGTCATTTCTTGGCTCACTCTAGTTTGCATACAATTATGTCTTAGGCTTAATTTTGCTCCCGTGTGTCCTTATTGTGTGACTGAAGGTCAATGTTTTATTCATTATACCATTATAACAACATGCATTTTTCCTGGGGGGGTTGTTTATCTGTGTGTGGCAAACGCATGCGGAACCATGAAGCAGGACCATCTGCATTTATCTACAGTTGTACACATGTGAAGATAAATGTAATGGGTGGCTTAGATTGAGTAGGAACAATGAAATAGTAAAATGGGAAACAGAAGTGAAACAAAGCCAATCTACAGCCCAAAAGTCAAATATTTGTCTCTGTATGTTAAGCATGCCTCCTGTTCCCAACCCCCCCTCCTCACTCCTTACCTTCCTTTTTTCTTACTTGCTAACACCCCAGCGCTGTTGAAGTTACCTCTGTCTTAGGCCTGATTCAGACCCAATCAGGTGTTGTGGCGATAACCCAAGTCCTTCCAGTCATTTTAACTGTGGCAGTGTGGAAGAAAGATACGTTTTGCAGAAAGATAACAAGGTGGTGAAAAAAATTTAAACAGAGTAAACTTTTTAAGAAAACAACCTGAAACAAGCCGATAATCAGACTGACCGGTCGACAGTAGTGTTGTTTTAGTCGTTTCCACTTGTTTTATAAAATGGAACTATAAATGTAGCCTCATAGTATTAAGCCAAATACATATATACTGTAATTGTTAAGTTAATATAGTGTATCTTGGTGCCTCAAACAACATTGTGCTGCCAGGAGGCTGCACCAGCGTGGCAGGAGAAACACTCTGTAAACCCGTCACGGATGGAGAACGGTTGTTGCTCTGAAGCCGAGAGCCGTTGGAGCTCATGAACCAAACGATGATACTCTCCCGGCTGTGTCCTCCCACACAGCCGCACGACCTTGCACTAATTGCCGCAACGCCTCATTTGGTCTGAACGCGGTTTTGCCTTCGTTCAGTGGTTGGCGCCCTGTTGACAATGTTTCTGCTCACAACTGTACTCTGCACAACCCTGCTATGTTCACTTTTAACCTATTTTTGGTGTGTTGTTCACTGACTAATGTTATGTCTCTTTCCCTCTCTCTTTTTTCCTTCACACGCTCCCTTTGTTTTTGTATCTTGCTTTTATCACTTCCCTCTTGCATGCTCACTTTTTTGTCATCATTTCATAAAAACAAACAATGAAATGATGTTTTTTAACACATATCGCGTCGGCTGTTTTTGGTTTTGTTTTTAACTTATTTCTTCACTGCTTGCTCCTACACCTTGTGGATGTGTGTGCGCGGGTCTCTCCTTTCTTTTCCCACCCACTCTGTCTCTTGCTCTTGATACTTTTTGGGTTTCCTCCTCCTTCTATCCCTTTTTTCCCTTCCTTCTCTCTCCCTGTCTGTGTGTGTTCTTCACCGCAATCCACCTCCATCAGTCAATCTTCATGTTTCCTCTCTCCTTCTCTTCATCATCTTCACTCTCCTCCATCCCCCCTTCCCTCGACTCAATCTCCGAGTTCGACCATGGCCTGTCAGACATTTCCGAAGATGACGACCTCATCGGCGACACGGCCCCTACACACACATTGTGGACCCTCCCCTTGATCACCTCCTCTCCTTTCCTTGATCAGCAGTCGGCCGATCTCGAACGCCTCACACAAAACCCTCTGGCCTCTTGCCCAATCACAAGCTCCCAAACATGCAGTTCAGAGCTTTTGGGACTTGAGGAGGGCTGCCTGGCTGAAACCAGAGCAACAGCTGGAAGACAAAATTGGTGGAGCTGGTTCTCTCTGAGGGGTGTGGTTAAATGTGCCTCTTTCATCCTGTGTTTTCTCTCCCTTTTGGGAAAGAATGGGAACAGGCGTCTGCCCACAAGGCTGTTTTCAGGATTAACACAGAAACTGAGCTTTTTTACTCCCACTCTGTCCAGACTCACTTCCAAGACATCCGGGAAATTAAAGATTTTCAATGTCAGAGCCCTCAAAATGATTGTTTCTAATATGACTACACCCAGACTACGTCAAATTCTTGACAATTTGGCATTAAAATGGACTCATCTTATGGCATTTGTTACTATCTATCTGCCCTCTAAGTGCGTTAGTCTGGTTCCTGCTGTACTTAGGCAACCAACACGACTACAATTGCCCTCCATTTCCTCTCTTACCTGCCCTCATTTTGCCTCCTCCTTTTCCTCCCTCCCCTCTCTCTCTTCTCTGCCTTCTTATTTCTATTCTCTCCCACCTTCCTCCTCTCTCCCTCATCTCTCTCCTCTCTCTTGCTCTAACCTATCTCCATCCATCCACCGCTATCTCCTTAATCCTTCCCCTCTGTTCCTGCCCTGCCTCTTAGTCGTCTTCCTGTTGGTCGTGATGCTAACAGCGAGCCAGTCCCTGGTCTTAGCCCTGATTTTAGCCACACCCCTCGGCCTGACCCTGTGTTATCTAGAGAACGTGGTCTCCAGTCAGAGGAAGTTGGCTGTTTTGCCAATGTTTGTCACCGAAACGCCAAGCGATCAGTCTGAGGATCAGTTGAGCTCTGGTTTTAACAAGCAGGCCCCATTTCTTCTCACACCGACACACACACCTCCACGCGTCAGGCACCATGCTCACACAAGTGCCACCTGGACGCAGGAAATGTGCGATCCTGCTGCATAAATACATACCCTCTTCCACTCCGCTTTCCTTCCCACTTCCTCTGTGTTTGAATGTGAAAACTGTGTCAGCACCTCCTCTTTTAGCTAATATTTTCTTTATTCTTACCGTACCCGCCCCTTGCTCACCCCACTGTGTTGTTTATATAAAGAACAAAGATTTAAGAGTAAGATTTAACAAATTATTGAGACTCAAAGAGTTGATAGAGGATAAACAAAGTAAAAATAGAGAAAATATTATTATATTGTCAATATAGAGAAAAGATAGTGTATTAAGAGTTATTAAAAAGGTATATTAAGAGTTTTTGCAGACATTACAATGGCAAAATACAGAAACATTTAGCAATTTAAAGTAGTTCACATCTTCAAAATTATTATTATCATTATTATTAAATCCAATGTTCAAATGCTCCATGTTTACCCATCGAATGAAGTGACACAATGGAATACATTTTAAGAAGATTGATAAGCAAGAAACATGTTTCATTTTTAACTAAATTGAAGTTGCTGCATTTTGCCTTTGTAGTGCAGATTGGCACTTCGAGATGAATTGTAGATCAGATGTTATAACTGTACATACAGGATAGATGCAGTAACCTCCCCCTAAACCCTATATATACAGCACTTAAAGTGTGTTGGTTTGTATATAATTGCTACTGAATGTTAAGAGAAAACAGTGTTACCCTGATCCCTGAGGTTCAGGATTCTCTTCAACCCCCTTGTCCCCTTGTTTGCTTTGCTTTAAACTATAGTAGCCTTTTTTCGAGTGGCCATTTGGCATTTTTTGGTTTGAATAAAGCTGGTGGATACAGGTGGATTGAAAGAGTGGTTGGAAAGTATTAAGCAGGCTTCTGGCGGAAAACATCAGACCACTTTGTGCCAGGAGAATAGTTTCCCTATTTGAATAAAAAGTAGCAGTTGTGTCCAAAAATCCTACAGCGGTACTATCGTAGCCGTGGCATTTAACTCGCTGGTTTGAATCATACCTGGTTCTAAACTCTGCACTGTGGACTTGTCAGTGTGTGTGTGTATCACATGATAGCAAACATACTTAGATACAGATACTGTGAATCTTTCTTATGATATAGGGCAACAGCACTCTGTAGCACCTGCTGTCACACTTTAATGACATCTCAGACTCTTTTCATGTTACTACTCCTGTGGGTTTTGGTGCAAAGGTCAAATGACCAGCTGACACAGGAAGAAAACAGCTTTTCCCATCATCCATTTCACATTTTTCTTTCCCCGTGCCCCCTGCCCTACTCATTTTTATCACACCTGCTATCACCAAGACTCCAACACTGAAGCTTAAGGAGGTGGATTTAAGCCCTGGTGATGCGGAGGCCACGCCCACCCAGGTCTGTAGGGCCTGTCATTACCCAGCATGCTTTGAGTAATAATGTAGGGATATTTAAAGATGATATTACTTAGTATAAAGCTGGTGTTACACATGGTTTTCTTGTGCAGTCAACCTAACGTGTCCTTACTTTCTCCCTGACTTTACCCCGTCAACAGTCGCCTGGAGACAGTGAGCTCGCCCCCTCTCAGGTTCACACACTGTTACTGGTTATTTTATCTGTTTATCTGGTCTGTCAATCGTGTGCTCTGCCCACGTGGGTTGGTTTGTTGGTTTGATTCACCTTTTTAGGGTGAGGTTGCCCAAGCATGATAACACAGAGTCAGTTTTTTTAAATTTCTCAGGTTCTACAGACTCTATCTGAGATTTACACGACAATAAACATTGGAAACAGTTGAATAAATGGATCTCTGAGTTTTCAGATTGGGCCTGAGTGTAAAAACTGATCCTGAATGGGCACTTTCACCCGATGTCGTCACTTTCGGTTGCTCTGCTTTGGTTTATGGTGTCACAGTTTCAGTGGTTTCTGGTTCATTCCTGTGGTTCGTCATTTCTGGGTTTCGCTTAAAGCACATTTGGGTTTGTCGGTTTGTGTAAGCGTCTGCTGGTGTTGTGTCGTTTGAATGCCTTGTATTTTGTATGTTTTACATGGGTACGAGTGCTAGCATCAGCACATTCAATGAATATTACCAGAATGTTTTTAATTTGTGCTTGTACCCATCTTCCAGCCTTCATCACAGTTTGAGATATTTTGGCCGTGTCACCACATGCCAGTTTTTGTTTTTTTTTCAGTTATTATTTTTTGTTTACTCTCCATTTATTTATTTTATTTTATTTTCCCCGTTAGATTGTCATTATTTTTGTTCCAAATTTTGTTTTATTTTTTAGAGTTTAAGCAAAGCACTTTTTTTTTGTTAATTTCTGTTTTTTTTTAATCAATTTTCTCCATTTCATTTTTTTTGCTGTATGTCTGCCTTACAGAGTCCAATGAGAGTGCATGGGGACAATATTTATGTGAGGCACAGTAATTTAATGTTGGAGGTTGGTACTGGCGTCGTCTGATGGCTGAAAATAAGAACTACATGTTTCTGTGTACTCTGACGCCATCAGAACTACAACTTCCTCTGTACAGTTCTGTACAGGACTGCTGCCCTCTCGCACTCTCAGGCTCTGTGTGCATGCCTGCGTCTGGATGTTTGTACATCAAGTCAATGCTCAATTCAAGCTTTTCCAATGATTTTCCTTTGTCATTATAATATGATTGAAAATGTGTCGGTGTTGAATAGCGTCATTGCTTATTGTCCCAATTCACATGGCAGCCATTGTGAACACCTGTTAATAGGCTTCACTAGTATGAAACAAATCAATATTGAGACATCAACAATGAATCAAATCTGCAATTTAAAGGGAGTCGGTCATACAGCTCCTCTCAGCTTGTTGTTTTGGTTTTACTCTCTGCAATTTTAGTGATTTCATCAGCCCAATCTCCATAAAAAGGCTTTGAAATACCCACTAATGCCTGCTGTACACTTCCTGCTCAGCACCATACAGCAGACAGCAAAAGTAAGCGATGAGCATAGTGGAGCATTTAGCCAAAGTACCTGATATATCCCTCAGAAGTAGATTTAATATAGGACTTACATTAAATCGATAGCCACATGTTACCCATGTCAAACTTTACCGGGCTCTAATTTGTGAAACGTATGATTTTTCTGCTTTTTGTGGAATGATGCACCCACATATTCAGTTAAAAAAAAAGGGAAATAATAAGTATAAAGGAGTTTTCAATGAATTAATTAGGAGGGTTTATTGCTGTTAAGAGCTATTAGATCAGCAGCAGTCCTTGAAACGGCAACCATAGCAACTGCTTGAACTGCATGTAACTAGTGTTTCCCTGAGCAGTCCTCATACTGATGTGCTCCTCTGAGCGTACAAAAAGGCAACCAAGACATTTTCAGCGTTAAATCTCTGAAATGTAAAATATTTATTTGATGTGTATCTTGCTACGGCACAGTACAGTAGAGACTTTCTCCTCCAAGAAATTTCCCAAGCAGTGTTCACAATGGCTGCTTTGTGACTGGGGGTCAGCGGTGTGTGTGAACGTGACTTTTATGCATGCTCTGTGCATGTCGAATGCTGTTTTTGTGAACTTTTTTTTTTTAATGGTGTTACCTTTTCCAATCCTTGATTTATCAAACGGTTTGATTATTGCCAGGCAGCTGCGTCTAACTCAACTAATCCTGCCTCTCTAACCCACACAAGGGGCTTTCTTCCTGTTTTGTGGTGATTGGCTGCCAGTGTTGAGTGATGTTTGATAACATACTAAAAACTGTCTTTTTTTGATGCATCATGGGACTGATAGTGATGCATTGCCAGCTGGTACCTGTAGCGGTAGAGTGTTTGTGAGTTAAAGAGTAGGACAAAGATAGATGTAATAGAAATGGGGGGAAGAAAATAATGAAAAGGACAGATATAAAGCAAGTTAACTTTACTAAAAGTGAGCAAACAGTTCAGGAGGGAGAAAGTGTGATCACCACTATCAGCTCCATGTGCTGCAAGTCTGCACTGCCGTTCCTGGCCTGGTTTAAGGAAAACTCCTAAACAAGATGGAGAGGCCATATTTTACTGAAGCCTGCCTAAAACACACACAAATTGTCTCTCTCACACACATACACATACACACACACATACACATACACACACACATACACAGGCAGTAAGCCAAACATGAAATATCAGACTCTTTAAAAGAGGCTCCAGTGAGGCATGGCGTCCATCTTGTCTTCCTCCTGATTGACAGACTAATGTTCCTGTGACCTGTTGAACCAAATTTGTCCACTCCCTCCCATCCCTCTTCCCCTTTGTCCTCCTTCCTTTTATCTCTTTCTTCCCTTCCTCCTCTTTTCCTTATTCATCTGAACTTTTCCTATCATCCATTTTTCCTTTCTCTTCCTCCCAATTATCCCCTTTTCTTTCCCTCTCCTCTTCCCTCCCACCTTCTTGCTTTTCCCACCCTGCTTTTTCTTCTCCCCACCACCCATCATCCCATTTATCCATACTCATCTTATTTACTCTCCTCCCCATCACCCCTTTACCCCGCCCTTCTTCCCTCCCCCTTCCCTCCCTCATTAGGACCATGATAAGACCCAAGACGAGGTTCTGAAACACCAAGCTAGCATTAGCCAGCTAAAACGCTCCTTTATGGAGGCGCCACCTCCCTCTCCTCCTCAGCCCAACCAGTGGGAGAAACGTCTCACCTCCTCCCCCGCTACAACGATACGTGTTCAGCAGCAGCAAGTGGTACGTCTGTCTGGATGTTGAACTGAGAAAAGAAGCATGAATTACTGAGCATTTAACATTTTACTTTTTTTATCCAGTGTTTGCAAAGAAACTTCTCTCATCAGTGGGTATTTTCATATGATGCTTTTGCCATGGTGGGTTTTCATGACCTGTTTATATCTATTGATGGACTGCATTGTTTTTTTTTTTTTCTCCTCTGGGGTCATTCTTCCTACAACACTGACCTAACTGTCTCTGCATCACGGCTCAGTCATTCATCCCTTTTCAGCAGGACTCAGTTCGCATTTTACATCAAGCACATTTTCTTGTAGAAGGGTTTTATTCCGCCTACGTTGCTGGTTTCTCATCTCCAAGTGAAGCCTTTTTCATTTGGTTCTGGGTGCTGAAATCACTACAAGAGGTGGAGATGTAAAGCTCGCTCCAGCTGTATGTGTGTTTTCGTGTCTTGTGTTTTGTGCTTAGAGGTATTTCTTTATTCTCTGTCTTCTCTCAACATTTTTTTCTCCCCTCTGTTCTGCGTTCTCTGTGTTTGTATGTCGCTGTAGAGCCTTGAAGAGGAGATAGCTTCTGTACTTTTCAGTAGACACTCTGCCGCTGGCTTTTGTTTGGCTGCTGCGTCGGCCTGCAGTGTTCCTGAACCAACACTAGATGCTGTTATAACCACATGCTCGTCTACTGCTGGCCTTCTTATTTCCCCACCTTCTACAGTCTCTGCCACTGAGGTGCTGCTGTCACTACTGAACATTCAGGTGTCAGTTTACTTTCAATTTGCATCTGCAGATTTGTTGGTTAACCAGTGACTTAGCCTTTGCTGCACTGACAGATTACAGGAAACTCTCTGTGGAGAGTCTGTTATAGGCTGTTCAGACCTGGTATCAACACACGTTCTGAGTGATCCTATCACAAGTGGACATCTCTAAATACATAATGCATTTTGTTTATCTTTATTTATGTCAAAAAGCTGTGGTCTTCTTCCAGTGATGGTGTACATTTGCATATAGAGCGGGGAAGTGAGATCCGATCAGTCAAGAACCATGACGAGACGTGCGTAATGTGAAGTGACGGACCTAAAGCTGTCTACTTGTGATTGGATCACTCAGGACGCACGGTGATAACTAATGTGAACAGCCTCAGTCTCAGTCACCTTGAAAGTAAACTGACATCCTGTAATGCCTCAGTTAATTAAAGATGCTTGCATATATGTTCCCAAACTGCACTGAAGCGATGCGAGCTGACAGTAATGCCTGCTGCTTCAGATGCTGGATGAATGATCGTAATCCTTGTTTTGTATCAGAAGCTATTCATCCTGAATGATGGGCATGGTAAATCAAATCTAAGAACAACTAACAGCTGTGAATGCCATGGATGTTGGGATTTCATCCGTTTGTTTTGTGATGCTGATTATGTGTGTGTGGATTTGAATGCAAATGTCCAAATTTGCTCTTAACTAGCTCCTGTAGGCAAAACTAACTAAAAAGCAGCAAGTATTGAAGCAGCAGTTTGCACCATGTTTGAAAAGAGACCAAAGAAACTTCATTGTGTAGCTTTTTTACATAAGCTTTTAAGTCTACACAAAAAAAATCATTATGAAACACCATGTTTTCTATGGTCACCCATATCTCAAGGAAACTGCTGCTTTCAATACCATGTTCCTTTGTCTTTTTATTTGACTAAAGATAAGCTCCTGAGTTCATTGCTGAGATATTCTCTGTAATCCATCTTCTCTGGATCTTTCCTGTCATCTGTTCTTCTTTCAACTCTTCCATCCCATCTCTGTTATTGCCTGCTGCAATGAACTCGATACTGGATCGAAATGATTGTGCATGAAAGATCACCAGGGACAGAGAGAAATGGGGGATCAGAGACAGGGAGGAAAAATTAACAGTAGCCAATTAAACCCTTTTCTGCTGTCTCGTGGTAACAAGCATCACAGCATCGCTATGGTGTCGTTAAGTGCTAACAATGATGATGTTGCTGCTGATTGATAATTGTCACGGTAACTTTTCTGTCACGCAGGTGAGTGAGCCCAAAACGGAAGCAGCCGCCGCTGATAACGCGATCTCTGAAACCAAAGAACCTGCAAAGGTGGTCCTAACTTTCTTCTGTTAATCCATCCAGATCTTCCATTCATGACGCTTCTCATTCGTCGTTTCCTTCATCCCTCCAGCTTCAGACTTCCTGTTCTTTACAGCCATCCGTTCTGTGACTATTCATTCGTCTGTCCCCCTCACCTTGTTTCATCTTTGTGCCTCTTTGTCCACAGTTGAACATCTTCATCTTCTTTATATTCCTGATTTTTGTCGTGTTTCAATTTATTTTCATTTAAAGTTGTTTGATTTTTTTTT
>CAEMYA010000010.1:9691907-9704873 GCA_903131615.1 Diplodus sargus
AAAAAAAAAAAAAAAAAACCGGGGAGCTTTTTATTTGTTTTGTCCTTACATGTCCTCATGTTGTATTTGTGTGGTTCATTTAGATTGTATCCTTTAGTTTAAGCGTATTACCATCAATGTCTTGTTCCAAACAGTGCATGCCACCGTGATTCATTCCTTCTCCCTCAGGGAAATCATGTTTTTAGAAGTTGGTGACGAAAGAGTTTGTTTAGAACATCAGACATCCAGCGGGCGTATTCACGTGGTTATGTACAGCTAATGATCTGTTTTTGTCTCCTCTGCCGTCAGTTGGATGGTAACGGCGATGGCGAGCCTGGAGTGTTGATGACCGCTCAGACAATCACCTCTGAATCTCTGTGTACCACCACAACCACACATATTACCAAGGTACAGACAAACACACCACATCCTCCTCTTGTGGTTCAGGTTCATTACATCATCTCAGATAGCATCTCCCAACAGTTATGTTGTATAACTACAATACACAAGTCTGCACAAACAATACATTTTCTCTCATAAGGATTATACTTGTGCTACTATCACACATTTTATTGTGGCTTTATACGGTATTAGGTTGCCATGGCAATTGTGCCTGCAGTATCATGGTACTCCTCAGCAGTAGTTGTACTTTCTATTCTGTGTCCAAATGCTGACCAGAGCTGCACTCTTCTGTCATTTCAGTGTTTCTTAGATATTTATGGTGGGTCTTCTGTTCATTATTGACATCATTGTTGTTGTATAATTATTTGCAGACGTTAAAGGGCGGCCTATCAGAGACGAGGATCGAGAAACGCATCGTCATTACTGGCGACTGTGACATCGACCACGACGAGGTCAGTTTTCCTGAGCGCCTCCCTTGGCCTTCTTATCGGTTTCAGCAGCTTGGTTGAGGGGTCGCTTTGTTCTGGGTGATGTGAAAGGCTCTCCAGGTGTCATTTTGCAGATGTGTGATCGAGGAGCACAAGTCCAAACTTTTGCACAATACGCTTTATTGTTCTAATTTAAAAAATTGCAGGAAATGAAGCTGCAAAATCATCAGCTGCAGCTTACTTTGATTTAGCTTTCTTCTCTGGTTGCTTAGATGAGGTTTTTTTCAAACAAAAAGACGTCTGGTGACATGTCTAACATGTTGCTCGTAGTCTGAATGCACACTTTGATTTATTAATCACTTATTAGAGATGCCCACACACCATTAGTCACGCCATGCAGATTCCTACAGATCTGCTACGTCTGTCTCTTCATTTACTCACCCATACATGTAGAAACTGCTGTGTTAACCTTTTTTGTTTTCGCTGCACTGTGGCTTATTTTGTTGCTCGTCTTGGTTAGTTTAATTTTCTGTCTCTGTCTTTGTCAGGCTTCCACAGAAAATCCAATTTTTACTTTTCGGTGCTGCATATGTGATGAAAGACATTCAAAAGCAACACTCAAGAGATCACACAGATCTTATTAGAGCTGTCAAATGTATTTGGTCACTGACACTTCTAGTGTTTTGTGTTTGTTCTGCCCACAATTAATGGATTTTGAATTTTAAAAAAGTATAACGTAATAGTAATATAAAACACATTTGAGCTTTAAGTAAAGTTTTGAAGGATTTTTACATCCTGATGAGTTTTCTCAGACATGGTGGACCATTGGTGTCAATTTCAGGGGTCCAAAGATTACTGGACCATTCTGCCAGACCTGCTTTTTTCAACCATCAACATAAATCCATTGCCCTGAAGTGCAAAATGTTGTACCATCCTCACACTTACAGCCCAATATGAGTGCAAACACTCTCAAAAACAATATAAAAAGTCTTAATGGCCAAACGTGACTTTTAAACTACAGCCTGTAATTGTAAGTTTGTTTGAAGACCTGACAGAATAAATTTAAGGATATTTCAGATATTTGAAAATGATATTGATTCATATTTACGTCTGAAATAGAACTTTCTTGCTCTTACTCCTGCCACAACAATTGAGGCTACATGTGCACATAGCATCCACGAAATATCTCAGATATTTGACAAAGTAAAGAATTTATTTTCAGGTCTGGATCTGTATGCACAATCCCACGTCCATTGGTTTGTTTAAGTTGCCTGTCTTGTTTTATTCGCTGGATTTACACGAGCCACACATCTGTGCGTGGAAACATTTTCCAGCTTGATGTGTCCGCTCCGTCAGAAGCCATTTTACTTCAGTTTATGTCTCCCAGTTAACCCAAAGAAGTAAAATAGCACAGTGACGGTAAATCCAGCATTCTTGTCATTTTATTTAATGCCTCTTTTTTAATTTTTCATTTAACTCCATCATTTCCTCCCCCCTCCTCTCCTCCCTCCACCTCCCCCACACTGCCTGCCTGCTGTGCCCGGTGCTACCAATGTGTGGTTGTACTGCAGGCACTGGCCCAGGCCATTAAGGAGGCCAAAGAGCAACATCCTGACATGTCTGTTACCAGAGTGGTGGTTCATAAAGAAACTGAGCTGGCTGAGGAGGAGGATTGACAGAACTCAGGTAATAATAATAATAGTAAGGCATTATTATTATTATTATTCATGGTGAAAGTATTTTATTAACAGTTGGGCGGGGAGGTGTACAGAGCGGGTTATTTGTCCTGAAGACAAAAACTGAAAATCAGTGAGATGAAATTAAAACTCCCACACACGAAGCTGCTAAACAATCAGCCTTCGTCGCAGATGTGAAAGGGAAAAGAAAGGATCATTAAATTTAAGGAGGTAGGCAGTGACTGATGGTGCACAAAGGAAATATTTTGAATAGCAAACGAATGTTTGAGTGCCAGTCATCACACCACCCAGGCTGACTGCCTTCACCTCTGTTTCCCCAGAGCTGAAGGGGCCCATCGAGACTGTTTTCTCTGTTGACGTTGAACGACCTCCAATCACCCGACGACAAATCGACCGTGACTGACTGAAGAGGAGAAGAGGAAGAAGAGCTGAAAAAACAGGAGGAGGCTGAAAGGGCAGAAGAGCAGAGAGAAGTTGCCACTCTCTTCCCTTCACATGTCCGTGGTGCATCTAAATCCCCTCTCTCCAAAAAACCAAGAAAAAGAAAAATAATATCCTCTGTGTTTTCTGAGGGAGCAAAAAAGAACCACTTTGTTAGCTTAACATTCGTAGCGTGTTTTTATTTTTTAATAGTGCTTTTTTTTTTCTTTAACTGTTTGTTTTACAAAAAAAAAAACGAGAGAAGCTAGTGTGTCTGTCGTGTATCGCAAATATAAAATCTATAGGGATGCACTGATAACCAATTCTGATGACCTTCAAAAATCAAAGCAACTTCTGCTTTTTTTCATACATAGAGAAAGCTTTTATCATCACCATTTTTTGGGAAACATGTTATTAATTTGACACTGAAGTTTTGTACTTGGATTCTGTATCATTTATGAACAAGTGGTATTGGCACATTCCCTAAAAAAAAAAAAAAAAATTAAATTACAGCTCCCCCCTTCACTTCACATCGGTGTAAATGGAGAGAAACATAATATAACACAGTAGTTTCAGTGACACAAAATCGGTCTTGCTCATTAAAACACAGAATATGAATGATTGAAACCAGCCATGTCACATTATCACATTTTGTTACTAATGACAACAGGGAGCTGTAACTTAAAATATTATATCAACCAGGTTTATGAATGTTTATGATTCTGTCAATTTTTTTTTTTTCTCTGTAAGTATAGTTAATATTCATCCACATTCCTTGTGTGTTTGACTAGCAGCTGAGTGAGTTCATGTTCAGTTCAATTCACTTTTTACTCCAAGAAGAGGACACGTTTTACGGTTTACAGTTGGCGGGAAATGGACGTATTCTTAATTGGGCCCGTGGGTTTGACATTAATTAAGCTCGAGAAGCCAAATGACACAGGTGGGAATTAACTCTTTGTGATATATTTGTAAGTTTTACTGTATTTTAATTTTTTTTTTTTACTGAATGGAAAAGAATTTGAACTGAAAATGAACTGACTTTAAAGCTTCGGTATACGACTTTCTGTACAGTTAAGAAAATTGAAGGTTATTAGATGGGAGCAGCTTTTCAGTAGCTTAACGCTCTCCCTGGGCCCGCCCACTGTACGACACTAGCCATTCCCATTGGGCCGCAGGGGAGCAAGGGAGCAGACTTCTGATTGGGAGAGAGGACCAGTGAACTGAGGGATAATTGGGAGACGGAGTGGACCGCTTGGGAATGAATACGAATTTGAGCATTGGCGCATGTTGGCCTCACGTTATTTTGCATCCTGCAGTGGGTTAAAACTGTTTTCATTATTCGTTGGGTATTCAAAAAGAGTTGTGCACCACAAGCAGCACAGGTACCAAAATGGAGGACTTGAAACCAGAATTCAGAATAATGACGTTTCTACCAGTTTGCTAACTCTGCATCAGAGCCTGTTTTGTCGTCGTAGTTCAGCACTTAATTTCACTCCCAGCTTCTTTCCATTACCCGACTAGATAACACTGAGGAAACCTGCTAGATATATAACGAGATCTGGAATTAAATCCAGCATGTTTTCACACTTTTTTTTTTCTATCTTGCAAAAGAGTATCTCGAGCGAGTCTAGATAGAAGGCTACTGTGTTGATTGGTTTGAGAGTGTGTAGATAACAGATGATCGCAGCGCCGTCTAGATAAGAATCATCTCTTGACACGACGCTGGCCGTGTTGTAACTGTTTCACCGCGACCAAATATTCCTCGGCATTAAAGTGAGTTGATGTGTTTCTGTTTCAAAAGTATAAACAACACTCTGCATAAGACGGTCCACTACAAACAGACATGGAAACAGTTACAACACAACAGGAACAATGCAGCTTAAAGGGAGGTGTATCTGAGGGTTTGAAGTGCTCTTGAAACCCCTAAATGGCATGATGTTTTATTCATCTCTCTGTGTCCTTTTTCATACAAATGTTCAGCAGAACGCCACGGAAATGTGACTTTTGTGTGAATATTGGGCGACATTAGAACAAGGTGCTTGGCCCTAATGCATTTTGTTGGCACAGAAAAACACATTTCTTTCCTGGAAATTTAACTGATTGTACGCAAAGAAGTGCCACAGATGAATAATATCAAAAACATTCCACCTGTACCTGCCTAGATTTGTCTGAACCCTCCAGTCTAACAGAACAATTTGTGTATTTTCTTTTTACATAAATATTGACACATTCTCCACATTATGAATTATTACATCCCTTTTTAATTTAACCTCCCAGTTTTAAGGCTTTCTTTCTAGATGGAGCGGTAATGACCCTCTTTGGCTTTTCTATCGAGAAACACTGGTCCGACTTCTACTATGCATTTAAACGACATTCCAGATGAGGGGGAAGCTTTAACCTCTAACCCTCTTACAAAGAGACAAAGCAGCAGAAAAGCATTTAAAGAAACAAAACAAACCGTGCAACACTAGGCAGCTTTGGAAGCTTTCGCTGTTCCAAAAAAACAAAACAAATCTTCTAAAAAAAACGCATCGGTTATATCACAACAGCTATATTTGTAGATTTTTCTCATCATTTGTCGTCTTTTCTCTGTGACGTACTTGTGGAAAAAAAGGTGGGATTTATCGTGCGCCCTGTTGGATGTTTTTAATGTTGTCGCAGTGTTTTTTGACATTGAAGGAACACCACTACAAAACTTTCTGTCACCATTCCTTTTTTTTGTACTTTAAAAACCCCCCACCTGTTCTTTCCAACGGGGTCTGGGCTCTGTTTTAACCAATCACGGGAGCTTTGGGAGCTGCTGCCAGGTCTGGGTTTCTCCAAAATCACTCACCATCAGTAACTTTTATTAAGATTTGAAAAAAAAATACACACACATAAAAAAAAACAATATAAAAAGAGTTGAGTTGTTGAAAGCAACTGATGATGATTCAACGCCAGCTGATGTTAAAACTGTCAGGGATCTCAACATGGAAACATTATAAAATCTAATTTATCAAACAAATGGTGAAAATGTTCTTTACAGTTATATCTCAGGCTTTGTTCTACACAGTATGCACCTATTTGGAGATAATACCAGCACAGTTTTGTATTTTAACTACTTAAAACTCGCTCCCGATGGAGGGGAAAAAAAGAGGCAATTTTGGGAAACCGGCCACAGCTGCCTCATCGCTCCCTTTTAGCCAACCAATGATCACCGGTAGGGTTTTTCTATCTAGCAGCTTAAATGTCTTGTGTCTCCCCGCACACAGCCACCCCCCCCCCTGTGTAACACTGTTTAAATAAAGGATTGTTATACTCTGATGTCTGTTGTCACGACCATTTCTTCATTCATGCTTCATTTATTTAATGATTAAAAGTCATTTTTGTGTTCAGGAAGTCCAGTATGAAATGTTTACAAGTTTACAATTACAACAGATAAGAAATAAATAAGACATTCTTCGTCTAGTTCAACGAAACACGTGTTTCTTTTAAAGCTGTACAATAGTCAAGTAACTTTCACAGATTTTATGTTACAGTCAATAATTCATATTCTTAAAGAGGCTTCAGTTTGCCTGAGATGTGTCCGTGCTGGTGTTCACACTGGTCAGTCCTGCAGTGTAGAGATTACTCATGTTGTCTGTCAGGAAGTCAGCTGTGTGAGTGCTACCCAACACTCCTCCTCCTCCTCAGGTGTGTACTTCTGTGTACCTGCCTGTAGATGGCGCTTCTGTCTTGTGGGAACCGCGACAGATCAGCCTCCGCTGTGGATGACAGGAAACATCCAGAGAAATTAATGAGCCGCAACAATAAAATGGACATGGACTGAAGTCAGAACTATGGAAGCCTGTTTTTGCCATTAAGAAATATAAAAATAAGCTTGATGTCTATATACAAAGCTGAATTATCTCAACATTGAAATTTTGAGTTGACAACTTTTATCATAATTTTGATTTATAATGGGATTTAGTTTCCATCGTTTTATTGTACTTCAACTGGCTGAAATGGGCCTCAATACTCAAAATTACCCTTGTAGTCATTTTATAGTTTGTTTCAGCTGTTTTAAACGGTATATTGGACTTTAACTAGTCAATTCAAACTTTATAAAATGACTTTTGAAGAATTATTTAGGTTACAGTTGTCAAAGTATTTACACAGTTAGCTTTTAGGTCTGCAAAGCTTTATTTAACAAAAAAATATAGTCTTTAATTTACATGCAATGCCGGTCTACGCATGCGCAGTGAGTGGCATAACTCGACGCTCCCCCCTCTGGCTTTACAGGTGTGACAGAAGGTAATACAAGTGTAGTTTAACGGTTTATATGTATTTAGGTATCTTTAATGTATTAAATAGGAAGAGTTACCTTTTAAATCTACCACAGAAGCTACAGCTAGCCAGCAGACATCCACTTTGCTAACATTTTTAAGCTAGTTCAACGGTTGGCTAACGTTAGCCAATGTTGCCGTTAGCTCTTTAAATGCCACCACTGTCAATATTATTGATTTTATCAATGTACTGTCAGTTTCTAGTCCTAAGGTCAACTGTGCATAGCTGACTAATATTGTTGTTCAATTGCTGTTGTTGGAAATTAGAATAATATCAGAATATGTGACAAAAAGTCTTCAACTGTTTTAAAAATGTTGCCCCTGTGGATTGGTGAAGGATGGATGTCTTCTGACAAGAGCCAACATGGAGGACCAACACATTACTGAGTGAGTTCAAAGTAAAACTGCTGTATTGTGGTTGTTAAAGATAATAACATGCAACATCAGCGTCTTTGTGTTAGTGTATTAATCGTTAAAGGACAGTTGCAGAGGGAAGTATTTCTCATCAAGGCGGTAAACACTGAACTGAAATTAAAAAGCAGTCTTTCATTTCATTTAAGTGCCAGTGACAAACACCAAACTGCAGGAGTGAGATTAGTTGTAATTGATTAAAACTGCCATCAGAATAAACAGCAGATGATGCACATTGCTTATTTAGACACACACACACACACACACACACAAGCCTGCTCATTTAGATTTACTCAACCAAACTAGTGTCCATGTTTGTTCGTGGTAAAGATAGGAGCATATTATCTAAACTGTAGGTACAGAAGAATAATATATGTCAGGGTTTGTGAAAAGGATCATTTGGTGTTGGTTTGTTTAATAAGATTCACTGATAGTAATGAAAATATGCTATAATATCCCCATAACTGTCCATTTGAATTTGGATTTAAATACATCAGAATAGTCGTCATCATGAACACATTTTGTGGATGGAGACGGCTGAACACAGCAGACATCGGGCCAATTCGTTAACTGAAATTTGCGAGGCTTATCTTCACTTTCATGTTCCCAGTAAGAGTGGGAGCAGGTGATGGAAGCGATGCCATGGTTTCTGTTGGATGTGCGTCTGACTGAGTGTATTTTGTGTCAGAGCAGAAGCACAAAGGGCTCAGGTTAACCAATCAAAACGACACAGGTGAAAAAATAGCCATGTTTCCAGGGTTTTCATGCGTTGAGGACACTTAAAATCCTCTCTTAGCAAATGCTGCGAGTCTTTCACACGTTCTCATGTAAACACAGACAAACCAGGCCAGTGTAACTAATTTGTCCCAGTGACGAGTATCTTCACAGTCAAATTAAGTTTCATCCTAAAAATATCATTTTGTCAAGTTTTTTTTCCTTTGTAAAAATGAAGAATTTAGGATGCTTTTCATTATTTAAAGTGGAGCTTAGCTTCGGGGGCCCCCCTCAACATTTTACTGCGAGCAGCATGAGCTGTCAGGTAATGTTGAAAACATAATGTGAGACTCTTACGAGACACTGTTGGCTGTCTGCGTCTTTGCAGATACACTGGTGCACTTTTGGTACGTTGTTTTATTTTATTTTTTTGAGGAAGTTGGTATGAAATTGCTTTTTTTGACACAGGAAAAATTGTGTTTTGTGTTAACTAAAACTGTTGCAACATGTAGTAATAGTAGCCCTGCTTTTGGACTACAATCCAACACAGAAGTCTTTACAATGTGGTGACGAGTATGTATTTATAGTATGTGTCGCTCCGGAGAAAGGCATATCCCTACTGTATCCATTTAGCTACACAGAATCTCAGTAAATATAACATGGTAAGAGGTCTGTACATGGGCCACACATGAAAAGTTAATAGCATCATGCCTACCTTGTCTGAGCTTCCAGCTGAGGTAGATAATCAGCTGCAGCAGCAGCACACAGACAGACAGGAACAGCAGCAGGCCGCAGAGCCAGAGAGGAAGAAAGCTGCCCGTCTCTCTGTCCGTCTGTGTGATGGTCTGTCGCAGGAGCAGAGCCAGATCAGCCCAGGGGCCACTGAGCACCTCCATGCTGCTCCGGCAAAGGAGGAACAAATAGAGAGGAGATTACTGGATTAATGTCAAAATATGATCCTGAAGCATGAAGCAATTCTGAGTGTTAGAACAAGAAAATACACCATTACATACTGTAATGCAGTCAACAAAACCAGGAAAAGATACGATATAATAATAACCAACATCAAACATGATATCTGTCTTCTCTATCTATTTTTCTTATATATTTACTCATCCAAATTTTTTTGAACTGCTTAATTATCTAAATACAAGCCATCAAAGCTCAAAGCAGGATAATTAAAGAGGAAGAATCGCCCAAAACAACGATCTACTCTCACAAGAAAACACCGCCTTTTTTGACAAAAGCACAGCAGTTATTAGATAGCAAATTTCAAATGATATACTTACAGCTTTCCTAAAAGGCAAGCTTGAATGGATGTAGGTGGAAATGATTGGCAGACGGCTGCCGACGGTCACCACTGAACTAATACATGCTCGTCCTGACAGTCGTCCTTAATGATGTTAAGTTGTCTCCAGTAGCCAGAATTTGAGTGCAGATCAAAGGTGACGATTTGGTGACGGAGAGACTTAAAAGTAGGATTTTTAGAATCCAGTCAGTGTCAGCGTCCGACACATCAGGTTTCGCTGTAGAGCTTTGTGAGATAATCCACAGAACATTTCCACAGGGAGAGAAGCTGGTCCAGAGGTAAAAGTTTGGGTTCTTCTATAATCTTGTCTCGCGCTCTTCTTTTATGTTCCTCTTTGTTTTTGATCTTTGCTTTTAGGTTTCTCTTCTTCCTGCCTCTTTCTCTCTCTCTCTCTCATTGGTAGAAATACCGCCTCTGTTGTAGCTGACGATGTGAACTTTGTTCTGTTACAACTGTTGGACCTTGTGATTGCTAAGAAGATTAGAAATGTGTGTGTGTGTGTGTGTGTGTGTGTGTGTGTGTGTGTGTGGTAGTATTCAGTTCCTACACTTTATGTAAAACTACTAATACCACTCTGTGCATATACCCAAGTCCTGCTTTCAAAACAAAATGTACAAGTATTTTCTGTTCAGAAAATTAAACAAATTATGTACAGAAATTATTTAATTTCATGTAAGGTTTATTATTAAACTGGCTGTCTGTTATCCTTCCTCTATTATTGCACATCTTTGTCACAAGTATTGCCTGTACATAAGTAGAGATTCAGGGTTTTAACTGGACAGGAAGGGAATGAAAAATCTGAATAGTAACAAGTAACTAAAGCTGTCAGAACTTTTACCCTAAGTAACTCCAATATGCACTGAAGTGCAGTACTTGAGTAAAGGTCCTTGATTTAATGGGAGATACAGTGCAATATGCAGTGCGGGGTGCTCGGGTTAGAGTGTCCTCAAAACATGAAAATGTGGAAAAACAGACATTTTGTCCCGTGTGTGTGTGCATTCAGGCCTGAGTAATGTTTTGATCATTGAACCTTCGACCTCTGCGCTCACTGTGTCATAAAACACACAGACTTTTCTCAGCTGCTCTCTCTCTGATTGGAAATGGGTTTCAAATCCTCCCCCCCTCTTATTCCTCTGTCTGTTCTCTCTGTGTCTGCCCCTTTGTCCGTTCATCTTTAACAGACACTGATGGCTTTTTGATTGGCGGCAGTATTGATTACCTTAAACAGAACTGATAGCATCAACCTTGAAAAAGCTTAAACCCAAGCCGCAGTCGTAGCGCTCGGTGTGGGAAGGTCAACACACATCAGTGGTTTCAATTTGATAAACACATTGCTCCTAATGAGGAACGACATTATTGTTAGTGTATGCAGATGTACGTTGGCTTTAAATACGAGTATGACACACACACCCAGCTCGTCCACTACGCTCCACTACTGCCGAACAGCTTGCTACTCCCTCACTATGAAGACCGCCCGCCGACGGCTCAACTGACAGAGAAATCGCTGCACGTCTTCTCTCGCAGACTGAAACTCATCTGTTCAGACGGCAGCTTGACCCATAAAAAGATGAAAAATATATATATATATCTCTTATGAAGCACTGAAACAGTGGAAACTGATGCACTTTCATCAGTCTTGTAACGTCTGTGTTGTATCCACATGGTCGAATGCACTTATTGTAAATTGCCTCGGATAAAAGCATCTACTAAATTAATGTAATGTGAAGTAATGTAACCACCACATTATTAAATCAGCAATAATAGGTTCTAAAAGTTGTAAACACAGTTCAGGTCCAAAAGTCGTTTCGAATGTGATACTTGTTTTATTTGTTTCTCATTTTCTTAACGATAAGAACAGCTAAACAAATTGTCTCTCTTTGGATCTTTAGATGAATTTCAGAATATCTTATCTTTGTATTTGTTATGTCCCTGTTTAGCTTTGACAGCACTGGAGCTCTACAACTTTGTACAAAACCTGATGACTGAATACAAAATCAAAAATACTAAAACAGGGTTCTGCACACAAGATAATGCTCCCACAAACATTTCTGCATGATATATGCCCCAAAACTGAGGTAATATGTGGAGGAAATATAGATTTATGGGAGTACAATCTAGTGTGCAGACCTTGTTTTTGTATTTTTGACTTTTTGACATCAAGTCTTTAACTGTTTTTAGATCATTTTTGCATCCCGGCATGCTAAATCATCACTGGCTTTGAGGTCCGATGGCTGTGAGGAAAAGTCCATGATAGTCAGGAAACGTTGGTCTTCTTTGTCCTCAAATAGGTCCTACAAAGCTTTGGAGTGTATTTAGAGCCATTATCTAGTTGTTAGCTAGCAGTTTCTTATTTAAAAATCCAACAGACATGTTAAAACTGTTGCCTTCACCAGTCCAATATTCACTGTCATTTTAGGCTAACAATCTCAGTGCTGAGACCACGATGTAGCTGAAGTCTCCAGATACCGACACAGTCCTGGTTAAACCAGATGTTTTTTCACCCGCTGTTTTATTTGACCACGTCGTTACAAGCTAACAAGCTGGCGTTAAATCAAAAGCAGGTTGTGTTTGTGCTGATGTCCCCAGGAACATCAGTAGTGCATTTTTTACGCTGCGAACACGTCTTAGTTGTCCCTTGGAAAGCCGCGAGTATCCTCGCTGCCCCCGGTGTAGTTTGACACCCGATCGCTCAGATCTCAGCATCCATGCCCCCGTCATGTGGAGACTCATTTAAACAGACCATTACTCTCGTCTCATGGGAGAGAAAAAACGGGCTTTAGGTGTTAAAATCACAAGCTTAATTTGGCTCTGGCCCGTGAGAAGTGCTGGCTAATTGAGTGATGTTGTCATCGGCATCAATAGTATTGATTGGCTTTGTTGTTTCACTGATTGATCAGGAGATAATGGGCTGTTTGTGTGTGTGTGTGTGTGTGTGTGTGTGTGTGTGTGTGTGTGTGTGTGTGTGTGTGTGTGTGTGTTGCTGTCTTTTTGTGTGTTTACGTGCCTGAGTGCTTGTTTTTTCTGAGTGACTGGGGCACAGTGGAGCTATTTCTGGAGAATGAACACACACCGCTCTGTTTTTGTTTGTGTGTTTGTAAACCTAGAAGTTCTGCATGTTTCTTCTCGTTCAAAGAAATGATTAGCAGGGGATCGGTATTCGTTTGTGTGTGTGTCAACCTATTGATCCGTTTGTGGAGGCTTGTGTGTGAGAGAGAGAGAGAGAGACGGAGGCTTCTTTGAAGTTTGAAGACAAGATTTGGTGTTGTCTTCATGTTTTTGGTTTGATAGGAGTTTTTTTTTTT
>CAEMYA010000010.1:9706732-9723466 GCA_903131615.1 Diplodus sargus
GGACTCGGGATGGATTTCCCACTTGACTTCAAAGGATGTGATTTTTGCACGTTCTGGTCTCAGTGCAGCTCTTTGCTCTGCTAACAGAGAGTAACAGTAGCTAACATTAGTTTGGAAACTGACACAGGACTGAACTCTTGGTCACCCGGGTGAAACTCAAATAGATAAACCAAGACTTTCTGGCTCTTTTTCTGTAATTTATCGCCCCCTGCTGATACTGCACCTTTACACGCATTTACATTTTCGTCATCATACTCACAAGCCGTCCTCTGGTGGATCAGAGGGTCTGTTACGTGTTTGCGGTGAGATCGGGCTGCAAGTAATCAGCAGCTACTTTGACGTTGTTGTGAATTGAATCTTTGAGCTTTGGACAAAACAAATCGGACAAATGACTGTTTTCAACAACATGACACGCAGATAAATCAATAATGACGTCATTCTGTTCATTCCTCCATCTTATATAACCGTTTTATGTATGAAGAAACCTGCAGTGGAAAAAATAATTGAAATTGTAATTACGCTTGTATGTATTTGACCTCCGATGACCTCTCTCTTGTATCTGTACTTTTTATTTGACACTGATTTACACATAGCTGTCCATTTCCTAAATTCACTTATCCTAATTCATTTACATCTCCTAACTTGATACCATCTGTTTTCATAAGCAGAGCCTCTCCTTTGTGTTTGTTTGGGTCTGGTTTATGTCCTCCTCTGTAGCAAATTCAAATCATTTTTCTCTTCAGTCTGTGGGTGTGTGTTTTTCACATGTGTTTGGATTGAAGCTTAAGCAGCATAAGTTTGGAAGATGTCACACTCAAAGACCGTTTTCAGCATAAAATACCTTCCTCGGTGTCAGTCACTTATTAAGAGACAAGGGCAGACGCTTCTCTCTCTCTACTCTGAATTGTGATTAGCAGACACAGTCAGACACGAGGCTGTCAGATGTTTTCCACCGGGAACAGTCAGGCTCCGGGACGGTCTATGACACATCTGTACAGAAATGTACATGATGTATCACAGATGTTACAGGAAGCACAAATCGAGTCACGTGTTGCAGTTGAGCTCAGCAGAAAACATAACGATGACGTAGAGATGGAGAGATACAGAAAGGCGAGAAGCGACGGGGTTTGCAGGAACGTTACTTCCTGAGATGACGGGATGGATCCGGCTCTTTTCACAGCAGAACAAAATGTTCAGATCTTATTGCTGATCAACATTCATATGAATTTGCTCCAACAGGCTGCGAGCAGACTGTCACTCTGTGTGTGTGTGTGTGTGAGTGTGTGTGGGCATGCATGCTGGGGCATAGACCTGAAACAGAGGATGATGATGATAGAAAGTGAAAAGGAAGGAGAAAAGTAGCATATTAATGGTAGTATTTTTTAAAATCAGAAATTAATGTCTCCTGTTGTTTATTTGTTGGCAGCATGTGCCTGAGGGTTTTTTTTTTTCAGTGTGTGTCTTGTGTGCAAATCTGTGCAGGCTTCAAGAAACCGGCATCAACTTTCTCTCCCTCTCTCGCTTGTTTTCCTGCTAGTTGTCATAGCAACCTCTTGGCCTTTTTAGCATAAGTTACATCGTGGGGTCGCCGAGGATGCTCATTGCCATAGTTACCGGGGCTTTGTTAATGAGATTTGGTGCTTCCAGCGTTATGTAAGATGTGTGACATTTACCTACAATCACAGACGCTCGGCTCGAGTGTGCATTCACTAAGATATTGATGGGCATTGATGCGCGCACAAAGGAGAGCCGGGAGGAAAAAAATGCACCATCCTCAGTCCTTGCAAATACCTACAGTATATCTGCTGTCAGTGAACGCTGCAGGGGTTGGAGGCGGATTTATGCTCCTGCGTCAAGGTGTTGTGGTGGTCTCTCTGTAGGAGCCTCTGGAGCAGGAATCGACTTGTAGTTGAATACTGGGTTTAACTTGTCAACCACTGTAAAGTCTCAAGTAATTATCGCTTTTTTGTATTTGTTGTGATGATGTAAATCTGTCAACCAATCGGAGGTTTCGCCAGACTCTCTCTGGGTGCGTCATTGTGATCAATATCGCAAGCCAGTGGGCGGGATTGAAGATTTTCTCATCAATATGATGAAGTGCCTTGATTTTTTACTGCGACAAATGATTAGAGTCTAAAGTAAGTGAGCATCAGCTCCAGTGTAACTACAGAGCTTTGAGTTGCTTCTGCATCATTTTACAGAAGCTATGTGTGTAGATGGTGAAGGTGTTGCAGCTATGAAATCCTTGTATTGCGCTTTCTTGTTGTCGAGCCATCAAACTGGATGAAAGGGCGCATATTTATCTCAGCACTTAGATATGGCGGTATATTCCCTCTATAGGAGATATATCTGTACCGTAATAAGGCAGCTCTCTGAGGAAAATTAGACATAATGTTGAGTCATTTTGTCAGTGTTGATGCATCTTCTAGTGGTTGTTGATGACAGTCACATAAGTTGCTTTACTGTAATTAATTGGCACACACTTTCTTTCACTTGCAAGAAATGTCCAAAATGTATATTTTCACATCATTAAGTCATCTTCCCTCTTTGATCTGCTCATGTTTAGACTACCACAGCTTTATTATTTTGTATCCTGGCATTCATCAAAAGTCGTAAAGTGCATCCTCAACTTTTTAAACTTCTGACAGCAGGAGTTCTAATGACTGCAGATTGATGAAAACACTTCTTAGCGTGTTTTCACCGTACTTTGCTGTAAACTAGTGAGCAACAGCAGGCCTCGCGTGTGAGACAGACAGGCACCAGAGACTTTTACTTCCCTCCAGTCTTCTTCCACTCTCATCTCTGTACGTTCATGAATTAAAGCTCATTTCCCCTCCAGTCAGCTGGCAAGTAGGACGAAGAGACATGAATTACAGTATATTAAAACTCGCCGTTGCACAGGTCGAGAAACCAGAGGGAAGATAAATCCACTTTTTAATCCCAAAAGCTTAAAAAAGTAAAGTCTGCGCTCTCCTGCCACCGATAAAAGAAAAGCTCCAGATCAGAGCAGAATCCAAGGTGACTGTGGATGTTAATTCCCCCAGAAGGTCCAGCTCTGCCCCAGGTAGTGTCCTCCAGAGCTCAGCAGGTCTAAGCAGCCCACAACACTGCGACTTTTGCAGGGTTTGCTCCTTTTTCGTTAAACTTCAATATCGCAAACTCACACTAATGCGTAAAAATAGGTAATGACTGGACAACATAAACTCGGGTGTGTATTGATTGTACCTCCTGCGGTCTTTCCTTGAAATGCCCAGCTTCAGTAGACCATAAATAAGGAAAGAGCAGAGGCGAGAGGAGCAAATATCAGGATTGAAAAGAGAAAAATGGAGAAGAACATTGAGGAGAGTAAGCAGCTGACTAAACAAAGCAGTGAGAGGAGAGTGACAGGAAGCAGAACATCAGCACATACTGTTCATAACTGCTCCGTTACTTCGTCTCTCCCCGACAGACACTCGCATGCTGACGCTTGAAGTTAAAGCCGGCGTGAAGGAGCGGGACAAAAGACGAAACGTGCGATAATGACAAAATTAAATTTAATGGTAATTAGCCTGCAGTTGGGGAGATAAGAGATTGACGGGTCTGAAGGAGAGGCAGAGAGGAATACATGAATGATTGGGAGAATCATCTCTAATATATTAGCCTGCCCATGATTGATCGGTTATGGCAAAGAGGAATGAGAATGTGTGTCCAGAGAGATTGGAGCTGCTGAGAGACTAATAGAAAGACCGAAAAAACGAGGGAAGGATGGTGGGCGAAAGTGTGAGACAGAGGGAGAGGAAGAAGCGATGGAAGTGAAGAAAGAGAGAATATGAAAAAAAAATATTTGGCATTTTATCTGCTGTTAATTAAATTTATCACATTTGTCAGTCAGGGAGATTGAGAGAGAGATTGTCAGGGACACGGCTGGGAAGAAAGGAAGAGGAGACGAGAACAGTTGGAAATAATTAATCGGTTAATTAAGCTGTTGTTCAAAGAGAGGTGGATTGACAGGGACGAGGAGCGGGGAAACAGACGAGCAGACAGTGAGAGAGGACGGGGAGCATGAGTGGTAGAGAGACCTGGTGGGCGGTTGCGAGAGAGAAAGAGAGAGCGATGTGATGAAAGAGACCTGAGGGAAAGAGACATGGGGGGGAGGAGGGAGAAAGCAGTCGGAAGTCAGGAAAGTAGACTGGAGGGGAAGACAAGAAGGAGAGAGCGTACTTGCATATTTTATTTCAGTGAAGCCCATTTATATTGAATTAAAGTGGAGAGAGAGGGCGGACAAGGTGAGGAGCACAGGTGAGAACAGAGAGAGAGAGAGAGGTAGAAGCTATGCAGAGGCTAATTCCGTTGCTATTGCGACGATTTAGCATCATGGCTGACAGGACTGTTACATAAGAGTGGCCAGTAGCATCTTTTATTATGTTTACACACACAGACACGCACACAGCAAGGGTCCTCGCCGGCCACTGTGTAACTCTGGAGGCATTTAAACACACACATGCTCCCACACAACCGAGATGAAGGTAAAAAAAATTTCATAACGCAGGTTTCATCCTTTAATCTCCAGTTCCTAGACACAGACCTGCTGCTGTAATCCCTGTGATTAATTACAGTGGTGCTGGAGATAAACAGGAATAATATTCCGGATGGATATGTGAAATATTAAAAGTACACAATATTGCTCTCAGCAGGGGTATATGCAGGTGTGAGTCTTAAATGGATCAACATGATATGAGAAACAAAAAATGTGATTAAAAATTGAGCCTGTTGACGACATGAAGCAGGACAGAAGGCATTTGTCTCATCAGTAGTATTTACCCAGTGTCTGACTTCTTTATTGTTCTCAGGTGTATTACTCAGACGCTCCAGAAAAGTTTCCCAGCCTACATAATATGATTGTCGGCTGAATAACCAATTTTCAATGGATTTAATATCTACAAGCAGACGTGTAGAGCTGCCTTGTTTAAACACCTGAGCACTCGTATGATGCGTACAATTTAGCATACTACAAGGAACTTTTAACTGTTATAACCGTCTTAATTTGATCCTGATACTGATGCTTCATATGACCTGTATGGGCAAACAAGACCATCAGGAATAAGATCGGCTGTTTCTACCAATTTTGCCTGTCACAGGGTTGTATTGCAATGTATCAAGCTGCAGACGATTAACTCAGTGGTCTCAAACCCGCAGGAAAGAAGCTGCTCTGTCGTCAGGTGGTATGGCACTAAACCAAAAGCAAAGATGGTGAAAGATATTGGTTTTATTGACTTACTTGTGCTGAGCAAATTAAGCAGCATAGGAAAAGAAAAGTTGCAGTGCAGGCAGATGCGAAGGTCATCTAAGATGGTGGGCTATCAAGACTTTTTTATTTCCTGGAGGTATTGTGTGCCCTTTTCTTTCTATTCTTTCTCCTTTCTAGCAAACATAAGCAGGCTGTAGAGAAAAAAACATTCCCTGTCTTGCTAAAAGTATGGTTCCCTGTCTTGCTAAAAGTATGGTTATGGTTAATATCAGGTGACTTTTCGTGACAATTCACTGAATATCAGTGCAGTTATTGAATATTTCTCCCAATAGAAATTCTCCCAAATTATGGCAAAGCACATTTTTTCCAAACAAACACTTGTATAATAACCAGCAGGAGACCATTGATGTGTGGAGTGATTGCACTACAATCGTCTCACAGACAGCTGACCATAGAGACCAGTGTTGTTTGTCCGGCCCGGAGGAGCGCTTGTTTTGATGAAAATATAGTTGTAGCTCGTTGTCTACCTTACTACGGTGGGAAAGAGTCGTGGTTTGTGTTTTAACAATGTTTTGCTTATGAGTTATTGATCCAGGAAGTAACTTTGAAGGTGGAATGTTACGTTGTATGTTACTGTACATGGGAGGATGATTTGAATCAGTCTGCTCATGTCAGTGACAACTTTAATCCACCCATTTGTTCTTATCTGCTCTCTTGCATGATGTATGCTTTAGTGATGACTGGATCTTCAAGAACCTAAAAAATGTATCTAAACTTTGGCTGAACCTACAAATATTAATTCTTTCTCAGATGTGAAAGAAAAAGAAAAAAAGCTGCGCTGCACTTGGTCAGGGGCCAAAATAAAGTAGTGTGGAAAGGCAGCACAACACTCTGTAGAGGAAAGATACGTGAACTCTGTGGATACATTCTGCTGTTAGGATATATGTCATTTTTAATTATGATAGGAACCATTTATAGATTAAAGTACCAGATGGGAATGTTTATCTCTGGAAAACCCAGTGGATTATTTACTTGACCTCATCATATTGATGCAACAATCCTGTGATCCAATATTGTCATAAAGAGATATTAAATAGGTAGAAACGTGGGTATGAACAGTAGGAAAAAAAAATCTCTGACAGACGAAAAACTTCTGCCGTCTCATGATATACAGTATTTTACCCAATTGTACTTTGGATCCATTGTTATGTATATTAAAAACAGAAGTTGATGTTTGGACAGAACATGATGTTTGGTTATAGGAAAACTATCTAATGTTTTAAAGCTACTCTATCACCCCTTTCCTGTCCTTTTCTAAATTGATAAAGGAGGCTTGTTCAAATGCTGTAATCGTATATAATTGAGTCTAAATTCAGTAAATGCTGAAACTCACAGGTGGCCTTGCTTTTGATCTCTGTTACATAAATGCTCTGTTCAAGGCACGATGAAAACATCAACTATTACAAAGTTAATATCAGCATCTCAACATATTTGCTCTTAAAATCAGTTGTTCATTTGACAACAACCAATCAGAAAACCAAAAGCCAGTTGATAAACCAATCAAATCTTGCATTGAGCCGCAATGTCAGCCTTCATTTTTTATATCTGAGTTAGAAACTTGTGCTGTCTTTCAGCTCAGCCTATTGAGAGAGCGACCAGACAATCATTCAATAATGTCCGTCGGCAGGCTAGTTAGCCAATTAGCTGCTCGGCTACAACACATCCAACAGCATGTTAACCTGATAATGTCACTTTGCTTCAGTTGGATGCTTGTGACGATACATACTATTTAATACCACCAAAAAGCATGTAGTCCTGTCTCTCGTTCCCTACAATGTACCACCGATACTACAGCAGCCTGCCAGTTTCAGCTGAACTTTAATATGCACGTTCACATCATAACTATAGGAAATTTAACATGTTTACACCTGTGCGTCCTATCAATACTCAGCTGAAAGCACGGCTGAGTACATCGGAGAACAATAGTTTTGACTGTTTTGACACACCACCCTCAGGCCAGGCTTTGACACTTTTGCCCTCCTCGTGGAAGATCTAAAAAAGTGTGAAGATGTCACTTCATTTTTCATCCATCTGTCAATTAAGTGTTCTGGTGTATAAACAGATCTGCAGTCTCACAGGCTCACTGGTTAGGTTTTTGTTCAGTCAAGCATCTGGAGTTATATTGCGTTTTATTTTATGAGGTGTCACCGCGAGGAGAGGAGTAGTTGCAGTATTACAGAGCAGCGTATGAATGAGAGTGTATGTCCGTTGGGGAGCGGGGGCGCTGAACTGTACACACGACACTGACTCACGCCGGGGAGCTGAATCAACAGTCCGGCAGCACATACACAGTGTTGTACTGCTGCCCAGAGACGAGCACATGATGAGCTCCGACAAGGACGGCAGTAATTCTAATATTTTTTCTGACACAAGCATTTTGCAAAGACACCTGCATCGCCGGAAGGTACAATCTGTTCCACACGCAGGGGGAGAAGATGGGGGGGGGAGGTGACGGAAAAAAAGCCTTTACTTACAGGTTCAGTGGGAGTTTCAAACTAATTTATCTCAGAGAGAGCAGAGATGTGAAAGGGTGGCTTGTAATTGAAGTCTGTCCTATTAGTTACTGCCGCACATGTACACACATAATATTCACACATAAGATAGGCCCGGGAGAGACTGATGGAGAAGAGAGAGGGAGACAGAAGTGCACTGACAAAGAGAGGACGTGTGTGTGTGTGTGTGTGTGTGTGTGTGTGTGTGTGTGTGTGTGTGTGTGTGTGTGTGTGTGTGTGTGTGTGTGTGTGTGTGTGTGTGTGTGTGTGTGTGTGTGTGTGAGAGAGACAGAGAGAGAGATTAAAAGGATGGACTAAAAGGTTATCTATTCCCCCGGATGATGCTCTTGTACTGAGTGGGGTCATTTAACCTCAGACAAAAGGGAGGAGCGGGAGGGTGTTATGAGAGAGGGGGAGAACTGGGAGAGGGAGGAAAGCTTTGGTGGCGAGGCTGAGGAGGCTACAATAAAAGAGAGTAGAGATAAAGGGAACGAGGAAGAGGAAGATGGAAAATGGGATTAGTTGCTGCCTGTTCCCTTTATTTCCGCCACTTGTCTCTTGTCCAGATTCCGAATCCTCTCACTTCTCCTTTCATCTCCACGGCCTGCATGAAGCATCATTTTGAATTTCATAAACAAGAACTACTCTTATTGCGTGAGTTGTTATGAAAGCTGCAATACGAAGTTACAGCCACAATAGGCAGGATTTTAACAAGGTTATGCAGTCTACAGCCGGGCGAGCGGCTCTCTGAGGATTTATGTATGCACAGCGGTGCTGACAATGCTAACATGCTGCTGCTGTGAATAAAAAGTAACTCGGCACATTATCTGTTTCATTTCAAATGAACCGTGCTTGTCGGCAAATTATTCCGTCTAACTTTATTGAAATAAAAGGTTGTATAATCTCACAGCACACATCTCAGCGATTGTCACCTAGACTCACGTATTTCCAATTAATTCAGAATTCTTGATGTCAGGGGTTTTTTTGTGTTTCTTGATATCATGAGCCAGATGTATCGTAATTTCGTTCTGCGATGTACTTGTCTGAATGACAATGAAGTTGATCCTTATCCTTTTCCTTAGTTAATTGAATTGTCAGTTATGTTTCGTACTGAAGTAGAGGGTGTAACAAGCACAAGGGGATGTTTTGGCACACAGTGCACTGGAGTAAGAGCCTGAAAATAGTCCCTCCATTTGTAATCTTTGAAAACAGATATCTGCTTATGAATGCAGCATCTGTAGGCAAAGGATAATGTTTTGGTATCGGAAGTAGTATTGACTGATCACGTTTAAGATGTCTTGGTTGCATGCAGATAAAAAGTCCTTGAAAAGAGAAAACATGGCAGAATGCGTTAGCCAAAATGTAATCTTGGATAATATCATCTGATGACAATTCAGCTTCTAATTAGTCTTTTTATTTAGCAGCTAGAAGTTTCTCAACTCCGGGCACTGAATCATTGTCAAGTGATAGACGATGACTTCAGAGACCGTCCTTCTTGTATTTCTTGAATTCAGAAAATGATGTGCTGGATAAACTGAAGATGTTGACCTTATCGTGGCACAATATGAAAAGCTAACAGATCACACAACTCATCACAATCCATCTCACTGGAGGGCACGACTGTCTGTACCGAATATCATCATAATCCATCCTTTGTTTGGACGTTCCTGTCAAAATCACAAATAGTGGTGCTCCGCGTGTTTCGTCTTTTGTGCTTGTCCTTAAGAATAAGGTGCAAATTTATCCAGTACATGTTGAAGAATTTGAGTGGATAACCTTGACCTTGGTGGTGTGAGTTTAAAAGTCAGACAATCACCAAAGTTTGTAGGATTTAACATCTGGACACCACAGATATCTGCACCAAATTTCAATCCATCCGATGCTTGTTAAGATATTTCCCTTAGAACCTTCACCTTCTAGATGACACTATAGACAGATGTCAGGAGACAGTCAGTAGGATGCATCTTCTGGGGAATATGAACATAATCTTCCATTAGTGGTTGAGATAGTTTAGTATGGCCCAAAGACACTTCCATTTACAGCCAAACATTTAATAACAATCTGCCTCCTAAACTTGCAGCCTGTGAAGTCTCCACCCAGAAAACACTGAGGCCAGATGCAAAATCTCTGCTGGAGTTGAAGATCTCCTGTTCAACATGTTGTTCATTAACCATCATAAAACCACGCACACCCGCACAAGCAATGAATAGGTGCTAGTAAATACATGCTTACCCTTTTATGGATGTAAACCAGACGTGCTCTGTTGCTGGTTTGATACAGGTGATGCATTTTGAAAAGCACAGAATGAGTCCTTGAATTAAATCATGATTGTGGAAACAATTTTAAGGCAGACATTTCCCACTGACACTCTGTGACACCAGCCAAACAAAATGTCAGGAAATCTCACGCACACATTGTAATGACACGTTATTTTAATAAAGAAGAGAGTGTCTTTGTAGAAAGAGCACTCTCATTTTTGTCTGTGCGTCATCTTGCCTCTAGACTGCTACAGTGAATCTTTTGCCTCTCTCATCCCTTTGCTATCTTTAAATCATCACAGACCAGGCAGTTTTCCAAGCTTTTATTTCTTGCTCTTGCAGTGTGTATGAAAAGTAGCTTTGTGTAGTTTTACAGCACTGGTGTCCAGAAAAAGAACCGCTCTGAGTATAAGCAATCTATCACACATACACACACACACACACACACACACACACAAAATAATTGACTGACAAATATAGAGGTGTCCTTCCAGTTTTTAAAAATATGCCCGCATTTAATCTTTTTGAAAAGATATGGAGGTATCCCCTTCATTAAAGGGATACCCTCTGTTGAGACCAGCGTGATCCTTTTAAGAATAAATTAGGGATTAAACAGAGGATCACAGTATCTCTAAATCCCCTGCTGCAATTATTACTAATTTGGGAGATGACTTCCAGTACAGAAGAGGGTTTTTTAGGAAGGAAAGAGAGGAGGGAAAGGAGGAGACCCAGCGGGGAGGCGATAAGAGAAGCAAAAAAGAAGGAAGATTTTCTCTGAAGGTGAATATGTTGGTGAAAAAACAGGACGGGAAAATGTTTTATATAACGGGAACAAAGTGCAGAGGCCGATGTAAAAGACATGGATATGACAGCAGAAGAAAAGAGGGTGGAAATTCAAGGTGGGGAACAAAAAAGTAAAAGACTATATTTCAATTTTAAGCTTATGCTTGGAAGTAATTGCACGTCTCGCTGGAGTAATAACAGATTTTTGCAGGATATATTTTTGTACAGAGGGAAACTGAAAGAAAGTTGCTGAAAAATCACTCGTGGGATTTTCAGCCTAAGCTTCTGAAAAAGGTCTGAAAATTAGTTTGGTTATAATTTGGTACAGCTAATACCACGATAGTTTAGTGACAGCTGCTACTGTTATGACTCCCACTGTAACACTTCAACTCTAATACTCAAATTCATCTGTCTATTTATTGATTTATTGTGCAGAAGCAGAAAATGGGAACAGGAAACTGGGTTTGCATCCTCATACATTTACACATGGATGCTTCTGTCCAAAGCGACTTACCGTAATTCATACATACATTCATACATTGATGGCGGTGGCTGCCGTGCAAGTAGACGACCAGTACATCAGGTTCAGTATCTTGCCCAATGACACTTCGACATGCACGCCAGGGGAATCGAACCAGCGACCCTCCGATAACAAGACACTGGATCATATGTCTATAAGTTTCTTTGTCACCAAACATCACCTGCATAGAATAGTCGTGCAGTTCAGTGAAAGAGAGAAAGTCGGAGAGTTTAAAAATAAACTTTATTTTCATTGATTGCATTAAACTTACTCAATTTATATTCAATCTATTATTTATGAAGAAGAGGGCAACTTCGGTGTTCCCAGTCTCATTAAAAGTGTATTTCATTTTTGATTACAACTCGTATCTGAGGGACCTGATCCAGCACCCAAAAGAAAGAGGCCAAGATGTCTTCATAAGGACTCCTGACAGTTCTGTTGTATTCTATAGCAGATCAGCTACAATATTATCATCCACACAGGCAGAGAGAAGCATGTGTCGAAAATATTTTTACTAGCTTAATACATCTTCACTCCCTTTTTTGCTTTTACACGATATTGGCTAGACAGCTGGAGAACAAAGCTTGTCAGACAATGCACAGCCCTGCCTAATTCCTTACTTAATAGAAAAATGGGCACCGAACCCACTGTTGACTTTGAGTGAATGTTCACAATCCTTATAGAATAAACAGAAAGCACCAAAAGAAGCTTCAGGAGTTCCAAATGATCAAGACTCAGGGGTATATTAGCTCAATACATCTGCCAGGAATACAGTGAGTTTATTCAAAACGAACCATTTGGACCATTACTGTTTTTTTTTTTCAGTCTACTCGAGTCCCTTTTTTGGGCAGCAATGTGAATACAGCTCTCCTGTGGCTCAGTGGATAGACTTCTCTTTCACACAGTCAGTAAGCACGCCGAGGACGTCCTGCCACAGTCTGGATAGCTTTATAAAAACCCAATGGGGAGACCATCAAAGCTGGAGCTTTCCTATTCTTCATACTTGAAAGGGCCACATGTTATCCTTAAGGAGAGAGTGAGCGGTTCAGCAACTGTTGATGCTAATACCTTATCCAAGTTTGTGAGAGACTTCTCATTGTTTTCAAGATCCAGGGAAGCTCAATGTGGTGTTGCTATCTAGGCAGTGCCTGACTCTGCTTTCCCTCCTGGCTAATCCAAAAGTAGTCAAGGCGTCAACTGTGGGTGGAGTTCAGTTGGACAGGATAAAGCCCGGTTGCTAACCACTAGTAGCCTTGCCCTTAATTATAAATACCTTTACGTCTCAATACAAGTTATATCAGTGAGTTACAAACATTAATGGGTAAATGAGCTATGAAGACCAAAACCAGGCTGTGATCATGTTAATTCGTGCTGTGATATTTTAATACGGGGTTCTGTGGTGATTGACCCGCTTTCGGAGCCGGCCTGCCAGCAGTCTTTGGGATTTCATATTGGCTTAATTTTTCAGCCTCGGAGATTGCCGCTCGGACGCAGCTTGATCCTCTCTATACTCAAGAGCCCAGAGAAAAAAAGTCCTCAGCTCTCTTCCTGATATCAGAGGAGTCCGTCAGCTGTCTGGGAATGTGTGTGAGTGGACTCTGATCCTCCCATTTTTTTTTTATTTTTTTTTTAGAGCATCCAATTAAGATATGCTCTGAAATCTACATCTAATCAGTGCTCCTTGTGCTCCGATCCTCATCAGATCTGCCGATGCCAAAGTACAGTTTTGATCTCCCCTGGAGTTATTTAATTGTCCGTTTAATTGTGCTGTTGACGATTTACACAGGAACCATCTTGGACCACATGTACAGCCTAGAGACTCATTGTTGAGACACAAAAGCTGGTTGATGTGTGGTATTCAAAGCGTGGTTACACAAGCCGGTATCACTCCTCACATGCTGGAGATAATTATGTAGCAGTGACAAGGACATAAAAATCTACTCTAAAGACTAAAAAAAGCAGGAATGTTTAAAAGAACTATAGTTGGTATCTCATATTTTGCAGTGATCTTAAGCACGCATCCTTTAATGACCTCTTAGGAAGTTGGTAAAAAGTTCTTAAAGAATAAAATTGCAGCCTCTTCAATAATAATTTTGACTTAAAATAACATTACCTTTCTATTCCCTCGACCGCTCAACTTCATCATCAACCCCGCTACTCGTCTCTTGAGCAAAAATTCCCTGTAAACACATTTGCTTTTAAGATTATTTTAGTGCATCATTCTTTTTTTAACTTCTCCTGCAGCATCGAGATTTAAAACTAAGCGTGTCGGAGGGAAAGCTAACTAAGCATCGACTGCAAACAAACAACAGTTTTTGTGCCATTTTCATGAGCCGTTATTTCCCTACTGTCATCAAGCATTCATTCAACCTTTATTTAGATCTCGAGGAATCACTGAGGGCATGTCCTCATATTCAATGATGTTGAGATTCTACGTAAAACAGTACACAGAACAATGGAAGGTCTTTATGAGTGGAGCAGTTTGTAAATGTGGTTTTGAATCAATCTAAAGGTATGACTGTAAACTGCTTTCTGCATTTTCTTTTTTTTTTTTCTTTGTGGTGCCACCATTTGATTTTCTTTTTGCCATTTGATTTTCCTCTTGAATCATCGCTTATTTTTCGATTGACTAAATCATCAATTCGTGCATCTTTCCAGCCATCTGCTCCTGAGTGACTGGGCTCTATGACGGCGGCAGTGGAAGTGACAGGCTTCTGGTAATCCTTTGTTATATCTCCGCTGCCCTCCTGTTCCCTTTCAATGCGACTCCCAGCGGTCTCTGCCCCCACACTCTGTCCTGCTGCTCTCTTTATATCATTCAAACACCGTGTACACTTGACTCCTGAACGACACCGCGCTTTTCAGTTTAAATGATTTACATCCTGAGGAAATCGTATTTTCATTTTGCTGACACGAGTCGGTAATTTCGTCCTTAGAATATTTAGATCAAGTTTGTCGATCGATTCAAAATCATGACAACTGTGCATGTATTATTTATTGATTGCTTGATTTACAGTCAAAGGGTAGGAAGGGTGGGATGAGCATCAAAAGATTGCGAAAGGGAAGCATTGCGTCGTCATGCCAACCCCTAATTTTCATAAAGTCGAGGCTTCTTTATGCAAATCAGGGGCGTCCAGCAGGACCTGCCGCCTCTGGAAAACTCCTGACAGTTGACCATTGCCAAGTTAAAATGACAAAACACTTTTTTATTTATGTAACATAAGAGACAGTTTCCAAACAAGCTGTCATGTTAGACCTTGACCACTCTGAGCAGACAGCCTCAGAGTGATTTTGCAGCCGCTAAGTGTTCGCATGGTGAAAGCACTCAAAGCTTGGAAGCGTCATGAGCCCTCGTGGACACGTGTCATCACACCCTCTTCAAACACCTCCCCTAATAAGGACTTTATCCAGTACAGGCTGGAGAAACGGAGAGGAGGCAATGAACTGCATGTAGGCAGAAGTCTCAATTACAGTAAACTAGTTAAGTTATAAGAAAATTAAGCAATAATAATAATACAAATACTGCAATAAGAGAGGGATAGCCTTCCTCCATTATTAATGTTATTGGCTGTGAACACCGATGTGCTGCCCTCAGATGGTTTTGAGCATCATATTAGGAATTTTTTAGGATATGAAACAATTTCCTTAGATTGATCCAGATGCTGTGGGCATAACCTCATACAGAGCTACACCCGCAGCCACTGACTACTACAACAGTACAGCTCCTAGCATATCACTGTGACAGATTGTAAATGACTGCTCGTGTGTTATTTGTTTGCTGCTGTCTTCATTTGTTTTCCACAGCTCCCAACCAGATGGAAATATTTCCATCTCTTTTTATTGCCTTCTGGCTTTATTGCCCAAACTTACTCCTGAACCAGTGTTTCATCATGACGGCTAATAATGTCAGTGTCCTGCAGAAGCCTCATTCTGTATGTACAGAGAGCTTTTAGCCCGGCTCGCATTAGATTTTATTGAGGAGAACTTCGCTCATGGGTGCCTTTTGCACAATTCAGCTTTTGTCAGAGTTGTCCATCATTATCATGGAGCTGGTTGGCTCAGTTTCTTGTTATTGCTTTTAACTTAAGAGGCAGCAGAGGCAGGGAAGGCAGCAACAGTCTGTGTATCTGGCTGCCTTTTCTTCTTCAGATCTATTGGATATTATTGTGACTCGCAAATAAATAGTGTTACATTTCCAAGATATGAATTTTCATATTTTGTGTATGTTTTCCATTCATTGTTCTATACAAATGTTCACAAACACACTCATTGATTTCTGTCATGCACAGCAGGTTTAGTTTGTACCGATTATCACGTGAAGACGGTTCATCTGAGCATTTCCACCTTTTATCAGATAGTTCACAGTGAAGCTGGACGTTGTGCTTCTACATTGTGAACACCTGAACCAGCCGAGCAAACAGGACACAATCTTTGTCCGTCAGTTGTCAGAATCAAAGACTAGAGCCTGCTGTGTGTATACGTCAGTGTCTCTGTCTGTTCAGAGCTGCTTTTAAGTTCAGTGTTGGCTGCTCCGTGTATAATTCATAGCTCTGTGACTTCAGATCAAATATGCATTATTTCAACCAGTGGAAGTGGAATGGCTTTTCTGTGTGTGTGTGTGTGTGTGTGTGTGTGTGTGTGTGTGTGTGTGTGTGTGTGTGTGTGTGTGTGTGTGTGTGTGTGTGTGTGTGTGTGTGTGTGTGTGTGTGTATGTGAGACAGTGAGAGCATACGAAGCAGGAAGGGAAACGGGCACACAGCTAGGGTTTGTGTGTTTGTGTGCATGTTAACATGCCATAATATATCCAGATATTGTATGCTCCTTTTTGTTTTTTTTCTTCCTGGCAGCTCACAGTACCACTTGCTTGAAAGCCAAGTGTGATATCACTGGGCTGTCCCTGAATTTGAGCCATGAGAATATAAATAAACTAATGTGAGATGCATTGTTTCTAGTATACAAGCTTTGTTTTTAACAGACGTTGTTAGTCATTCACCCAAGATGGATAAGCCCCAACAAGCTGATCAACATTCTCTAATATTCAGAGAGTCTTGTACCACACCACAATGGTGTATGAATTATTTAATGACTAAAAAAAAAATGAAGGATACCATTTAAGAATCTGGATAACTTAAGGCTAGGTTATCCTTTTAGAAGTGTTCCTACAGTAGGTGGTCCAAACGGCCACATTCTGAGGTGTGGGGAAAAGTGTGGCGTGGATTATCACTTATTCATGGTGTTGGACTCGTCTGTACATATGTCATGTTAGGGAAGTAGCTGTTTAAAACCTGACAAAGGAGCTAGAGGCAAAAGTTACAGCCCTGCCCTCTTTTTCACCTCAGCAAACCTTCTTGGTCTTTTGCCACGTAGAGTCTGTGTGCTTGTTTAATTCATTCA
>CAEMYA010000010.1:9723519-9728519 GCA_903131615.1 Diplodus sargus
TTTTTTTACATCGGATCATTTTTGTGATTGGGTCACCACCTGCTGAGAACAAGCAGCAATACAAACTTAGTTCTCTCACAGGTAAGCTTGGGCCGTGTCAACTGAAATGGCGTATGACGATGTCCAGAGTGAAACATTGTAATTGTGATGTCATTTTTGGTTGGGTTTTTATGTGTTTCTGAATTTCAGGACGTTTCAGAATTACTGTAAGGCAGAAGTTGCTCATTAGCTCTGACCGAAAACCCCCCTACGGTCTCAACCATCAGAGAAAACTGTCCCGACATACATCTCCGTGTTCTGTCACAAAAGGGGATCCAAATGCAGACACGGAGGTGGGCAGATAGAAAACAATAACGAGCTTTAAGGATGCTGATAGTCCAAAAATCCAAACCCAAAATCCAAGCAACAAAAGGCAGACAACAAAAACAGGATTAATCCAAGGGCAAAAAGCAAAACAGAGTGCAAACCAAAAAACAAGGTGCAAACTAGAAATGACACAAGGAGTCAGGAAGCAAATGCACGTAAACACGATGAGAAGGCAGAACCAAGAAACACAGAGGGCAAAACAGACAAACCACCAAAGACTGAGGGCTTAAATACACAGGGGGCGAGTAACTAACGAGACACAGGTGTGCACAGAAAAGAGGCAGGATAACAAACAATGGAAGTAAAGTGGAAAGTGAAACAGGACACATGAGGATATAACTACAAGACCAAACAAGCAATCAACTGACCCAAAAAACTCAAACCATGACAGGAAACTTCCTCTTTGCACCACGTGTCATATCTGTGTTCAGGCTTCAAAACCTGGAACTGAGCATCTTGGGTTCGAGACTTGGCAGGTTTCATAAGAAAATAAACGGGACATGAAGACATAACCAAAGTGAATTGAGCAGCAACAAGCTGCTTCTCGTTTTCCAACACTCTGAGGGGAAACACTTTACTATTTTGCGCTCATTTAAATCACAATGTTGTTATGGTACGGGGCTCAGCAGTTGATGACTGTCATGTCAGGAAATGATTGAACAAAGAAGGTCAATTCTCCTTTGTGTTACGTTCAAGCTGCTTTTTGTGGTGTAACCTTCGTCTGTCCATTATTCAGTGCCATAACTCAGGAACAGAAGGGGAGATGGTGACCATATTTCACATTCAGTCTGATTCCGAATTGGTGACATTAATCCCCAAGATTATGTGCACAGAGGCATACAACCGTGCGTGGTTAATTCTAGTTATGTGTATGTACACTGATGCGCTCCATATGGTCTGTATTTGTTTTTTGTTCCACCTCTGCACCTGCTTTGTTGCCTTCACCTCTGATGTGGAGAGTAAAAGTGCAAAGACAGTTGTTTTGTGTTTAGTTGATGATGATGATTACATCCCATCGTACCAAGTTAATTGATTTATTTTTTTATTTTTCCCGAGATAATGTTGTCGCTGTGGTAACTAACGCTGCTAAATGACTGTAGAGCAAACATAGACATGGATGTTCTCTGTATGTGTATGTGAGCGGCATGTGGGAGAAAGCTAATCGCTGCTTTCAAGCGAAGGTCATCTCCGTTAACATTTATGGCTACTTATGGATATTGCAGTGTGTGTGTGTGTGTGTGTGTGTAGCATTGCGTGAACAGTCATTGTCCCTGGTGAACCAATTACGGCAGGCAGCTGGAGACATTACTGATGTCTCTCTCTCACACTGTATGACTAATTGAGACAATTTAACTCTGGTCTTGTTCTCAAACTCTCGCCGCCTTTTTCTGTCAGAGAAAAGACAGACTCGTCTTCCGTGCTAAATCACATCACAGAGTCATTATCGCCGTGCTCAGAACAAGTTTTGTTATAACTTCCCTTTGATCTTTTCAAGGAAATTATTATTCTGTATGTATTTTGGGACGGAGTTTACTTGCACCTCAAGATGTGTTCAAGAAGAGGCTGAGAAACCCTGAAGTGTTTTTTCCCTTATTTGTTAGCTTAACATTTAATAGCATAGCAAAAAGCAATTGCTGGCCAAATTCCTCCCGTATAACACACCATTTTATAGCTGTAATTTAGTTTTTTTACACAAACATGTTCAGAATCCTGATCATATCAACATCTTTTATGAAGTTTATAAAATGATGTAGAGAAAAAGGGAGAAAGGAGCCAGATCTAGAAGAGATGAGGCAAAATGTCATCGCATCCTGTAAGCCTCGTTTTGGAACGATGGAGGAACGATATGAATCATACCGGGCCTCAGTCTTCGCCCTGACTCATCGTTGGTCATTCGCTTGCTATCTTTAAAACACTTGAGTCCAGTTGGGTCGAAGGAGCAGCGCAGCCTCCAGGAGTCTCCTCGCTCGAAGCTTTCAGACCGGTCCTGCTTAAAAATAATCTCCTCCTCACAGATAGTAATAAAGTAACAGTGAAACCACTGATGATTTCTTTTTTTCGTTTTTATGTCAGAAACGATCTCGAGGTTTGCTGTGGCCCTCACTCGTGTGTCAGTGATACCACATACCATTTCACCATCTCTGGCAGCTTGGACTCGTCACGCGTGTTCCCAGTGGAGCCAATGGATTCATGTTATTTACGCCGATTTCTCAACCCACAAACAGAATGTTGGAACAGAAACCGGGATTCATCATTCAGTGTAGACCCTCTGTCCCATGATTCTGACGATCGCGCGTTTGTTGTTTCGTTATCTTATTCTTAGCTGTCAGGCTCGGTCTACTGCTGTCCATCTGCTTGAAAATGCCAAGAGTTGTTTGTTCGGAGATGCTCTGCTCCACGTCGTTTTCTGCTGTGAGATGTTTGTTTGCAGGCTGGTTCCCCACCTGTTGGGTGGAATAAATCGTGTGATTCTCCGTCTGATTTCCCTCATTATGAGAGCATTTTTGCCTGCATGATGGCAGCTGACTGGGTGTATTCTGACTCTTTGCACAGTTGTTTGTGAACACCATGCATTGTGGTCAAATGATAATTAGAGATCAAAACTGTAAACCTTATTTAATTGACCATATTTGTACAGATGGGAGAGACACCAGAATGCAGACGCTCCACACAAAGCAGGAGCTGTGACTAAAATGGTTTTTTTAGAGTAAAAAATTATATGAATCATATGCTATGACCATCACAGTCACCAGATTTCAATACAGTTGACAAGCGATTCTTTTCTCCACCATCATTATCAGGGAATATCTCTTGGAAGAAAGGCGTTTCATCCCTCCATCAAGGGTTTGAGAGACTTGAACGCTGTGTGCCAGGAATCCATTAAGCTGCAGCATTTTTCTTTAACTTGTCACTCATCTCGCCGTCATGCATGAAACTGCATTCAAATTCAAACGATTATTAAACTTGTCTTTTTTCTAACTTCATTGAAATGTAAAGTGACTTCTATATCTAAGCCTCCTTTCTTGGTCCTTATATTCTTACTTTTAGCTGTTGGTCAAAGTCATGTCACGTAACTCTATGCACCAATCAGGATCTAGCAAGATTTGAATCAGAATCAAAGGCTATGTTTGTTCTGCAGGCAAACCGGTTGGTTTCTCATGTCAGATCTTTAAGAAAAAACCATCCACACTCTTATTTGCAAGTGAGCAGATTTGACTTTTGTGTCCAGACATCAACATCCTATCTGCATAGGTTGCTGTGGTAATGACGGAGGCATCGGGCACTATGTCTGCGGGTGAAGATGCTTCCCAACATGGCAACGGAACCAAAATCCATCAAATCAAGCTGTCAAGTCGAGGAGCAGACAGTTTTGTTTCTGTGATGTCCACAGACTGTTTCCTTCCACACCGCTCTGCTTGTAGGAGCAGGTGTTTTTTTTTTTTTTTGTCCAGGCTTTCTAAAATCAATCACAATGTGCCAAAACAACTGGAAGATTTGGGCTGGCAGGCTTAACACTGTTGCAGTTGGTAGGCTGTTTGATGACTTTCCATCATATCTGATCAAAATACGTTCACAGAGTCCTGACTGTGCAGATGTGTAGCCACTATGCAAGCCATTATCATTCCATTTAAGCTTTACTTTTGTCTCCACCAACTCCTGAGGGAAATATGTGGCACTTTAGCAGCTAAATGCTTCACAGTGTTCACCACCTAGCCGCTAACTTTGTCTGTCGTCTGTCTGGTGCCGGGCAGGCAGCGTGCACTGGGTTTTTAGAGCTTTCTTTTTGCTAAAAACTGCTGCCATTAAAGCCACTCATCAGAGCGTTGAGAGTGTCTGAAAACAGTAGTAACCTTTCAACTGAAAAAAAAAGAGCCGCAAATTGGTTAAAAGCTCTGTTTAGAAGAGGGGAACAGCAGCATTTGGTGCCAATCCTCTGGGCTTGTCACAACAAGCAACTTGCTATTACATAAGATGTAATCATTTGATCTATCGTTAATTTGGGAATATTGATTTGAGCAGCTTTACGGCAATAAATACCAATTTGCGACTGGCCAGTCCTTTTACTGTAATCAAATGAAAGAGCACTTTGTGAGCGTACGTTTGTATCTCCCACTGCCAATCTTTAAGAAAGGTCTTTAACTAGATAGATGGCCAACAGGCCCAATTAAGCTGGTCAAAGTAGGAATTGATTAGATCTATAAGAGCAGAATATCTCGAGAGGAAAGGAGAGAAACATCTGGTTATGTAGAGAGAGACGAGTGAATAAAAGAACATGGAGAGACAAAAGGATGAAGGATGAAGGATAGAGAGAGACGAGAGGAGAGACAAAGACAAGACAAACAGCAAGGGAGCCACAGATGGGAAGATGATGGAGAGAGGGGGAATAGCAATTAAAGAGAGAGAGAAGGCTAGGGGAGAAGAAGAGAGAAGCAGAAGGAGGAGGGGGGGTACTGCCCTGAGGTCATTCCTTTCAGCAGCACTAATTTAATTGGCTCGTTAAGAGAGATGTGGGTTGCTTCCTCTTGATTGGTTGAGTGGGCACATGATGCCTGCAGAGACAGGAAATACAGGAGGGGGCGTTTAAACTTTTAACACACTCTCTCACTCCCTCTCTCTCTCTGTCTCTTTCTCTC
>CAEMYA010000010.1:9731019-9736838 GCA_903131615.1 Diplodus sargus
TCCACCGGCGCGGCGGAGCAGTACTCACTGAAGAGTGTGTGAAATATTAACACAGCCGGCCTTCGTGTCGGAGCTCCCTGCCCGTTCTACCGTAATTGTATCATAGAGAGAGACAGAGAAAGTACAGAGAGAAAGGAGGGGACCAAAGAGTACAGTAGACATAGATAAGACAAAGCAGAAAAAAAAGAAACATGGGGAAATACTATGGCATCATACTTATGTCATATGTTACAGGTCTGAAAAAGCAAGCAACCATGAGGGGTTTTACTGGTGGCTGTAAGTGAGAAAAGAAACCACAGGGAGAGGAAAATAATGGCACCTGTGTGTATGGAAACTAAGCAGCAAGTACTCATAACAGGTGCCACGTGCGGGAGTTCCTCTGCTGCAAGGCATCCACGCTCTCACAGGTATCTCTGCTCCCGAAGCTGAGTCACCCTCACATGAGTCAAACTGACTGTGGACCAGTTTTTGGGGCAACAAAAACAAGGAAGGTATTGGCCCTGTGATTAGTCACTTTCAATGCCAGAGGCTCGTTATTTTCCGCGGTAAATTTTGAGTTAATTTACTGCAGAGTTTTTGAGAACATGAAAGGGAAAGTCACATGTTCATTGTGAACAGGATTCCATGGAACAGTTTTTTTCTGTATGATCTGTTCAGTTATGTGGAAATGATGATTCCTATAATGTAATTTCAGGTCGCTTCCCCTCTAATTTTCTGAAAGCTTGCACAGTAATGTAACTCCAAATTGCCGGTGTGTTAAAATGTCCTTCGAGGTGGCTTTCCCCTTGCTGTAATCTCCAGTGAAACAGCCTTTAAATATATGGTCATAGTTGGGAACATTTTGAGAGAAACCTATTATTTCATTTCATATATTTAACCGTTATTTTACGCCGATGTCCCATTAGGATCAAAACCTCCTTTACAAGAGAGAGCTGGTCAAAGTAGCAGCAGCATCCCACCGTATTAAAATGCAACCTTGAAACATGATTTACAAAAGTCCAAATGAAAACAGAACAGCTAGTTCTTTCCAGTGTGTCCTCATCGCAGAATTGGTTGCCAGGATAGGATTTGCGGTTAAAATAACGAGCCTCTGTCTAAACTGTGTGCTTGTTGTTCAGTGAACAGCAGCTGCCAGTCAGGAGGTCTGTGCAGATGTGATTGCACTGACAGTGACCAATTACACGAGGGTCAGTGCATCCCTTGGTTTCAGCGGAGTTACCTGTGAGCGCGTGTATGCCCCGCAGCAAAGCAGAAACTCCTTCGCACACAGGCTGTCTTGCCCACTACTGGTTAGTTTGTATGTATGCAGATGCCATTCTCTGTCTCAGATGTTTGTTTGCTTCATGCTAACAGCTGCCAGTCAAACTCTTGATAGTTGAGTTTGTGCACAGTAACCTAATCAATCGACATGTGACAGTCAATATCTGTGCATGTGAAATAATGTAATTTGCTCGTCATGTGACATAAATCTGGCACAGAGAAAGGAGGCAAAGTACAGGGGGAGAGGAAATAATTGAGAGGAAGAGAGAAGATGGGATGATGAAGGTGGTGACTGAACGTGGGGGGGGGATGAGAGGGAAAGATAAAAAAACCTCAATAGAGTAAATCAACCAATGGGTGGAGAAATAAAAAGACAGAATGTATTTAGAAAGGAATATGGAGCAGATGCAAAGCCCACTGGTGACTCACCTGGCACTGTGTTTGTGTGTGTCTAATGAGCATCGCTGCGGAGGCCTTAGGTTTTCTACGAAGCACCATTAAAGCATTTCTAGACATCCCTATATCCGTGTCACATTAATTTCATACTAACACATAGCTGCTGTAAAAAATAAAGACCATTAGACAGTTTGTATCCTCAATCCAGTGGTGATGTTTCACATATTTCAGCCATGATTCAAAGCAGATATCTGTTAAAAGTCAAGTATTTTACTGAAGAGAACAAACAATCTGCAATCTCTTAAAGTTTTGGACTCTTTCCTGTTTTGTATCTGCAATATCTTCTTAATATGACACATTTAATTTCTTGACACTAATCTCTCAAAAGTGGTTGTTTTTTGCTATTGAAACTACATTCGAACCGTCCAGCTATCTTTTTCCTTTTGCAGTTTGAACTACAAAGACAGCCAGTACCAATCTCTTAAGGTATTAATGAACAAGACCCTGGGAACACAGACAGTACCCCTCCTGTAGATCTCCCATAACATTTAGAGAAGAAAACACAATGAAGGATCTTCTTGGTGGAAGTGTTGCTTTCTTGGTTCCTGGCACCTTTAAGACAGTGTAACTGCAAACACATGCACAGTCAGAACACACCATCATCTAAATGTCATACATGAGTTGCATCTCTGAAATGTAGTAATTTGATTAGATTCAAGGAAAAGGTTTGTATTTGCATTAGAAGACTCCTGAGAGAGAGTAGCAGTCTGAATTCAAACAGGGAATTTTGAGGAAAAAATAAACTTGTTGTGATTAATATTCATGAGTATGATAATACAGTCTCTTCGACACTGAACTATTTTGCATTGTTACTTGCAGGTTATGATAATGTGCCTCAGCAAATACAAACACAATCTAAAACTCCTAGGCCTCTGCAAAATATGCAAAAGTGCAATTTCCCATTTACCATCCATCATGTCAGCGACACAAGCTGTGAATTACAGGTACAATAATCGAAATATGATCAGGACACAAACCAACAATTACTTTGACAGGCACCTTAAAAACTCCAGCAATTTTGTATTTCACTTTTGTAGAGTTTGGGGAATGACAAGGGACATATTTTCTAAAGAGATATCCTAATTTTACAGGTGATGGAATTCAAACGTTCATGTCAACTGATGGACCAATATGCACCAGAGAAGCAGTCCGGTGTTTAGTCAGGGGATGTGTGAGTCCAGGAAGTGAAAGTGATAATATATCTGATATGTGTCAACACTGGGAAAAAGGGACAGAGGCAAAGACTGACAGACTGGCAGCATCTTGACATGTGTCATTTCAGGTTAACATGTGTCAGGATGACACCAGTGTGCAGGCTTACATTAAAAAAAAAAAAAAAAAAACTGACTGCAGGTGTTTTGACACACATTATATGCTGCTGATGTGTGTTGACCTTCAGTCATTAATATGGGTCAAGCTCCAAAATCCTGGATTATACACATCTGTAAGGTTACAGGTTAGAAATGCTTTTAAAACGTGAGAGTGTGTGTGTGTGTGTGTGTGTGTGTGTGTGTGTGTGTGTGTGTGTGTGTGTGTGTGTGTGTGTGTGTGTAGCCCTCTCCTTATCTCTGCTTAAAGCTATATCCTTTAGGCTACAGCAGCTGCTATAAGCATAATAACAAACCCCAGTCTCAAACCGAACTGAAAGCAAGACCAAGAATGTGTTTCTGGTCCAGCTACATCACTTTTGATGCTTTTCCTGTTTTTTTGGAAACTGTCTGTTGGGAGTCTGACCATGTTTAAGGACTGGAATGCAAAATCAGTAGAGTGCTCTTTCAAACTCCATGGCTGCATTTTTTAACAAAGGCCTTCTGCTACAATGTATAGCCTTGTAATCACTAGATCACAAATGACACAGACTTCACATAGCCAGAGAAAACACAGAATACATTGTACAGTTGTTTGCGCAGGGTGCTCTGTTCTCACTCTGAGCAATACATTGACATGTTTCAGGGGGTTTCCTTTGGTTTGAGGAGGGTTTGGTGCTGTGGTTGCGGTGTGGTTGTGGGTTTTGGACACCTGCCTGAGTTGTAGACCATTTTAGACATTTCTGTGATCGCACTGTGTGCCATAAAGATTATGATCACAGAACAATATTGAATAAACAAAACTTTTGAAGCGACGGGATTTGAACTACATTTTCTTATCCTAAAGTCAGAGCGAGCCACTAACTAGCAATACTAATTGAATTTTTAAACAACAATTCAGATGGCGCTGTCTCAGACAATTTACTAGAATTTGCCAAATTTCAAGAATTGCGTGATTAGCTTAACAAGCACTGTGCCTTTCTATTTTATCTGCCTTTTTCATAAGTTGTCATCAACCTGAGTTAAATGTTGCTTTCACTTCACTTGAGTCACCGTCTCCGCTGCGGTGTCTCCGCTGTGGTGTCTCCACTCGGCTGCCCTCTCAGTGTGTGCGTGTACGAGCTGAGCCCTGCCCTCAGTCAAACACACAGAGGAGAGGATAAATAAGCTAATTCGACCATAAACACATTTTTATGGACATTTTCAGGTCAGAGAAACCAGAGCTTGATTTGGAAATAATCACATCCCTGTGTGATTGACATTCTCTGAGGTTAGAAACTAAAAGCTTTGAAGATGGAGCTGTAAAGGCCAAAGCAAGTTTTACAACTTGAAAGCTGTGCTTATAATGTGACAGGCTTATTTGCATAATGCTGTTATCGCAGAGAACATGTTGATCTGCTCCGCTCCTCTGCTTCCACCATCACGCCATCTGACATTGTAACTACAGCCTGCACTGTATCCTTCTTCTCTACCGGAGCTTTTTCAGAATAGTTCCCTTTGAGACAGATCAGAGCAGAGCAGCAGTGTAGCAGGTACAGTACAGGAGAGCGGGGACTCCTTTTGGCCTATATTTAGAGCTGAAAGCATGTCTTTAATATATTCATACAGTAAACTACATCATTTTTACTCCCCGCCAACAGAGACCGGAACAAATCCAGGTCAAGTGCATTAGATGAATTCCACTGACCTCACCTGATCTGCCCATTATCACTGTGGGACAGAGCAGCAGCAGCCAACTGGATCAGCCTCGGGATTACAGCGCAATTCTGCTGTTTTGATGATTTGTTTAATGGCTGTTGGTAGTGTCTAATGTTTTTTAAAATCTCAGTGTGTGTGTCGGTGTGTGTGTGTGTGATTTGACTCCTCAGGCAGGGGTCCAGAGCACATCTCGGGCTGCTATGGCAACTAGGCTGGCACCCCCACTGCTGCCTCATGGCAAGTGCACAAACACACAGAAAGGCGCATGAACACACAGTCGCACACTGGAACTATCGCCACGAGGCGCTGTCAGTGACACACACTGCAGGGGGACTCAGTTTTCCACTTAATTACACCGGATTGAGTATAAAGGGATGAGGGAGAGGGGTTAATATGACATAATGACAACGTGGCAGCGGAGCGAGGTCGCCTTCAGCCGCGTTCTAGGAAATAAATGACCTTTGACATTGACTGTTTTTTCTGTAGCGGTATGGAAACATTAAACGCTTCCTCCTCGACACGGATATGCTGATTGAACATCTTGGAAAAAGTAATAAGAAATCTGGTTTGATAAAAAAATAATAATTTCCTGTTGTTTTCCTTATCAGGAAAAGTAAATAATAGAGGGTTCACCGCTCTAGAAACCAATATGTGACTGACTGGATGACTCACTTCCATTACCATTTCAGCGATGCTCGTCCCAAACCACGACGCGTTGTTATTATCCGTGGCAGCTGTGCTAATGCAGCTCGCCCTCCTGGCAGCCATTCTCCTCAGCTAATCTGCAAACCATTCAGTTTACCCTCCAGATGTGTCCGAGTAATTAGTCTGTTTATTAGCTGATTATGTTAGTAAACTGCCCACATCTCTGCTGTTGTTACTGGCAAAAAACACAGGGGCGAAACACACAGATGCACATATAATGTTCTCACACATGGAAAAAAAAAAAAGAAAGAAAAATACACAAACCCACAAAATGAAACCCTGTTATTGTTGGGGGAGAAGAAAGAGCCGAATGAATGAATGAAAAATCAGTCCGCACAAGGGCGAGCTCACCTGTGCCTCAGGTCTTCAAAGTCATTCCTTTCTATTGATGCG
>CAEMYA010000010.1:9736953-9749980 GCA_903131615.1 Diplodus sargus
GAGAAGAAAGAGCCGAATGAATGAATGAAAAATCAGTCCTCACAAGGGCGAGCTCACCTGTGCCTCAGGTCTTCAAAGTCATTCCTTTCTATTGATGCGGTATAAATATGTGATCTAGAGGGATTTAGAGATGGTAATTTTCATCTGTGTGTCTGTGTGTGTGTCTGTGTGTGAGCCACATTAATATGTTTATTCCAGTCCCTCTTCACTATGAATGTTGAAATAATTTCAACACATAACAGTGGTTTGGATATTTTTTTCTGTCCAGAGTCCAGAGTGACAGGCTTCTTTCAGAGACTGTCGTGCAGACTGAGCGTCTGTGTACCTGGTTCTCTTTGCTTTATCTCGGCAGCCTTGGTGGCTCTCACTGCTCAGTGTACAAACCCAGCTTGTATTCTGTTTTTTTCCAGACTGCTGCCGCCACTCTGGGAAATGTGAAAAGAGCTCTCTCCGCACGTGTTTTCTTAGATAAAGCTCCTCGAAAGCAGGTGTAAGAGCACCAAATGTAAGAGCATTCATGACCTAATTACAATTTGAATAGCAAGTAGTCTTTTGCGAGTTTAAGGATAAGGTATCTGTCATTGTATTCCTACTTCCATTAAAACCCATGAAAAGACCAAAGCCAATGTGTGAGGCTGTCACTGATGCGTTCCAACCTCCACACCTTGTCTTTGATATTCAGCAACAAGCTAATTCTTTTCTACTGATGACATAAAGCTTGGAAGACTAAAATCTTGTGGATCGTCACATGGTTCATTAATGCAGCTACAAAGAACTCACATTTTGGGTTGATCAATTCATTTGTAGGTATTGTTAACTGCACCTTGACCATAAGAAAATGGCACATTTTACACATGTACAAAAGATTTCAAAGCTACGTATGTGCCCCGCTACGCTCGGTCACCATGTCCGTGAAGTCGAGGATTACTGAGAAAAGGCTCTTGCATATAGATTTTCTGGATTTACTTCTGTGCAGAGAGTAAAACCTTTGATTCAGTAGCTTTAATTACTCAGCCATCTATCATAACGGGAGATGTGCTTGGCAACAAAAATGTAGTTACAGCGAGTTCTGTGAGGAATGTACTCTCCGAGAGCCTCTGCGCTCTTGCTAATTTGACTTTGATGTCACTTTCTGTAGAAGTGAATGGACTGCAGAAGGGACACAAGGTCGGGATCTTTTCGTAATGAATCGCGACAACACGATGCTCCAACATTATGTCATTGAAACGACAACACCGAGTCGACGGCTGCGGGCAAAACTATTTCTCAAAAAAGACTTTAATTTCATATTCACATTAAAATCCTCAATGGGTACGACAAAGAGAGTGAAGGCACGTCCCAACAGGACGAGGCAATCTCAGTTCAACGTTAACTGGATGCGACATCATCCATCTCTGCTGGCCAAATGTGTTTCTTGCCTTCAGAAAGGGTTAGGATTATGATCTGTGCCCTTCGGTAACACAGAGGATGAGACAGCGTCATCAGCCTTCTGCTTTTGAATTGCCCTGTAAGCGTGTGTGTCTGTGTGTGTTTATTTATGCTTTGGTGACGATTTGCATTTAGGAAGGAATATGTATGTACGCCTTCATGCAAAAGTAAAAAAATCGGTCCTTACATGTGTGTTTCTGTGTAAGTGTGTGTGTGTGTGTGTGTTGTTCTCAGAGAGCTGCAGAGCATATGATAATTGATGATGACTCATACAGACCTTTGCTTATTTTGTATGCAGAAGAAGAAGACAAAAGGGAGAAAGAGGAGGAGGAGGGAGACAGAGAGAGATAGGAGTTGGTGATGTATTTGGGGAGTTGTGTTGGGGTCAGACGGTGTGTTGTGTGTCTGTGTTCGTTCGTGTACCCAAGAGAGGCTGATACCTCCCACCGACCCCTGAGTAACTAGAAGAGCTGCTATATGTAAAAGCATGCGTAGGAATCAGTGTTGGTAAGACACACTCATTAAGACCAAACATCTTTCAGTGAAAATACTGTTTATTTCGAGGGAGGCTAAAATTGGACATTGACGCAGAAACTGCTGGGAATCAGTTAATGAAGCTCTCTGGCAAGATTACTGCATTCCTAGATACGGCTCCGTCTTTTTCAACACGCACAGGTGGTGTTAAAGTTCCGTTGTTCACGGTTGTCGCCTTAAAATAGCACAGAAGAAGTTTCAACTACATTAATAAATGTGTTAAAGTATCGTTAAGGTAGCTGACGAACCAAACCGAACCTGAAACAGAGATATTGAGCGACATTGAGGCATCATATCAGCTCACACTCAAGAACAACGTCTTCACAAGTCCAGTGACAACACACCTCCTCAACATGATAACAAAATATGCTGAGACATTGTTACTGAGTCGCTCTGTAGCTTAATTCCTGATTTCAAAGCTGCAATCATCCTCAAATGGTGAATATTGTCTACAAGAAACATAAATAAATAAATAAAAAGGGGCACAAGATGTGTCATTGAACAGGGACGATAGCAGAAACAGCATGACTCACTTTTTAAAGTCCAACTGAAATCTCATTTGGTCAAAACTAGCATCAACATGTTCTTTAGATGTGTTGTTAATAGTTTTTTATTCTAATTATTCAAACAAAGACATAGGGAACTGGGGAAATATCAGAAATCTGCTCTTGAAGAGTAAGAACCACAACAGCATCTAAGTTAAATGCTATGTACAAACTGACATTAGCGGCGCACTGTTTCCAAGTGAATATTTGATTGGTGACCCTGTCAACAAGCTGATGTTCAGGACAGGAAGTTGCGTTAATGAGTGTTTGTAAGTAAGATAAGAAGGAGAAGAAATTAATTCGGGTTGTTGTTCAAAGGCTGTTGCGGTTCACTTTGACTGTCTGCTTTACCTGTGATAGAACAATGATGTTACTGCTCTATGCAAGATTTGATTGGCTCCAGTGAAGCACTAGACAGTTTTCTGTTGAATTCATGCAAAACTAGGAGGCACCATCACCACTGTTTTCTCAAAGGAGAAAAACAGGATTTGTGATTCAGAGAGCAGATTTGCATGTTTGCTCCTGCAGACAATGAAAAGCTGTTTAATTTCAGTTGGACTTTCAGCTGGATGACAGATCCCTGGATTCATACATACAACACAAGATGAATGTGCACATGGTGATTCACTTTTGGCCCGAGCTAGTACATCTCATTCTCTTACATACTGTTTCAATATTATAATGTTAATTGACTTAGAATTGACAATGCTGACAAAACACTTGTTCAAGTATAAATGCCTCAAATATGACTCATTTCTTTATGAATTTAATAACTTTTAATTTTTTTGTGAGAACTATTGAGCTGTTTTGAGACATTTCTCTGCCCTCCGCTGTATTTGAGTTTGGCTTGCATTCTGTAAAATAATCATATTACAGAACTAATTTATTTAACTCTGGTCATACTCACGTCCTTCTCAGCAGTTATGTCCTGCTCTAGGTTTGTACAAAAATGATCAGCATATGAATAACTGAATGCATTTCCTGAGTGAATTCAATTAAAATCATTTCCGGTTAGAAATAGACTTTAAAACAGAATTTTCTGGCAAAAGATTGTTTCCTCTAGATTTCAGTGGCAGACAAACATAACTTCTCTTGGGAAAGGGCAGCAATATTTTGACTGCAGGGCAACATGGACTGTTATTGTATTTTGCCGCCCGGCATTCTGATATCGACTCGCATCTGTGCTGTAGCATGTTGACATTATAGTAACTGCTTTTGCTTGAATTTTGCTCTTCGTGCACATCTCTACTTCTGCTACAGCCGGAGGATCAGACAGACACACAAACATACATAAACGACCTTTAAAACAAATACTTTACCACTGATATCTAAACCTTTTGGACTTTAGAGCCTTGTCGCTGCAGTACGCTGTTATGTCTTCTTCTATAGGTTAACATGAGGCTGTAAGTTTCAAGCTGATTCCGTGAGTTTAGCTTTTGTATCCCAATTTTCAAGACTAGCACAGTAGATGAGCTAAATATGATGATTATCAGCCTCGGTCTCTCTACACAAACTTGTTTTCAAAGCAAAAATCCTTCCGTTTACTATTATTGTCTTCTCCTTCGAGTCTCGCTCAATCCTGACTGTCTGTTATAACAGATACGCCTTTGTGTCACTGCTACCCACTGAGGAAGAACCTCGCCCAAAGCTCTTCCAGCGTGTCCTTGAATAAAACCTCGTAACACTTTACAAAAACAGTTTTCAAAAACTTTAAAGATGAAATGGTATCGATCCTACAGCGTCTCAGTGTCGAGATCCTATTAAAACTTTATTAGATCTATCTTTGTATAAACGAGATGGACGATGCAATGGGGTTTATTTTTATTGATCCCTGTGGGGGAACTTCTCTTTCCACTTTGCCTCCCTCCACAGAGGTCACAGGTCAGGCTCAGTGACAGGACAGCACCACTGGACCTGGTACAGCAGGCGTTTAGCATCGTGCTGACGTGAGGCCTTAGCGTGTACTGTGGTCCGTTTCTAACTACTCTCCAGCCGGCTGCTCAACAAAGTGTCCTCAGAGCCAGGTTTGAGTCCCCTCTCTCTCTCTGGGGTGTACCTGCTGAACTCATTAGTGTCCCCCTGACACAGAAGCGCAGTTCACTCTGTCAGGAGAGCAATTTACAGAGCAGGACAGAACTGATATCAGCCTGTAGTTCAGGGTCTTCAGAATCGAGTCTCAGAGCTGCCCCTCTTCAGTGTGTTGCCGCTTAACTCGTCATGCTCAAAGCTCAGATTATTGTGCGATCTCGATATCATTAGCAGCTTCTCCCGCTTGCTGTAGTCGCGCCTCATCATCACCGCCTGCGACACATCTAGCAGCCGCTCCCCTTGGTCTTCCCTGTCCTCCAGCCGCATGTAGCCTTTCGTGCTGCCCCGGTTGCCGCCGCTACTGCGGCTGCTGTTGCTACGGTCGAGGCGGGGCCAGCTGGGGTGTTTCCGCTGCTCCGGCCGCACGCTGAGCATGCTCGGCCCGCGCTCCAGGTCAAGAGATTTGGAGTGGCTGCTGAGCATGTGCAGAGAGGAGTTGGAGCCAAAGTCAGTCCTCGCTGCTCCCGGGGAGAGCCAGCAGCCTGAGGTAGAGGAGGGAGCGGGGGAGAGGGAGACCGAGGAGATAGAGGAGCAGCGGGAGGAGGAGGAGGCGGAGTTGCTCCGGTGTAAGCCCGGCGGTTTGGAGGCCTTGGCAACAGATGCTACAGGAACCACCAGAGACTCCATGGAGCTGAGAGGCTGTGACCTCTCTCCGTCTCTCCTCTCGCCTCCTCTCTCCTCCTCGGTAATCGCCTCCATCTCCGGTTCGTCAATAACACAGTTGTTGAGCTTTATGACGGGGAGAGTGAACGCAGAAATAGAGGAGGAGACTATAGAGCGTGCGTGGTGTCCTCCCTTCTCCACATCTCCATCCACCGACCACTGGTGACGCATCGAATCTGAGCGAGCCAACCCGAGCCCAGGACCGTAGAAGGAGCGATCCTTGTAGAGCGGCGCCAGCAGCCCCGCAAAGCTACAATCCAACTTAGCCTGCTCCCTTTGTCTGTGAAACTCCTCATCCCCCAACAGCACCTCCTCCTCTTCTGCAGACCCTCCGCCTGCTCGAGAGGAGAATGCGAGGAGCGAATTGCTGGCCAACCGTGCTGAGTTATCAGCGCCGAAGGCCCGAAGGTCTCCAACCTCTCGTGCATAGGTGCTGTTACGGTGTTGGTGCTGTTTATGCTCTTTCTGCCTGAGGCGATGGATGTCGATGACTGTCGAGTACATGTCTCTCATGTGGATGATCTAGTGCAGAAGAGAAATATATAATTAGTAGCAGCAGTAGTAGTCGTCTTCCAACTGCCTGAGAAAAGGTTTAATACTCAGTCATAACATATTATTCTATAGATGCATATCTGTGTGTTTACGATGGATGTTTGTGACCTTGGAATACATATTTGTCACACAGATTACCTGGAGGATGGAGGGGGTGAGAGGTGGGGGCGGGGTAATCAAATCAAGGAGAGGAAGAAGAGGACATAAGAGCAGGGGAAATGTGATCAGAGGGAAATTGGAAAGATATGGGGCGAAGGAGGTTGGCAGAAATATGATTTGCATGTTAGTTGTGTAGAGATGATGAATATGGATGACTGCAGTGTGCAGGCCCCATATTTTTAAGAGAGTGGAGGAAGAGCAGAAATGAGGAGACAGGCTTGGGAAGGAATATCAACTACATATTCTATCGAGTTAGGTCGTGTTTTTGAGATTTGAAATATTCCTCGCAACCTTTTCTCAAACCAACTTCTGCATAAATCAGTGTTTCAGGACATGAAAGCCTGTATGATTCTGTTTGCTTATGCAGCTCGTGGACTAGCATGTAGACCCTCAAAATACACCGGAAGTGCTGGTATTTCATTTCACGTGCTTTCAGCCCCACCTTAGTTTCTCTGTCTCTGTTTTCGTGAAGAATGGCGTTAGCGCAGATGAAGATGAAAATCCCAATGCCCATGGTGAAGGGCCCGAACATCTTCATCCTCTCGGAGTGACGATGCTGCTCCAGGAACCGCGCAAGAGCGCCCCCAGTCTGCTTGGAGGGTGTATCTACGTGCAAGACATTGCAGGGTTTGAGTCATTTAATATTAGAAGTACGAGTTTATACACCATGCAGTAATGCTGCGCTCCAGTCAAAGCCGAAGGTCAGAATTTTCCTAAAACCCTCAAGCGTTCAAGTTGCACAACGTCAAACGTTACCAAACAACTCGGCTGACCTTGACACAGTGATGTCTCTTGAGTGAGCGTACGCATAATTCTACCCAGAGCAGTGCAGCCTCCTTGCATGTGCTGAGTTGAGGCAACTTTTTCAAATCATCCAGGAGTATAGAAACGTTGACGGGCTCAACTCCCTTGTTAAAAATGGCAGCTAATATAGCCTTTTTGCTGGCAGCAGCTGAGCTCGTCTGGGGTGACATCTTATGGCTTTGCGTTTTGACTTTCTTCTAATAGATCAGAACATAACTTAGACTGTTGAGGATCAAGTGCAGCAGTTCGATGCTCTTGTCTACAAATACACCCTACACCCTCCCCATGGGCGCTGCCATTGTTGTGTGATGTCAGACAACTGCTGCCTCATTAAGTGGGGGTAGATGGATTTGAGTTTACAAATAGCAATTCCGACTTCTGAGTAACATCCCTTTGTACTATTTCCAGTAGGAGGTGAGACACATTTTCGAGCTCAGAGTTGTCTGAAACGCAGCATAAGTCTCTAAGTTTTCATAGAAACTGATTCTTACCTTGCACATGATTACTAGCGCTGGAGTTTCCCACATTCCCGTCTGTGGCGGCTATCTTGGTTTTATTTCCATCACCTGTGGCAGATGTTTGACCTCCTCCAGCATTTGGCGCCTTAGGGCCGACTCTTGTCTGCGATTTGGCCGGGGGCATGCTTTCACTGTGCGGCCAGTAACCCAGTGTCGCCATGCCGATCCCTACAGCCAAGATGACCAATCCCAGGAGGAGGAAAAACCCGGAGGCCGAGTAGAGGCGGAGCTTTCCTCGCACAACCACTACATCAGTGCGTCGTTTCCGCTTTCTGAATGAAAAGAATGGAAGGGAAAACAGGATCGAAGGTTTATGGGAACATATATTTTGTGGCATTACAACCGCCATGGCACACTTAAAGTTGTTTGTTAACGGTCAGTTCTAGCTTATTGTAACGTTAACGCTCATTAATCATATACAAATTAAACGTCTATCAGTTTCCTGTTGCCCAAAGTAAAACAGCTCATTTACACTTACAGGTCTCACCCAGGTCACAGGAATGTTTGTATTAACCCTTGTGTTGGTATCAATTCAAAGATAATCACCTTGGTGCACTCTCTGGGGCGGCGCTTCCAAGGCCTGCCGCTGATAGGGGCCGGTGCTGAGAGCGGGCGGAGTCTTGGCGTTTTAGCTTGGCCAAGCCTGTCAGCACACCTGCTGCTGCAGTCATACTGAACCTGCAGATACACACAAAGAAAAATGTTAGCAATGAGTTAACATGCACCGCATGTCCGGCATCTGCTGCGAATGTGTCCGCGCTGCCACGCTACTAAACGACCACCGATGTGGAGCCGTTTCCTGACAGTTTGTTTGGTCTTTCTGACACGCAAAGAAAAAGATGCAACTGAAAAAAACAAACAAAGGCAAATATCCATTCAGAAGCACAGATGCACATAGAAAAAATAACATTTACAACACTCATATTTGAGAACAGGTCAAGGGTGCACTTGTCTATTTCTGCATAGCCAAAATCTCCCAAATGCTGTGAGTAAAGGCGGTGTAAGACACTTGATATTCAGGCTGCAGCATCACCCACAGATCCAGCAGATTGAACCAGTTCCAGCTCTATTTGTCTTAGTTTACACAAGCGTCACTCCAAGTACAGCAGCGACTTTTGAAAACACATTTTTGCAAGGAAAGTGTGGCAGACTTTGAGCGCCTTTCAGAGCTTAAGAAAAAGCTCTTCACAGTTTAGCTGTGATGCAGATGTCAGCGCACAAAAATGTGCACACCCACTACAAGTCTCCTCCGTTTACTGGGGATGTTGTTTTTGGATGGCCAGACTTCAGGCCAGCAGGGGCGGGGATGCGAATGTGTATATGCGTGTGCTTGCATGCTGTACGTAGTCGTACAACCCGGCAGGATGTTTGTTTGCAGCGTTATTCCTCTGCGTACGAAAGAGAAACTCAGGAAACAAGATGATAAGACGAGCAGAATTAGAAAGCGACCAGTGGGAGAAACATGCATCGCTCGTGTTTTTGTAATCTCTGATCATTTCAAATCAAAACAGTCATTTATTTAATTTTTTATATATTTACGTTGTTGTTGCAGTTCTAAATCTGTAAACAGGGCTGCAATTCTGACTTTTTATTCAAATGAATCATGGTCTCTGTGCTCACCAGCTGCTCAGATGTCTATTAATAGTTATTAAAAGGAAGTGGGCTTAAAACAAACAGGCCTATTCTGGGAGCCTTCATTTGGGTTTAAATGCCTGTTAATCTGGGTGCACATTAACATTAGCATTGTACCGTTCAGCACTAAGAGGATTAAAGTGACTATATGTGATGTTAAATTACCACAGTAAAGGATCTGAATGGACATTTCTATTATCGTACTCCAGAAGTAGCTGTATTGCTGCAGACTGACTGTTTTTCTTTCTTGTTACTCGAGGAACGATCAAAGCACAGTGATCAGCTGTGGTTCAGGCGCCATCAGCAGAATCATCAGCAAACTGCCGTGAAGCAGCAGTGGAAAGTGATAACATTGTTTGAATCGCGGCCTCAGCATGAGCACCACCTTTAAACATTTAAGCAAACTTGCATCATTTTCTTGCTCCCCCTCACAATTAACATACTCGGGCTAACCTCCCACAAGTACAGTACAATATATAACACATTTCAGCCTTCAACCATAGAAAGCTTCCACAGAGCATTCAAAGAGTTGGTAATCACCAGTTGGAAGATTCTCGATCAATAATAGATTAATGACTGCAGTTTTTAAAAGGGAAACTGAATGTGGCAGTAAGTGACAGGGTGGTTTTGCATGAGTTGTTACTATAATATTGTGTATATCCTTTTTTCTTCCAGTGGAAAGTGTGATTGTGATCCAAATGATTAATTCAGAAAGTAATTGTGCTGTACTGTGTTTGGTTAGAATAAGATTGAGATGCAATTGTGCAACAGGGTATCAAGCCAAGCCGTGTAATAAACCCAGCAGTCCACTGTTTCACTGTCGCACTTGGCCCCCGCTGAACCTTGAAAACAACACATTCTTCCTCTGCGATCGAGTTCGGTGCAACAAACCCACAACGTCTGGTTTTAAAGGAGACCTATTGCACCTTTCCTTCAGGGTTGTATACAGGTTCTCGTGCATGTCAAAGACCCCTCAAGTCAAAAAGGTTAACATGTCTCCTTTAAAACAGTCACTATTTACTAAACCCAGGATGAAGGTCCTCTGAATGAACCACCCAGCTGATCCAAGGCTCCTTTCATTGTGGACTTTCTTGCTCCTTCTAACACATTTGTCCTTTGGTCTCATTATTATGGCGCCGCCTTTTCATACACATGAACAAGTGAACCCATGACACTCGCACGCTGACCTTGAGTGAATCAGCGGCTGTGTTACACCTTTTGGTCTGAGATTGATTCGGATTGAGTTTGTGTGATACTGTTTTTTTTTTATATATATATACCTGATGGAAATAACAGCGCAATTATTTAGCTAATCATTTTCTGCACCATGTGTGAGTGTGTGTATGTGTACCTTTTTGTAAATGTAATAGAATAAATGGATTTAGCATGGGAACGAGAACAAACTCATGACCTTCCTCTGTCTATGTTTTAATTTCTCTCTCCCTCCTCACTTCCATCTCTCTTTCTTCCTCCAAGAACACACTATCTGTAAATCTCTGCCTCTCTCCTATTCTCACCCTCAGTCTACCGGCTAATGCATTCTGGTTGTGACCCTGAATAATTTTTCCCTTCCTTTGCTTCCTTTCCATCCACCCGCAGCTTTCTTTCCCATCTTATCTTCCCTCTCTCTGTTTGCGTTTCTCCTCCCACCGTCCTCTCAGTTCTATTTTTAATCTGTCTCTAATTTTGATTTTCTTTTATTTGGTTACTTCCCTCTTTCTCGCTCCACCCCTCTCTTTTTCTTCTACATATCTCATGGCAGTAAAGTCTGATTTAAGCATCAGAAGCAGACGAAGCTTTTAGTATTTAAAGTACGCGTGAATCACAAACAAGACCAGATGTTCTTTTCCTCCTACCCTCTTTTCTCCTTCTCACATCTTAATGTGTTTTTCATGTCAATCATCCGACTGGTAATACTGCTGTAGGAGAGTGTTTGACCACAGATGGTGAATCACACAAGGACAAACACTACCAGCCTCTTTTTCTCGGGTTTTCTGCGCTCCCTCTCACTCTCGCTCGCTCTACTCGATTCTCTCCTTTCACTCCTTGGTGTGCGTCAAACAGGAAACCCACACAATGTTTCATGAGCAGGGGGAAGAGATTCCCTCGGTTTACTGAGAGATGAGAAAGGGATCCATGGGAGTGCAGGGGAAGGAGACAAGAAATCAGAGAAAAGAGGAAAACGATCACAGGAGGAGGAAGTGGGGTGAGGAGGTAGAGGGGATACCTGGGTGCAGCACTGAGTCATGACCGGAAACCGAAAGCCTGTACAAAGAGTTTGAAAGCAACTGTTAAAAAAGAAAAAGCCTGACGATAAAGGAGGGCAGAGCGCTGTGTCTGCCAGCGATGACAGGACAGAGGCGGAAAACAAGCCAAGTGCGTCTGTAGTTTTAACAAAGCGGGAGTAAGAAACAAGTGGGGCAGAGAGAACGAAGTGCTGCCGTTACCGACACAGCAGCAGCCTAATGAGAAAACCACTCGGGCTCTGACACAACACGGCTCTCTGCTGGGGGAGAACCCGTCGGACCTGCGCTGTGACCAACGTTGGATGACGAGTTCAAATCCAGTAACACTCAAAGAGAACTCACTCGGCGCGTCATGTTTTCCGCCTCTTATTAGATAAAACTTCGCATGAATAATGCGAAATCCGCTGCTCCATTTTCCACTTCACTGCCGTAATAAGCACTTTTACTAATTAGTCTTTAATGAATGATGAATAAGCCTCCTTGTGATCACCCTATAAATGATTTCCACTGTTTATGCGTGCACGCTCGCTGTCAGAAAACGATTACGGCAATTTATGACGCCTCAGCCTGCAGGGAGCACATTTATCTGTTACTGGAGACACTTAAACATTTAGAGACGCACTTCTTCGATGAGCTCCCATTTTAAAAAGCGACGTGCGTTTCCCAGCGGATGTCCTCCCCCCGCGTGTGTTGAATCCTTGAGGGGAGTCCTTTTGTAGCATAACAGCGACAGGTATCTATAGGACGTGTCACGTGACTTATTGTCCCTATAGCAACTACATGTTCTGCTGCTAGGTGACACGTTTCTATAGCAACCACCAGCTGTGTGCACAGGAATGACAGGTAATATCATTAACTGCTGCATTCTGTTCACAAAAGGGCATTTCCCATGAATACAATTTGATTTGATTTCTATGTTTATTTCTGTCCACATATACATATATGAATATGAATATATATGTATGAATATGAATATATATATGAATATGAATATATATATATACATATGAATATGTATATATATATATATATATATATATATATATATGAATATATGTATATATATATATATATATATATATACATATGAATATATGTATATATATATACATACATATATATTCATACATATATATACACTTTTATGTCACAGCTTGGACGGTTTCACTCTGCTTCTATCGGTTTTCAAAGAGGCGTGATTGAGACGGGGGAGGAACAGAGGAGACAGTGAAGGATGCCGGAGTAGAATTGGGAGGGAATGGAGAGAGGCGATTTGGCAATTGGCAAGTGGAATGGTGGAAGGGAGACACCAGGATGAACAGAGGGGGTGAGAGCGACAGAGAATCTGGCATGAGAGGTGCCTGCAAATGAGAAAAAAACCTGAATATTTTGCACTCTCAACGTTTACACGTTAGCATTGCATCGGGGGTGCTAATTACATCTTGTTTATGCGATCTTGTGGCGAAGCTCTAATATTCTCTCTGAATTCCACGCATGAGAGAGAGAGAGAGAAAAAAAAACAAGGGAGTGTGAAAGAGGAAAGAGGACAGAACAGAACAGGTGGGAGAGGAAAAGAAAAAAACAAAACAAGGAGACGTCAGGTGTGTGTGGGGGGAGAGTAAAGATAGGAGGAATCAGGATTGCAAAGAAGACAGCCAGAGGGGGGGAAGACGAGGAGCGAGAGGAGAGGAGGTGCTTTGATAACACACACATAAAAAACACTTTTTTTTCTTTTTTTTTTAACTCTGGAAGGAGTCTGAAGAAAGTTTGTCTCAAGTGACTCACTTCAGTGAACTGTAGGCTAACACGTCATAGAGGAATGCATCTCATATGGACACAAATAGAGGGAGAAGGAAAA
>CAEMYA010000010.1:9750080-9772307 GCA_903131615.1 Diplodus sargus
GCTCTAAGTGTCAAAACAAATTCTCTATCACTGGCTCTTTTTTTGTTTTGCTCCTGGAGTAGATATACATGGAGAGACAGACAAAGCCCCCCCGCTGCTCCGCTAAGGTCATCTGCCATAATATCATGGAGCTGAGAGTCAGATAACTACTGCTTGGAGGACAACGCTCAAAACAGCTCCAGTAAGTGCTATTTCAGGCTTGTCGGGGTGTTTGAATATCAAAAGGTTTTTTTTGTTTTTTTTTTCACTTTCTTCTCTCTTGCGAAGACTGATGGAAATTATACCTAAGTGGCTCAAGGGCAAAGGCGCAGTGAACAATATGTGATCTTTGTACGACCTCATCTTAACACTGCTTTTTACTTGAAAAACTGAAATAGAGGTATTGTCAAGTTAAATGCCAGGTCAGATTTAAGCACTTTTATTTCAAAGGTTCACCCACACGACTGGAAAAGAGCTCGTTCATAGACTGGTTTAAATAGATAAGAGTGACTTCAGTCTAACATTTGACTTTTGTTTTCTTGTTGTAAAGTGAAACCTCAAAACACCTGACCTACTCAGTGACACAGCTGCCATATAGATATATATATTCTAGATTTCATGCTAGGTCATAGAAATGAAAGTATAGAACAGTTTAGCACAGAGCGGTATTGTATGACAGCCTGACCTCTACTGGATTTTCGGGGCAGAATATAAACATAAACACACAATTTTATACATAATGTATGTAATGCAGGCTATATGTGACAGTAACGATAAAGGCAGTGGTCCAAAATCACATCAGTGCAGTGAAACCCCAAGCATCCTTTTTTGATCTGCATTCTTCTCTATTAAAAAAGGTTTTAGCGTCAGCTCATATCAGATGACAGCTGATACAGATACCTGACAATATCAGCCAACTGATATATCATCAGTTCTATAAAGTGTAAACAGTATAGTAAAGTGGCCCGACTCTGAAACTCAGAGTTCACACGTGACCATAACGACTCTGTGAGGACGCTCCAACACAGAGTTTAAAACCCTGCGACTCCCGTCCAGTTAGTTAGAACTGAAGAAGCTTCTTTGATGAGAGGTGAAACGTCTTCAAGACACTGAACCACGTCCAGTTGCCTACGATACAGCACTTTTAAATTACCATGACCTGGATGACTGAGAGCCTTCATCAACAATATAATAGAGCAAAGAAACATATGAACAGAGCAGCACAATACCAACACAAATTACACATATTACACAACCCGTGATTAAAGAAGACCGTGAGCTACTGCACAGTCCATGCAGCCTCAAGCAGCATTGTTTAAAATCTTAACTGAGGTGAGTACAGATGAGTTTCTATAAAAGTTAAGTTTACTCAGGGGTGTACTGTATTCAAGGAGCTCACACACGATGAAGAATCTGCGATTGGGTCATTTTCTGTGCTTGCCTGAGAACAGACTGTAATAGTTCACATCATAGTGAATTGTTTAATAAACTGTAGTGCAGTAATAAAGTGCAAAATAGTATAATATGGTATAATAGAGCTTCATATGGTAGAGAATAAAATGTGAAGTTCAGTTTAAGATATAGTATATTAAGTATATTTTTAATGTTAAGCCGAATATAGTGCAGATAGGATGGTATACAGTATAGCATATTATATTACAGTGCGGTAAAGTATTATCCTGTATAAAGTGTGTTATAGTGTCATATAGGATGGATAGTGAGTTAACTACGGACATATTTTAATGTGTGTTAAACTTTATCCTTTTTTTTTGCATGTTTCAGCCCATTAACTACAAACTGTGTACACTTATTATTACATTAATCTGCAGATAATCACTTTACCAGACGGATGCTGGGAGGAAAATGCAGTTACAAGCCGTTTGATGAAATCCTCTTAGCATGTGCCTTCTAAAACCCACAACCCATCAACCTTTAATGGAACAAGTTCACACAAGGTCAGCCAAAGTTTTTTTTATATTTCAGACAGTGAAGCTCTTCAATGTTATGCTCTTTTGCAGCACAGTCTTGATTGTCAGGTGTCCTTAAAGCGCCGCAACTTTGACAAAAATAACTTGTTTCCCTTGAGGGATAATATTCAGTCGACATGTAAAGCAGGTATTGTCGTGATAATGGGCTGCCACATGAGAAACCGCAATGTTTCTGCTTCACAGAGAAGATATAACAGCGGGATGAGATGTGACACGTGGATTAAAACACATGATGTGCCTTACAGCAGGTGCAGGTCTGTTTTATTCCATCACAGATCACATTACTTTTCTTGACCCCAGAAATGGAATTCTCTGTTTGCGTTTCCTTTAAGGTCAGAGGTCAGAGTCAGCTGCAGAGACCCCCCGACAGCTGCTTGATCACACAAGGCAACCTCAGTCACTCTGATCCCTGACAGCTGATTGTGTTGCTTTTCATGCCCCCGATGTCCAACCAGTTAGAGTAACCAGTGGAGCGATAAGCACATGAACCCTGACCAGCTCCGCAACTGGAAATGTTCAAGTAAGAACCGCCATCTTGGATCGAACCCCCGATTCTTACTGGAAGCATTTTGATCAGCAGTCCATTCTGCTCATGTTATTTCAGAAACATGTTTTTGTAGTTCGGTTTGTATGATGAAGTTAAATAAAAAGGTTATTTGAAAGACAAACTGACGCTGTCCTTGAATTCACGTTGTTGTCAAATGCAAATCTCCACCAGAGAACACCAATTGCAGCACTGCAGATAAAAACACTTACATCATATTTTAGTACGCCTCACTGCAAACTTCTCTCCAGCACATCTGCATGCTGCATTCGTTGAGGTGAAAGTCGTGAAACCAAAGGCTGAATCTAATCAGCACAGACGTACAGGTGTTTTTAGTTATTCTGGTTGATTATGTTGTGTTTACATCATGCAGAGTAGATGGTAGGGATGCATGCTTATGACTAGCGATGGTTGATCACACTTTGGCAGATACGACAACGCATCACCAGAATAATTATTGACGCTGTACGTTTTTCTGCACACCACGGAAAAGTTGACACTTTATATGTCTTTATGTTGCAACTTCAAGTTTAATTTTCTATTTTATGTTGTGACAACACTGTGCTTATAGTCTGGTTGGTTCAGGTACAAAAAGCACTTGGTTATAATTAGGGAAAGATCATGTTTTGCCTTAAAATGCCTGTTTTGGTGGCCAAAGAAACAGCTGAAGATGTCTTCTACCTTGTCAGTCGTTTGCAGAATCGTTAACTGCCAGCATTTTTTCGAGCCGACTGGGATGTAAGGTGCAGCCACGTGTATATGCTTTATCTGGCATTTCTGTATTATAAGCGCCAAGTTATAAAAACAATCCAACTTTCCCAGTTAGAAGAATGCTGACTTGAATACGTTTAACAGCTCAGAAACTGGAAATCACAGTCGTAATCTGATGTGACACGAAGATGCCCATTAGCGCTCTTCTCAGGTTGCAGTTGGTGAAACTGTGCTGGGAGTTATATGAGGTCACCGTATGACACCCTAACAAGTACCAAGCATGAGGAAAGTAAGGAAAATGTCAATTAAGCACAGTGAGTACACACACACACACATACACACACACACACACACACAGACCTGAAAAGAAGAACTAATAAGGCAAAAAAAAGCACCCGTGCACTTGGCCTTGGGCTGAGCTGGAGCTTCAGTGATGTAAAAACGGCTTGTTAAAAAAGTGATCACATTTTCCCCTGTTGAGTGGGTTTACAACGTTCAACATCTTCGTTTCCTACAGTGACAGTGATGAGACGTGAGTCACACAATCGACTGAAATGAAATACACCTGTGCGATTTCAGTCTGTCTAGCTCCTGAGTAATCAGATCTACTCTCAAGCGTTCCCTGACATGAAGTCTTCGCCCTTCTTGACCGCCATTTAGTGTTTTTTTTTGTCCAAAGGAAATTGGCTTTCGTGGGAGAAGACCGGAGGGAGGAAGAAAGACCACAGGGAAAAGGAAAAAGGAGGAACAAGAATGAGCAAGGCATAAACAGATAGCACGCTCGTGTTTGTGCATCGCTTCACTCCTACAGACTCGCGGTCAATGATGAGTCATCTGTCTGGAGAATATGTCACTTTGTGTTTTCTCGCTGACCTTTCGACAGCATATTTTCTGATGCAAACACTCGAGTGTCAAATCCTGCACACTCCTCACCGACTTGTTTGTTTTTTTCTCTTCCTCATTATTTTGATGATACATGCCGTTTTTTTTCTCCCCCTCGCATCTCACATCCTTCACACTGCATCAGTGTCATTGCCTCCTGTGATCAATCCAGCTCGGCTCAATTGCATTAAGCCTCGAATTGAATCACCAGATGCTCATGCCAGGCGTGTGTGCGCACTGGAGTGAACCCCTCGTTCATTCCCGCAAAATGACGCTCTCTGCTCGTAACCCACACCCACACACCACACGCTGCCCTGCAGCAGGGGCATCCTAACTGGGGTCCTGGAACCTTTTGTGATGCCCGTGTTTAGGTTATTATGACTTTGACACACCAGGCAACAAGTGTCAGCCCGAGTTTTTGTGGTGAGTCCTGCACAGTTGGCACTAGTTGGTAGCTTTTCGGTCAACTGAGCACACAGAGTCTGTGGCGGAGAGGGAAATCAGTCTGATTGACTGTTAAGTGAGCCAGAGCACAATAAGAGTGAAAGTCACTAGTTCTTTAATCTCGGTTTGAATAATAAGTTATAAACAGAATGTGAAGAAATAATGACGTTATGACGCGTTCGTATTGTGCTGCAGAAGTTAGCATGCTAACAGCTAGCCCCTGTCCGTCCAGTCTAAAGACCAGCTCTCCCCTGGTTTTCTGAAATCTTCAACTCCCATCCTGGACTGCTAGCTGCACAGCTAACTGAGCTAACGGCAGCTACAGTCAGCAGCAGTTAGCTGGGACTCCACTGATATGCTGCCCCCTGTTTATTCTGAGTATGAATTCAACTTACTGCACCTTTATTTCATTTAATTCCACTTTCCATAAACTACAGTTCTCGTGTCATTTGACCTTGAACGGGAATTCATGTCTTGAATCAGATACACCATATTATCCTCACATGTAGTCTTGTAGGATGACCTCCTGTTATCAGGTGGTGGTCCGCGGGCTCGCACGTCCCTCTGTGGGAGCGACAAATTGAAGGAACGGCGGACCCAGGAGTATTTAAACAGGATTATCCAGTTAGTGGATATGTGTGAAGGAGGATTAGCTGATACGTCGCCTGACTTCTTGATGATTCTCAAATTAAGCCACATTTCTGGCGTAATGTGTTTGGCAGCCACTCGCTACGAGCCACTAGGCTCAGTCGGTTACCCTACTTATTCAAACGACTGTCGAGGTGAGACGTACTCCTGAATGATTCACCAGCGTCACACTGAAGACAGTAAAACCAGAGACAGAGCGGCTTTTGTGAGCTCAAAAATGCATTTTGCTCATTTTTTCCTCCGCTTGGATGTTTGACCTTCAGCGCGCAGAATGATGAATGAGCAGTTTAACACAGGACGGCTGGTTTTTACCTTCAATCTGAGTTTAAAGGAGCACTGTGTCGCTTTGGGGAATACATTTTAATCAGAAGAGAAAGATCTTTGTTGACTGATTTCCATTATGCCTACATTTCATATTGTTTTACTTTGTTTGCATGTGGCGGACCCTGCCACCTTTCTAGCCTCAGACAGCGTTCTGGTGTGTTTCCTCTGAAAACAGCTCATTTATTTAGCCATGAGAAAAATAAATATATTTGAGTTTGTTTTAGTAATTTATTGATAATATAGATATTAAAAGTCTGAGTTTGAATTTATTCTCCAAAACGGCATAGTGCACCTTTAAGACTTGCATGCAGGAGCAGGATTTTGTGTCGAATATACAACTTTTACATGCACAGAGAACATACACTAAACTGAGAGACATAGTGAATTGTGTGTCTAGATTTCCAAGGAAGGAACAAATATCATTTTTAATATCTTTAACACGAGGTAAATGATTTATCTTTGCACAGACACAAAATTTTATCCTCAAGTATTTTAACATGTGTCTTGAGGGGATCTTTAAACATAGTTTGAAGGGTTTTCACTGAAAATGATCATTGGCCCTTCAACAATGACCTTTGACCTGTCTCTGAAGGCCTACATATTGACATCCTTTCCTTGTTAGGCTGCTCTGATGTCAGTCATAACACAGATATAGCAGGCAGTGGTCATCTGTCAGCCCTGCCCCAATGAAACCATCACGGTGTTCCTCCGATCAATCGATGAAAGAGACACTGACACATCACACACTATCTCAGATAGTATCGGAGTCCTGTCCACTAAACACCAGCAATTACACTGGAAAGCTGGCGAGATGTAGCCATCATGTTTAACTTCCCGGTGCATCAAATATTGATGGAAACCTCATTAAATATGGATGGAAATAAAAAGATAGACTGTACAGCTGTCGACTACGATTGATTCAAAGCGAGTGTTTGGAAAAAGTTAGAGAGGTCAAACACAGCTTACCTTCGCAAAAAGCAATAGAGTTCACCGTCACTGTGCCATCAGGCATGGAGGGGGATTAGGCTGTAACCTGGGGGGAAGTAAAAAGCCATCTTCCACTTTGAAGGCTACTTCCACTGAAACGCCATGCCGGAGGAAAATTCAGATGGCAGGAGGGGAGAGTTCAGCTCCAAACAGCAGCACAGCCGAGGGTCTTAATGGAGACGTCACAAGGTCATTCTCACAGTTTGAGTTGGGTCAGCTGGCTTCAGAAGTCTCTCTTCGGATGACTTTGTTACGCGCCGAGCACGTTTTGACGCCACATGGAGACAATGTGCGCGCCGGACAATGAGGGCGGCGAAACGCGCTCCTAATTACGACCGAGGGAAAACCCTTGAACACATTCCTCCCTTTTTTTTTTTTTTTTTTTTTNNNNTTTTTTTTTTTAAACTCGTAAAAAGCTCAGCTTGTAGTTCCCCAGCGCGATAAAAATACTCCTTGTTTCGTCGGGGAAAGGACAACAAAAGCCGCGGATGTGATGTCCCTCCGCGTAAAAACTCGCGCTCTCCCGATTCTCGCGTCCAGAGAAAGAAAAAACAAAACTTGATATCACCTCAAAAAAGGGAGAGAAAAAAAAAACAACTCTTCTGAAGAAATCTCAACAGCAAGTCCCTGCGTGTTAAGAAAGAAGCGACGAGCCGTGTACGAGCGTGGTTTTATATTCCTCTGAGCCGGAGAGGAGACGAGGCAGCTCCATCCAATTCCTCCAAAGCGCTTCTACGCTTGTGGGAATGTGAGAGGCTTTCACTGAGGAGTGTGCGTGTGTGTGTGCGTGTGAGAGAGAGAGAGAGAGAGAGAGAGAGAGAGAGAGATGGGGGTGAAGCACTGGGAGGTGGATGTGTCTTTGCGCGTGCGTTTGGAGGCGCCGTGCCATGCTGTTCTTGCATGTGCAGGGCGCAGGCGATCAGGGGGATGACTGAGGACTGAGGACTGTGGACGGAGGAGAAGAAGCCCCTCGGTGATGCTCAGCTTCGAGGAGGAGGATCAGCTTGTTGTGCTGAACGCAACAAGCAGCAGGATTGTGAATAGAAAGTCTGTCAGCACGGGAAGCTCCGGAAATACAACATTCCTGCAGCAAGAAAAAATGCAGTGTGGGGAGAAAAAAAAGAAAAAAGTGCTTGGATGTAATTCTGGCACCACCGACTTCTGTTGTGTGTTCATGTAAGATATGCAACAACTGGCCAGATGTTTGTTGTTATCAGAGCGCCATGTTTTTGGTCCAGCCAGGGGAGCAAAGAAAAACACAACGTTGCAGATGTTGCCACGCATGCCATTTCCTGTATTTACATGCTGAAATGGATTCAGTGAAAAACGCACACGATATTTGTGAACAAGAAGCCTGAAGTGTGTGTGTGTGTGTGTGTGTGTGTGTGTGTGTGAGACAGACCATTATTTTTTGGGGGCTGAGACGTTGCTCTGAGGGCAGAGTGGCACACTGGATTCACATGTGTCCACCATCATTAGGGCGTTTTGTAGCTCCTCCGGTCATCCTCGACCTTAAACCTGACCTCCGCTCTCATTATAGAGCCACACGCACTAAAAAAATAACCCCCCGGGCCTCCTTGAGCCTCACCACTTCGCTGTGTTTTGCTTTTGCTCTTGTGGAGACATCTGGAGCCTGTTTGATTGTAAAAAAAAAAAGGAAAAAAAAGAAAAAGGCCCCACAAACCCCACGCCTGAAATTCTAAAGACAGCTCGCCGAGATTCATGTCCAAGTCGTATCCCCGGCGCAGTGGGTCAGTCAGTCGCTGTATTTACATTCCATGAGAGATGGAAATGGAAACAAGAGAGCGAAGGGGGGGGGGGCAGAGAGAACGAGAACAGGAGGGAGAGGGTGAGGTGTGGAGAGAGTGTGGGAGCAAAAGAAGGGGAGAGCGTAAACAAAGCCTTACATTGTTGACTGTTGCATCTCTTGTTTACAAGCCCACTCGGGGTTATGGGATTTGCAAAAAAACACGTTGACTTTTCTCGTGTTATATTTATTGTAAGCAGCTGTGGAGTCTGCAGCGAAAAAGCTGTAAGAGGGGAACAAATTGAGAGGAGTTTTTGGAAAAAGAGGGGGAGAGAAAATTAGGCGAGATGAAGGGCAGGACGAGGCAGGAGAGCAGAAAATCTGAGTGTTTTTTTATGATTTGAAATGAAAATATCTCGCTGGATCAAAGTGTAATTGCCAGTGGAGGAGGAGGAGGAGGGGAGACATGTAAGGGGTATTTCAGGCTCACTGACTGGCTAATTGGCCTTCATGAGGCAGGCATGCAGACATGTTATTTTGGGCGACAGTTATAGCGATCATTTTCTTTTTATTAATTATATATTCCATCATTTCCAGATCCACAGCATCCCAGAAACCCAAGGTGATGTCTTTAGATCCCACCTTGCGATGTCATGATTTGGGTTTTTGGTGCAGTTGTTATTTCCTGTTTTTATTTTGTAAGGTATCCTGCCGTGTTGATGTCCTGTTGAGTTTCCCTCGTCCCCGACTGTCGTGTTGCCTTTATCCTGAATAAAACTTCATCCGTTGATCTTCCTGCTTGCCTTCTCCTGCGTTTGGGTGCGCCTTGTTTGCTCCCGCGTTGGCGAGGCAGTACATTTTATTCAGGATAAAAGGCAACACGACAGCAGGGATCCAGGGAAACTCAACAGGGCAACCTTACAAAATAAAACAGGAAATAAAGCTGCACCCAAAACACAAACTATGACATATCCTACCCTTAAAAAATGTTTATCCTGAAAAATGTATGCAACCTTCTTCTGCTTGTTATGCAAACACTTGTTATGCTTTCTTTTCCCCTAGTTGCTGCTGCTGTTCCCTGTTTCTGTGTATCGTCAATGAATGATGATGTATCACAGTGTTCCCGTGGAATCAGAACCTGTAACCTCAGTCACGCACACTGACTGACGATTGCAGCCTCTCCGCTCCTACAACACACCATCTCGCCATGTAGGTCACCAAGCCCTCTGTGTTCTCATCAGCATCTCCCTTCCGCTCCCTCTCAAACACTTTCCACCAAATTAGCTCTGGTGAGCCGCTTCCTTCAGGATTCTTTAAAACCTGGGTGCTATCTGGCGAAAGCAGCCCACGTTTTTTTTTTCTTTTTCCCACCAGTGTTGAATGGAACCATTGTGATCGAGGGATGCGTCATCGGCGGCAGCAAGATGGCGGATCGCATTGATTACCAGCAGGCTTTTGTTCTGTTCTAGATTATATTGGTTTTTTTATCAGAAAAAAATAAAGACAGGACAACCGGTTCTCACTTGATGTCAGTGCTGCCTTCTCCATCCTCTCCTGTAGAACCTGAAGAATACGAGACGCCGCTTACATCCTCGTGGTTTGTGCTTGGACGATGTGTTTCCTCGAAACAGTGTGCAACAGGCTTTTGCGCTTATGCTTCTTTTGCTTCATCCTCACCAGTTATCTCATGTAGCCAGACGTATCTCCACAACGGAAGATAATGAGTCAGAAATGTGTTTAAACCCCGCCGAAATAAAAAGGCGGAGCGCTTGCAGACTAACACGCACAACATCCATCCATCCATCCTTTTAAATAAACGTTTTGCTTTGTTTTATTGGGGCTCAACATTCCTGCTGGGAACCAACTCTTTGGCTTTCTGAAGGGTTAAAAATCCATGTTGGTGAAATATGAATATGCAAGTTGGATTGATTTTCAAATCATTTTGAAAACTGATCAGGATCCGAGCAGCTTGTTAGTTACTCTGCTTCTGTGGATGCAAACATAGATCGTTTAAACTGACTCGTGTGGTACAAACACTTCCTCTAGAAACAGAAGATGTTTCATCCTCCTTTCAGGATGGAACTGGTATCGTTCTTCATACTCAGTGTGCCGCAACTGTTTCATGATGTTTCACTCTATCATCACTGCACTCCTCCAAGAGCTTTTTGTCATTTGAGGTATAGTCCGGTCTTAATAATTCATAAATGCCTTGAAATCCATCTAAAATGCTTTTAAGCTTCTAACAATTCACCCTTCTTGTTATTTCACCCACTGCTGAGCTTGAGCTGTGCTGGGCTGAAAAGGGATTTAAGGTCACCTTGGTGATGATTTTTTTTTTTTTTAATAGTTCGCTGACCAATTTCACACTTGCTGTTTAAGGTTTTCTCTTTCTCGCCGAGCGTCAGATGGGAAGACAGACGCTACTCTCATGTCTGTGTGGTTAATGTGAAGATGTAGCCAGGAAGCTGATTAGCTTAGCGTAGCATAAAGACTAGAAACAGGGGGAAACAGCTAACCCGGTTCAATTGCAGGTTATTTAAGAATGACTGAAAAGGGAAACAAATCATAGTTTGGGTTTGAATGTTATGATCTGACAATGGGATCAAACCTTATTCTCCTGATTGAAGTCTTGTGTTGGACCCATTGATCGATGCCATCTATGTCCCCACATGGATGGCGTGCAACAACTGCCCAGAAACACAACTACGTTTGTTGTTAGCATACAAACCCTGATCTTAACCAAGCTAACCAAGGGATCTTTTCCTAAACCTGACCAAGTTGTGATATTTTTTAAGTGAAATCTAACCAAACTGCAACCGTTTCATATTGTTGACAGCGTGCCAGTGAACAAGCTCCAATTTTTTAATATTGTTCTCAGTTACTTACGTTCTTGGTACCTGACGTACCTCAGATTCAGCCACCTTTGGAGAGTTTCAGGTGAGCTGTATCACCCTGTTTCCAGTCTCTATATTAAGCTAAGCCAATCAGCTGCAGGCGGCAACTTCAGATTTTGCATGTAGCACGATCGATCTTCTCATCTACCGTGCGAGCGGTACTGTGTGACCGTGAGTCTGAGGAGCGATGCAGCACTGCTAAAAATGAACAATGCAGGATAATCAAAAGACTTGAACATCCAAATAAAAACCACTTGTGCATTCAACAAGTGGAGACACAAAAAGATGTTGAGATGGTAAGAGTGCGCTTCACACACACGCGCACACACACACGTGCACACACAGAGGGGGATGAATAGCTATGACGCCCACCTTGCTCTACATGTGCTCCCCCCCTCCCCCACTCCCCTCTTCGCTTTCCGTCACTATGGTTACAATGATGCAGGTTACCGTGGCAGCCGAGTCAACCCCGCCGCTCGCACAAAGGCGCACGTGCATGTGCTTCAACCGCACACATACAGACGTACGCAGGCGGTGACGCTGGAGAGCTGAGTTTTCTTCAGCTATTTCTAGGAGAGACGGGGACGCTCGTCACTCACCTCCGCCTTTTCATGGGCAGGTGATGGATGAGCACGCTGAGCTCCCTCTCTGATTTGTTTTTCATTCAGTCTCACAAATTCTCTGTCTCAGTTATTTATGACTCTACTGTTGGAGGTCTATACATATAAATGAGGCACCTGGAGGCTCCTTATCTGCTGCCACCAGTTCCGAGCATGTGGCTCTTATCAGTTGCGCTTTTGTTGGTTCCTTTCGCCAGCTGGTGGATCAGAGTTCTCTCTGAACGTGTGAGGCTTTGCTACCACCCAGTGTTCATGTCAAGAACTACCTGACGAGATTTTAATTGTCTCTTTTGGTGTTTTTGTGGATGATTTCTCAAAAGTTGGGCTTCCAGGATGAATCCCAGATGAAAAAATGCGTATGGAAAACAGATACAAACAAGATTCACCCAGTCACACCTTCAGAATTTATCTGAAGGTTTAAATTTTGTCTTTAACATGTTCAGATGATCTTTCTTTGTCCAAAACCTGAATACATGTTGTTCACAATCAAATAAGACAAAAGAAAATAAGCAAATGTGGCATTTTGGGTTGAAAGTGACTCAAATGATCAATTACTTCTCAAAATATAATTGCTGGATGACATATAATAAGTCGATCAATTAGTAAATGGGTTGAGCGTTACGAAGCGTGTGATTTTAACTTCATCCTTCTGCTTTGTACTTTTATTTTGGAATTTTATCATTTAGAAGAGGAGAAGCCACAAAGGGAGGAAGGAAGGAATGAAGGATGGATAACAACTTGGATGCACAAGAGGATGGAGAGACAAGATGCAACAAAGTAATGAAAAAGGGAAAAGGAAGTGAGGCAGGGACAAAAACAAGTACCTGAAAAATACCTGAAGATAAGTAAAACTCTAAATATAAACCAGTCTCCAGCACTTCCTGCAGCATTTAGTCTTTAAACCACTTTCCTCCTCTTGCTTTATGTGTATGTTTGCACGCCTACATTAGAGTATGCTCACCTTTATCCCTTTTCGGGATTTACTCAGACTTCTTCTTAGTAGTAATCCCATTTCTTCTAATCCCTCCCTCCTCCTCCTCCTCCTCCTCCTCCTCCTCCTCCATCGTCCGACATGCTCTCTCTCTCTCTCTCTCTCTCTCACACACACACACACACACACAGAAACACACATGTAGCAGCAAGATTCTCTCATTTAGACCAGCAGCCATTCATGTTGTTGGACTACTGCTGTCGTTGTTGTGGATTCACACTCATTAAACGCCATGGACACTTCTCCCTCAAGACTACACCCAGTGACACCTGGGTAAGGACGCTTGTGTGTGGGAATGTTTGCTAGAACTGGAGCGTTGAAGAGTGTCTGTGGGTGGCCGAGGCCTCGGTGCACGGCCAGGTTTTACCAAAAATGTCTGAATGAGCTAATCTGTAGCTTTTATTTCAGTTTTATTCTTTCAGATTTAATACGAGCTGATTGCTTCTCACAGCTGTTGCATTACTGTATCCACTTCCTGCCGCTTTATAATGATTTTTACAACAGAGAGTTTATTCCAGTTAATTTGCTCTCATTTGAGTCATGACACCCTCAGCACAGTCATAATCAGCATTTAACTGCGTTATCCCTTAATGTCACAATTAGACAGCTTTTTCACCCTTTCTAAGTCTGCTTTGGAGTCATCAACCAAGTCCCACCAGGCTTGATATGTGAATTTAAAGTCTCAAAGCTGGTATCTGGAGCATTTTTTTAATTTTAAATTTTTTTTAAAGTGCAGTCTAGTCAGACGGTGACAAACAATGAAGGTGTTTAGCTGTCTGTGAGGGTATTAGCATAAGCTCAGCCACTCTCCTGCTTTCAGACACACCCACATGTCTGACGAGGGCGAGAGCAGATTACATGTGGTCCTGGCAGGCTGCAGGAAAATGAAATGCAGCCCTCCATTAAATTTCCTTTTAGAAATGCCTTCATTTATCATGAATTATAAATCATTTATATTCACAGCCTTCAAATGCAGCTTTTAGAACTTTTAAAAATGCAGATTTTTTTTCCTTCCACTTATCTTTGCTGTTTTGATTTTTTTCAATCAGTCATTTACAAAGACGCTTTAAACTTAATGTTATTGTCGACATGCTAACATGCTCACCACGACAGTGCTAATATGCTGATATTAAGCAGGTATGTTTTATGGCATTCTAGACAATAGTTTTTAAGATATCGACCACATCTGGACCAACACGGTGGACAGATCAACACACAGAGCAACATTGCTTTGCAGCCACGCTAACGTCTAGTAGTTGAAAATACTATATAAACTTTCTCTCTATTTAGAGTGGTTTACTAGAATGCTTTTGAGGGCAGTAAATCTCTGGGTAAATGAAGGCTAACTGGCAGTCTGACACCATTTTTATCTGCTTTCATGTCTCCATTATGGATAAAATCAGTGATTAAGCTTATAGTTTTATCCCGTGTTGTTGGTAGTTGCTGGTCTGAGGAAAGCAAAAGGGTGTCCGGTTGTTTTTGACACAGCAGTACTGACAATAACGCAACTTGGAAATTGGATTACACTTAAAATAAACCCCAATTCCAAAAAAAAAGTAGGAACCCTGTGCAAATTAAAACAGCAATGATCAGCAAGACACTTGATATTTAATCTTTTGTAAATATACACTCATTAAATTTGATGCCATTTCATGCAAAGTGCAGAAAAACCAGTGTCCCAATTTTCTTGAATCAGGGTTGAAGGCAGAGGAACGTAAATGCTTCTTAGTTGCAGCCGTTATCAAAAAAACATCTAACTCCATCGCTCCAATGCAACAGACAGCGCAGTGAAAGTAGTCACTGGTCTTGTTTCGCAGCAGAGGTTTGACTCATAACAGCAGGGAAAAGCACCGGTGTAACTAACAAGATTAACGATGGCTCCATTCCATTAAGTTGTGTGTGAGCGAGTAAAGCGGCGACTGGCTGACATGCAGGGCGCTGGCACACGTCACTGGAACGCAGCAGATTATTAATGTAGTTAGTTACACCTGTGTCTGACAAGCTGAAATGTCAGCCGTGAGAGGAGTCTTTTCATCTCCCGTGTAGCCCATTTTCTTCCAAAGGCTGCAGTTAATCAACTATGAAAGGAGACTTTAGCAGGCGAGCGACGGCCGTCTGCTGCTGTCATCTGCTGTCACCAGCGTTTCTGGGTCATGAAGGAGAGAAGAAAAACTGGAGGAGAGGAACTGTGGATTTTTTCACTGTTCGCTTTGGGACGAGGCATCAAATAATGATGACGTGTTGCCAGTAAATATCTCCACATGTAGAGTTTTTCTGCTCACATAAAAATCACCGGTGAAACGGTTTATCTCTCTCGCTGTTTATAGTCTTGTTTTCTCTGGTTTTACCTTGTTTATATGAAGGAAACATTTGCAGATGATGAATGGAAATCATTTAAAAAGCCTAAAGGAGTAGAATTTCATCCAGTCATTGATTGATGGCTCTCACGAATGCAATCGATTTGGTGTTTAACCTCCCACAAGGTTGTAATTTCAGCTTTTCTGAGCTGTCAAATGAAGGGAACATGACGAGCTGCTGTGTGTAAACGTGCAGGTTTCTGTTTCGTCCTCTCAGGTCGTCCTTCAGAATCTGTTGATGTGCATGGTGTGCTTTTACTCTCTCTACTACATCGCGGTCAGTCTCTGCATCGGGCTGCTCAGGTAAACACACACACACACACAGATACTGCCACACACTCTGGAATAACACAGAATGAAGTCACATGAACTAGTTTCTTATCACCTTCTGGTGTTTCCAGAGTTCATGAGATCAACAGCTTGTTGGCTCCATTCGACTACACGACACAACCGTCATGGCAGAACCCCAAATACCTGGGTGAGTGGCAGCGGTGGGATGCAACCAAATACATTTACTCAAGTACTGTACTAAGTGGTTTACGTGACGTTGAAGGTGTTAAAGGTGTCATATGTAAGAAACAGCAAACAGGTGGCAGCATGTGACCAGAAAAATCGCTGAAAACTGGAGCTGCTGTTTGCTAGTTAGCTCACTTAGCCGTGCAGATAGCGGTGCATGCTGGGAGTGAGGAGCGCAGAGGGTTATATTCAGTGATTTGACTGTTTTATTCACTTGATACTTTGCAAATGTAAACGTGTAAATTGTAAAGAAGCTTACGTAATATGACTCGTTACAGATAAAACTAAAGTGACAGCAGCTTCACTTCCACCAGCAACAACACGAGGAAGCTGCTTACAGGTTAATCCATCACTACCAGTGATCCAATTATATAATATGGATTATCACATATTACTCGTGAGGGCCCTCTGCCTCGTCACGACTAATACATTTGATGATTTAAGTTTATTTATCTATTAGTTATTTCTTTTAATGAAGTATTTTTTTAAATGCAGTATTTTTATATTGTAACATGCAACTTTTCCTCTTTCACATGTTTTAATTGATAACAACAACAGAAATAATAATATAATATATAACAACAACAACAACAACAGTAATAATAATATAACGACAATAATATATAAAACCCAACAATATAATAAGAACAACTATAATAATAATAATAATAATAATAATAATAATAATAATGATAATAATAATCTTAATCTTTATTTATATGGAACCTTTCTTTTTTAACAAGGAAACCAGATGCTTATACAAGTAGAATTACAATAAAAACAGATAGAATAGAGTTGAAAACCTAAAATCAAAACACTGTAAATAAATTACACCAAACCAGAAAAAGCAAAATTCTGTTAGCTGAGCGGAGAGAAGTTCTGAGAAATGAAACTTCAACAGTAACTGTCTTTAAAGATTTTCTTCTTGAAAACATATGCCGATAGTTTCACCCTCACAAAAGGAATGAGAATGAATATGCTGTAAACTCTTTGTGTTTTCATTACACAGTCCCAGTTTCTGAAGCACAGAGAAAGGAAGGTGAATGATAAGAAACTGCTGAACTAGTTTTATTTATTTCTCACCCAGAGCAGTTTGTGTTGAGGCGAGCAGAAAAGATATAATAACATAAACCTGCTACAATCCAAAGAAAACGTGTCCTTGTATAGAAACTCGACGCGGTTCAGTCGAGGACAAACACTCTATATACACCAGTGGTTCTACAATATCAAGCTGAAGGCATTATGTGTTAAAGGTGTTTGATTTATATACATTTAACTGATAATAATAAAATCTGTTTTCCCATAACAAGAGACACTCGACAGTCCAGAAGCTTTAACAAATTGACCAGAGGCTTTTAAAGGCAACCAAGAGAGACGGGGAAGGATTCATTTTTCATTTCATGATACCATTCCCTCACATATGGTCAATAAAAAAGTGATTAATACGTGTACATTTCTACAAACTGTTACAAAGTGCCCCTTTAATAGCAAACCAACCTGAGAAAAAGACTGAAGAATGGCCAGCGTTTTATATATTTTCATGCTGACGGTCAGAATAAATATATAAATCCTCAATTACAACATTCGAGTCAGGACAATTTCATAACTCCTGTATTTCTTTCTGCTGTACTGCACAGTAAGATGTGATGCTGGAACAGAAGTGTGACTCTAAAGCATTGCAGAGAAAGATGAGGCAGAATGACAGGTGTCGTTTTTCTTCCTCCGTCCCTGCAGTCGGTGTGATTTCCACAGAAGTGACCTACCTTCTGGGCGGGCTGGTGTTCGCCTGGATCGTGGAGGAGTGGGTTTGGGACTACGCCATCACTGTCACGCTGCTGCACGTCGCCATGACCGTGGCAGGTAAACACACACACAGACACGGAAAGTGGATCAATACGGCGGAACAGCTGATAGGATTGGAGGGATTGTTACGTAACATGTAGTCCAGAGATGTGCAGGCGCCGCCCGTCTAAACTTTAATCTTTTGATAATAAACGTGCAGCATTTCTTCTGTACAGGCAGTTTTTTTATTTGACAGTTTTCATGTTTCTGCAGTGATGTCAGACTTCCCTTCAGCTGAGCACTGGTGGATTGCTCTGGGTAAGATCTTCTACTTTCTTATTACCTTTTCGCTGTCTCCACATTGATTATAACTCACTCCCTTCATCCCCTTCAGGCTTTTTAAGGACAGCTGCTGCTGGCCCTCCAAACCTTAATTCAATTCATCTCCGTCTCTTGTTTATTTAATCCGTCTCTCTGCAGGTTCAGGCCTGGTGATGATGATATTTGGAGGACAGCTCCTGGCCTATAAACTCTTCAGGAACAACTTCGTCTACCCAGCTGAACTACAGAACTTCTAATGAACTTACCGAGGAAAGCTTTTTACTGGCTTACCGGTTAATCTCAGGTCCGGATGCATGCCAACAGGTTCACTTTTCAAACTGCTAGGTTCATACTAACGCTGGTATGAGCACCAATCGAAAAACGTACTGTAACTTTGTTGATTTAGCTCATAGTCAGATCCCTTCTTGTACAAATGTTCCAACTTTGTTTATCATCAGTGTTTTTCTAAGTCTCTGTACAGTTTAAATATTTTTTTGTATTGTTTCGTTACAAACTCCACAGCTGAAGCTAAATGAACCAACAGCTAATGCATTCGTTAAAAGAGTTGTATTAGAATATTTATGTGTTGCGTGTGCAGTGCAGTTGTCTGATAAAGAAAAACACATTATTTCTGTGCTTGTGGAAAGAAAATCTACAACTGTACAACCCTAACCCATCAATACCACAGGTGCATAATGATATTAACTCTGGTTGTGCAAATTAGACTAGATTTACATTAAATACTTGTGAGCAAAATGAACCTCAGTGTTTGTGTCTGTGTGTGGTGGGTCACCAATGTGGCACTTGACAGATTTTAGGGTGCATGTGCGACCAAATACTGGCATCCTGGAGCACTGCAGAGCCAGACATGTTGCATTAAAATGTCTTGTTTTGTCCACAATCCAAAGATATTCAGCTTACGGTCACAGAGGAGAAATGAAACCACGAAATATTCAAGAGTTAAGAATGTTTGCATGAGAAAATTGTGTCAGATGATTCTCCTCAAAGCTGAAGGCCTGGGAGCTTGCATGGTGGTCCGTTACTATCAGATCCTTCTTCAGAAAGCTGCATCAACTGATCCCAGTAAAACCTCCGGACCCCCCAGCAACAACCCTGCTGCTGCTTCCTCATCAGTCTCAGGCCAGAAGCTTCAACGGTGTCACACTTTGTGCGACAGGTCTTTGTTCCCAGTCACTGCTGAGGTAATGACAATAAGATGTGTCACTGCATTTCTTTACAGCTGCGTTTGACTTTATCCTAGATCCAACACCTCCATGGCAACAATCATTAGGACTGGCAACAATAGTCACTCTGAAAGCATACATCAGTCTTAACACTCACAACGGGAGGTGGTGCGCAAATTTCAGAACTTGAATCTTAGATTGAATGAGAAAAACGGAAGAACGGAAAAAAGCTAATATAATTAGCTACAGATTAAACATTTTTTTTTACCTTGATGACGTTACAGACCACTTTCCAGTATACTAGCTGTATCAGAACAAACATTTTAAATAACCCTCCCGATCCCCCGTGCAAGTAAACCAAATGCGTTCAGTCCTGAGAACATTTAGTTCTTTATAGACCAGTAAGCTTTTGACACACAGGGAGTCAGTGCACTGTGCAGAGTACACTGAGGCTGCATAATGAGCACATTAACTACTTTTGCTGCTCAAAATGACCTTTTATCTGTCTGCTTGGTGATATTACAGGCAGCACTTCAGGTAGATTTCATATCAGCTGCTGGTAAAACATTATAAACCGCACTGAGCTGCTGTTGGCTTCATTAATGTGATAAGAGATGGAGAGAGGGAGAGAGAACCTGCTCAGACATTATTAAACAACACATGGGACCTGTTTCTAAATCAGTCATTCCCAAAATAGTAATAGATAATAAAGGTAAAGGAAGCCCTGGTCTCCACTGCAGAAAAAAAATAAAAATGTTGTATCAAATATATTGAAAGCTTTGACAGTGCTACTGAGAGGAGACATCAAAAGACTCAACATGTCATTTAAAAATCAGGGGTGATCAGGATTAAAACCACAACCGAGTGTAATTCAAAAGAAGGGTTTATTACTTAAATAGCCAGTAAAGACAACAATGCTCACTGTCTGTGAGCAGGTGAAACCAGAGTCAACAACCAACTACATGTCCTGAAGGAGTTGTCATCAGAAGACGGATACTCAGATACTCAGTTTTCCTGCTGCTTCAGGCTCCTGTTGTGGCTTTTCTCCAGGGTTTGGCTCGTCTTGTTCGTCTCAGCCGCTCGTCCATCACCTGCAGGAAGATAAAGAGGAGCAGTGGTAGTTTGTTGTCTCTTTGTGCAGGTTTTGTGTTTGTTTGTGTAGGATTTAGGGTGCTGTGACACAGATATCCCCGTTTGCAGAACCAATGAAGGAGTTCTAAATCTGATTCTGAGTCAGTCACGATCCCTGGGAATTGTATGAGGAGGTCAGTGATGTAATATTTTGACCAGCCATAAATAAGAAAATGTTTTGATATTTTATTAAGTTTGTGTTGGGACCAGCACATGGTTTTTACTTGAGAGTGGCCTAAATTGCATTGACAAAGGAAAGTGCATTGACCCTAATGTCCAGTAGGTGGCGCCTGCTTGACACAGTCCCCCAGGTTTGACATCTCCCATCTCCCATTGTCTGAGAGCGCACCTGAATGCATCGGCAGGTCCTCAATGACCGGATGAAAGTACAAAGTAAAAGCACTTCATATTGTGCATGCAAGTAGACTAAGAAGTACTTAGTTCACTAGTGTATGAATCTTCGACTACTTATGGAAAATACCTTTTTTATTCCACATCAAAGTTGAGCGAAATATCCTTTTTTGATACAGGATTACTAAAAAAGTCCACAGTAAAATAACTTCATGTTATTCATGCAAGTAGAGGAAGCACTAAATTCAGCAGTATAATGATTCTTCCACAACTCAACAATATAAAATTTACAGTCACAGAGGAATAACAATATATGAGTTTGGGGCTACACAGAAATGAAATGTATTGTTTTAAAGCATTTCCTGCTTCATTTTAAATGCTTGGTTTGTGTATTATATGGAAAAGAACATAATAACATCGAGGAGACTCCTGAATCATAATACTGATGATTATAATCTCAGTATCAGTCTGTTCACTGGACACATTGCAGTTTTCTGGACTTCCGTGCAGCCCACAGTTTCATCAAGGTCACCTGACCCTCACCTGAGCGACACGAGCCTGTGCGCCAAAACAAAGCTAACCACCACTTTTACTCCCAAATAAGCAACTTTCTACCTGTTCAAGTAGTGTACATTAGCAGTTAACCATCCACCGACTAAATGTCTGGAAACGGGTTAGTTCACAGTATCCAGAGGTTAATAAACTCCGAGGAGCGGCTGAGGACTCCGGTGAGTTCACAGCGCGGCTAACGTTAGCTAGCAGGCTACATGCTAATCAGCTAGCTAAGTGATGGTGTTTATGTCGGTGTTAAATGAGATGGAGGCGCTTTGACTGAGTGGGACTGTCAACTGTGGCACTTTTGTTCACTTTTGTTCTTCAAGTTCAGTTTGAATTATTATTGTCCATTTTAATGAGCAATGAGCTGAAACTGAGTAATTAGCGTTATTGTCAGTAGGAAATGTGGCAGCATTCATTGTTTACTCATGTGAGGATTAAGTTAAGAGTTAAGGGATGAAGTCAGTATTCATTCTCAACATATATAACATTTATAGCCCAGTGAATTAAACTTGTGTTGTTGTTGTCATAATGTTAGCTGACATACTGTAAATGGTGATATAGGATGGTGATAAATATTGGAAAGCCAGAACAAATCTTGTGATGCAAACATAAGCTACATCTATACCAAGAAAGCTCACATGTTCCATGTGTAATGCTGCTTAATTGTTTTTATTAAAATTGCATCATTGCAGTTTTCTTATCCGCCCCCTGTGGATCTTTGTTTCTAAGCCTGAACCTCAAACTGTCTTTTTACTATATACTTACCATTAACCTGTTGGATTAACCTAACACACTCTTATAAACACATTCCTATAAAAAACATACTTCTGCATTGAGCTACATATAAAGGAGATACCTTTAAACAAACCTGACCTGCTTGATGAAGAAAAAGATAATTTGTCCAACAACCAGCCTTAAACTGTGGGCTCAAAAAGCATTACATTTAAATATTTCATATCTTTTACCACCCTGAATATTTCAAATATGAATGTGAAAGAAACTGTCCTCAGGACATACAGTTGTATCTTAATGCTTTATTAATAAGGATACAGTAGACATGCAGTCATAGGCAACATGTACCGATTAATGCCTAAGATTGATTTCACTCACAGATTTAGATGATTGACCATGAGAACAAAAGCTTGAAATGACTCCACATTATCTTCACAGAGTCCGTTCTACCATCTCCAACAGCAGATGAATGATGTGCTGGGAGATGGAGGCATCCTAAAGGAGGTGGTCCAACCTGGAGAGGGCCCACCTGTACC
>CAEMYA010000010.1:9776359-9813817 GCA_903131615.1 Diplodus sargus
CTGCAAAGATGACAGAAACACATACAGTCTCACACAGTTATTTCCTGCTTGTATTGGTTTCATTTTCCACTAGTTTCTGTTGAATATCGCATGTTCATAGCACGTTCATGGCAGAGAATTGAGCATAATCAGGAACTTGATGTGTGTTTCTTTCAGCCTGTTCACTTTTTATCACTCGCTGAATTTGAAAAACAACCTTTTTCCGCTAAAAACAAATATCTGTACCAATGCAGTTATGGACAAATATCCGCACAATGCTCACCAGACTACTGTGAAACATTTGTTAAATTACTTTCAAGGTTACACAGAAAGGAAAGCTTATGCTTTCACATGTATCTTTGTCTTTGTCTGGTCTATAACATATTTGGATCAATGGTTTTCATTTTCAGGTCATACAAAGACACGTTGGACAAAGAGAAAGACATGTGCTCCAAGATGTTCAGAGACTTGAGGGACAAGTAAAGATGTGAAGATGAGTCAAAAGGTAAGAAGTCCTGATTAACACCGTGATTTCGTGTGTTTGAGCTTTTGTAGAAAGACCGATCTCATTTATAAAATGTTTGTGTCTTGCAGAGTAAAGAGCTCAACTTCTCTTTAGTTCAACCTTGTGTATGTTATGAAGGGAATATACTTGTACAGTTCTTTGATATTCTTCGAATGTTTGCGTGATTCTGTTTGAAGATGTGCTTTGCAGAGTTTACTTTCACCTTGAATGAATCTCAAGTGGCTTCGTTTTTCATTTTAGTAGCTGCTTAGCTTGAGATTCTCTCTATAAAGAGTTGCTGGACTGTTACACAGTACACAGATATTTGCATGTGTTTTGCGCACTGTTGAGGTGGTGAAAATAATAAAAAGCTTTCACTTGTAAGAAATCTTGTCTTGGCTGCTGTTTCATTTAGCAGATAAATGGGGTTACTGTCTTGCATACAGAAATGGGAAATACACAATGTGCAAATTACAAATGTTTTGTCTTCAACAAAGCAATAATAAAAGGTGTTCACCTCAGTCTTTATTGTTCTGTGTGGGAGATTTGGCTCGCAGCTTTGTTAGAACAGACATCTGAGAGCAGAATGTGAAACAGTTCTTGTTTCCGTCTGGGTCAGTGGGCCAAGAGCTTAGAGATCATTTAGCATTTTGATTCAAGGGCGACTGAACAAACACCAGGGGGCGTACTTGAACATTCTTCCTCCAGAACAGCAACCTGCACTTTAATTTATAAAAAATAGGTTTCACACTTTCTTCAGTTTGATAAAACAGAGTGAAACGTTGGCATAATAACACCAAATACAAATAATGAAATGCCCTCTATATCTATCCTCATGCACCAAAACATGCAGCCATGTTGTGTGAGGAGGAAACGTTTGATCCGTGGTGACTGAACAGATTGAAAGGATGGTGTAGTGGGGGGGAGAGGAGGAGGAGGAGGGGGGTGGGCTAATTCTTTTGGGCTAATCCTCTTGTCACAGTGTGTGAGTGTTTCACCGTCATCTCCCAGCACATGGCCGGCAGCAGGTCCTGCTGTTTAAGACGGTCAGACTGGACGCAGGCAGACAGACCGACAGACGGACGGACACGATGGTCCCCAGACTGGTCTACTACCTTCAACTCAGGTGAGGAATAAGAGAGTGAGACAGCAGCTGTGTGCTTCCTGTTTCACTCCACTAATAATTTAAGTGTGTCTGTATTTGTGTGTTCGTTGACCAGCCTTCCTCACACACAAGGGTCTTTTTTGCTCTGTGTATGTATGTTTTTGCGTTTTATGAAATATGCTGTGATGACAGATGCTGAACACTATCCAAAACTTTGATGTCAAAATAAGACGTGCATGTAAGTATATTAAAGCATCATGTTGAGGTGCTGGGTTTGTCAGGTTTTTGTGTATTTGTACACCACCACATGTACCTTACAGCTCTAATTCCCACAATTTTGCAAAACTGAGAAACTCAAACTTCGATTGCCTTGGGACAACTGGGGATAGCACTTTGTTTGACCCCACCGTCTACAGTAGAAAGTGAGACTTCATGTGTTGTTTTGCCAGTGATAGCCGCGGCTGCAGCCATTATCTTTTCAAGTCCTGTGGTCGACTGTTTCTTGAGACGCAGTATCTCATCTTCAAATTTGGCACAAACGTCCACTTGGACTCAAGAATGAACTGATTAGATATGGTGGTCAGAGGTCAGGGTCATGGTGACATCATGGGATTCCCTTCTCATGATCACAGTATCTCACCAACGCTGCAGGGAATCTTTTCAAATTTAGCACCAACATCCACTTTTTTGGCCATTACTCATCAATTCATATAAAATGATGAAGGGAAGATATCCCAACATCACTTTCATAATAATATTCTGAAAGAAATGTCCAGCTATCGTTAACCACTGAGCAGCTTTCATAGGACTGACCGCAGCTCCACCGCTGATGCTCGCTCGTAGATCTGATGCGAACAACCAGTGGGAGGTGCCGTCTCAGACCTGTGAAAACTGACCAATCAGAGGCTTTAAAGAAACAGACAACACACTTCAAATCTGGCATGACTGCCAGTCGCTACAGACCGCCGTTATAGGAGATATCTTTAAAACTGTCCACCGAGAACTGCAAACAAGGTTGATTGTGTCGCTTACATGGAGGTTTTATATTCTTGTAAAATGTGAAAAATCTGTGACGGTGTCAAGTCTGAGGGCTGAGCAGGAACTTGGTGCCAAGAGGGGAACCTCTACTGTGCATACTTGATGGGCTGCATAACCAGGAAGTAAACAAGCTCGAGACGCAATTCTCATTGGTTTGCATCTGGTCCCTAGTTTTTCTATATAAGTATGTGACAGAGGGTGAATATTGGCGCTGCAGCAATGGACAGAATGAGATTTTAAAAACGTGTTTTTGAATTGTAAAGCATGTTTTCTGTTTGACACCCTGAATAAAAGTACGGGACTGAAATGAGCAGAATATGGCACCTCGAATACGCGACTGTCCTGTAATAGGGTTTTGATTTCTATACTGTTCACTTTAGATAAGTTTATAGACTCTTAAATAACTTTTATTGTCAACATTTCAACTTTATGTCACTGTCTGATTACAGCACAGACTCCGGTGCATGCAGCAGCTTATGAGATGGGCATGCACCTGATAAAGAGATGCATAATGTGAAGAGGTTTGTTGATCATTTATGGAGACACTTCCATTTTTATTTTTTAATAGCCTCTTACTGAAACATTGCACCAGGAAGTCGTTCAGTACCCTGTTGCAGCAGAGGGTGGCGCCACCACATGTGAAACTTTGCCCTGCTGCGGTTCCAGCCAATCCCTGCGCGGTGTTGTATCTGTGGTCCAGCCCCCTGTCCGCTCAGCAGCTCCTCTCAAACACACACACAAGTTGTGGAGAAAGAAAGACGAGAAGAAGAAGAGGGAAAGAGGAGGAGGAGAGTTCACAGTCAGAATGAGTCGGCAGCACAACAGCCCAGCGATGGAAGGATAGACAGATCGATACATTGGTTGATAGATAGACTGCCTGTCAGTGGAGGGGAGGGTGGATGTGAGCTGTGGGTGAAGCAGACAGGAGAGAAAAGGAGGAGAAACATGAGTCGGCAGCAGCAGCAGCAGTCCCAGGGAGTGGTTTTAACGGGTTACCACAGCAACGCGGAACTGTTGCCGAACCCTGGCCGGCGTGCCCCCGCGTGCCCGTCGGTCCTGAGCCCAGAGGCCCCCGCGCCCAGGTGGGACACGTGTGTGTGTGTGTGTGTGTGTGTGTGTGTGACACTTTAAAGTAAGGCTAAAGGTGTGTGTGTGTGTGTGTGTGTGAGAGGGAGCAAAGGTCACAGTGATGTTGGTATTTTCCTCTTGTTTTGAAGTGCTGTGTTGACTCAGTGTGCAGGAGAGTTCACTGGACCCCCCGCAGTGTGTGTGAGCAGCGGGATGCAGTCACCTCACAGACCTGCTCACTAACTTTTTATTTATTTCCATGATGGGACTGACTAACTCCGCCCTCAGCCCTCAGGGTTATATTCTTTCCCTTGAGCAATTTCTCTAATCAGCAGGTTAACCTTGACTTTGTTGTACTAGCCAGGTTTCTGCAAGGTTGCCTATCTGACTCACAGCACTGCCAGGTCTCAACGTAACCTTGTTTATTGCCCCCCAGAATGTGCCACATTGCTCCAAAACAAAAAACAATTAGTATCTGTCGGTCTATTGTTAAGAGTAATCTAAAAGAGTGAAAAAGAAAGTATATCAGCAGCTCTTTAGATAATCGAGCAATCGCTTAAAGGTCAAGTTCACCCAAAAATGAACTGAACTGAGTTGAAACATTGTAACTAACATTGTAGCGTCCCCAGAAACAACAGAAGTAGCTCGTCCGGCGTAATCCGTCCTCACAGAAATTAATCGAACCCAAATTGATCTGAAAAGATGTTATTGACCCAGTGTTTTAAAGTTTAAATCTTCACTGTAGCCGCCAAGCTAAAGCATTTTTACTTTTCCAATGTTTTCTGTTAGTTTGAAGATGAAATGTTTAGTTGATACTGTATGCTGTATAACTGCAGGACCAGCAGGTTTAAAGGAAGTTAGATGTTCACTGACCTGATGTCAGTTGATACAGTAAATTTACATTGTGAGTAAACCTGTCATCATCATTTTTGCGATTAATCCTTGAATCCAGAGGTTTGCAACCTTTCTGACTCACAGTCTGTCATTCATGACCCCCGCTCAAACCTTTCATACCTCATCTGGAGGCTCACTTTGACTCCAAAAACATCTGGCGAACTCTGGAAATGACCTTTTTGACGCCTGTGGAAATCCTGACCCCTTACGATCTTGTTTTGTTTGTCCAACTAACCAAACATCAAAAACCCAAAGACATACATCTGTCACAGCTATAGATTAAATTTTGGTTTTCGGCGTGATAACTGTCTTAAACATTCAAGAGAATCTGTGAAATATCACACACGTGTTCAGTTCGGTTGAGATGTGTTGATCTCCATTCTTAAATAAGCGTTCACTGAGCCCGTGTGAACCTTGTGAAGCATCTGTGTTTGTATGTTTATCCATTCATTCATTTATTAGTTTATATCTGTTTTCCTTCATTCCTTATATCTCCTCTTTGAATGCATCAATCACAGTCTTCTTCACATCTCCTTTCATGGCCTGATAACAATTCTCTGTCAGTAGAGACTCATTTTGCAGCGCCGCCGCGGAAGAAACGGCGAATGGGAACTAACCTCACATGGAAGCAAGTGTTCAGTTAGCAGTCTTTTATTTATAACAGAGCGCACTTTGTTTACCCGTCCACTCAGAGCTGGCTGTTTGCTGAACCAAAACATGAACTGGACGCAAACAACTGCTGGTGTGTTGCAAGTAAACAGCTCACAGTCCAGCTGCCTCTCTCTGTGTGTGTGTGGGTTTGGTACATGTATGTGTGTGTGTGTGTGTCTGTGTGTGTGTGTTCCAGATGGCTTGTCCAGCTCGCTAGAAAAAGCAGCATCACGTTACAGCTTGCCTTTGTCTCACCTCCCGCAGCAGTGTGTGTGTGTGTGTGTGTGTGTGTCCTGTCTAGGTTGACGTGAAGGCTTAGTTTTGTGGTCATTGTTTCCCCCCCTGAGTCAGGAAATGAGAGACACAGACGGACGGACAGACAGACAGAAAGCTCCTGGCCCTCGACCAGCAGTGGACATCCGACCTAAGGAGCCTTAGGTTACGTGTCCTCTGGGTGTCTCGCACATGGATGTTTGTTTTTTTTTTGAATGGAAAAGAAAAGGAGAAGTTCAGTTCGTGTTTTTGCTGTGTTTTCTGTCGTCGTGTAGGAACCAGAGCTTCCTCCACGAGCGCTTGCGAAGTGCGACTCGCTGAAAAAGTAGTCCGTGGGCACACATGGGTTACATTAATTCGCCGCGTGATGCAACGGACGAGCCTGACCCCGCCGCAGAAATACAATGCTGCACGGGAAATGACATCTGCAAGAGGGGAAGACAAGCTGTGAGAGGTTACAAGAAGTCAAACGAGCACGGGCTGCCATAGAGCTCTGCGGTGTCTTGAGTGTCACTCGGATTCAGCATGGCACGTTTCAGGATGAGCAGGACGACCACAAGTAAACTGCTGAGTAACCCCACATGCTCGGGAAAAGGACACGATGAAGAGAAACAGACGGTAATGGAGACAGGGGAGATTGAAGGAGACAAATTGGAGGAACAGAGCGCGTTGGGTAGATCCGTCAGATGAGTTGTTCACCCCGTGTGTCACAGCTGAGGCCAGCGACTGTGAGCGATGGGGGAACAGAGGCGGCCTCTGTTTTCCACAGAGGGCAGCTGGCACCTGTTGATCTGAATGGGAAAACCACACACAGACACACACATTTCCCATTCTGGTGCTGGCTTGAACAACATCCTCAGCAGTCCTTTGTTCAGTTCTTGAAACTGAAGTCATGAAAATACATCTGAAATTCCACCACATGCGTCCTCACTGGTGGAAGCAGAACTCAGATACTTGTAAAGATTATTCACCACATTTTGGGGGGAAAAACGCTTGTTGGCTTCCTTGCTGAGAGTGAGAGGAGAAGATCAGTGCGTCTCACTCGTGTCTGTGCTGTGAATGTGAAGCTAAAGCCACGACTTGTCATTTTCACATTGTGTTTTTTAACACAGATTAAGAAAACAAGATGCAACTTAAACTAAACCAGGCCTGCCGTTTCATTATGCTAAGCTAAGCTAACTTGCCGCTGGCTGTAGCTTCATGTTTACCACACAGACATGAGAGTTGTATCGTTCTTCTCATATGACTCTTAGCAAAAAAAGTGTATTTATAAAAAGTTAAAGTATTACTTTATGTACAAAATTTCAAAAGACAGCAAAATATACCTTTAAAAGAACTGAAGGGTTTCCTTTAAAGTTCTAAGCTATTTCTACATGACATTAGTGTATAAAGTGAATTATGTTGTTGTTTACAATTGCTATGTTACTGATGGGTGCGGCTGCAACCCTGTGCCAAATCAAATATGCGGATCATACAATTAGATTTCAATGCTCCATTAGATGGGACCTGGCTCACCAGCGAAATGCAAACGCTGATGACAAAGTAGATAAACTGGGAGCAGCCAGAAGAAGAAGAAGATGAGAGCAGTCTTAGCAGTATTTGAAGCAGTTTGATGTTGCGGTTGGTTGAGATGAGACTTGTTTGAGCTTCTTTATATTCTCTGTTTGATAAATTGATCGTATGTTTTGGAAAAAGCTACGACAGAAAAGTGACTTCAGCTGTAGGTGTTATCTTTTGATTTTTGGGTGAACTGTCCCTTTAAAAAAGATGCGCTCGATTGTTTTATTCCACTGTCCTTCTCTTAAAAATCAAATCAGCTGTTGTGGTGTTCAGTTGGGACTCGAGAAACACTCTCACGTCACGCTGCCAGGGTTCACTTCCTCAGATCTTGACTCATACGCAACTCATCGGTGCTGAACTTGCTCTTTGCCGGCTGATATGGTTTCCCTCTAGTCCTGTTTGCACCTCTGAGCGCACACACACACGACCGCACACACCTCCGTGTTTGTCGGCAGCTCTAAGCAGGTGATAAAAGGTGTGTGTGTGTGGATAAAGGTACAAAGAGTAGAACAATAGCTCTCACAGCTGCACCGCTGTTTTCCTTTAAAGGTCACTGCGAGCGTGTGCGAGAATGTGTTTATTTTACTCACAAGGGCAGCTCGCCTGACCTCCACGAGTGTGTGTGTTTGTGTGTAAGAAAGCAAAGTCATGTGTGCTTTTGTTGTTAAAGCTTTGTATAGTTTGTTTGCGTTATTGTGGAGGTCTCACAGCTTGTGAAGTTGGGATATCCACACGAAAATCTCAGTATTATCAGCAATTCAGTCACAGGAAGCGTGCCTGTCTTACTTTTGAGGTTGAGAAATCCACGAGCGGTCGACGACGGCCACGTGGAAGCCGCGGCGCTTAATTTTTAACACGGTTGTAAATAAGCGTTCTCAAACGACAGGGTCTTGGTTGAGTAGAATAACGAAGGCATCGGTGTTTGAACCAATCAGATAGTTGGAGTCAGTGCCTGACATTGCGTCACAGACTTCTGTGTCCAGTCACAGCTACACCTACTTCTAGTTGGCTTATGAAGTTTGGTGTTTGTCCAAACTGTGCAACACAAATACAAGTACCTGTTGGCCTCGAAACTACTATAGTGCACACTTGAACAAGACTAAGGGTGCGACCTGAAGTGCGTACTTTTTCTTTTTACTTTTAATGCGAACTGCAGCTGCCCTAACAAGGTACATTCTGTTTCTACAGTGCGCATAATTGGGACATTCTACACTGGCTTGATAGTGTGATAGCCTTGTACTTTGATCCTCTTGCTCATATATCCATAACAGCCGTCGCGCCAATCTCACAGTCGTACAGGGAAAAGGTACTTACACTTGTCATGTGTCATTACAGCGTCTGTCGTTCTGTCGGTATCTGATAGCGAGCTGTCAAACGTTTGGGCTCTCTCGGCTTCGCTTCTATCCGTTCAACACACCCTGACTTTTGTGGCATATCATTCGCTACACGGAGGATTGTGGGTCAGAATACAGTGGCTACACTGTCATGCTGATATTTAGCAGGTAACTGATAACGCTTGGAATTTCAGCACACTAACATATGCTAATTGTCACTGATCACAGCATCGTTAGCTTGATTCAAGATTTATTTCAAGATTCATTTCTCTGGGGACCCTGATTGTCCGTGCAAAACCTAGTTGTTGTGATATTTAGTCCGGTCCAAAGGTCGTGCCTAACCCGCGCTGCTAGCACAGCTTAAAATAACACACATCATCTATGTAAATACAGTAGTAACATGCTTTCATACTTTGGACCTCAGCTGGCATGCACATGTAAATACATTGTAGCTGGATGAATAAACCATTGTTTGATGCAATCGTTAAGTTGGAACAACCAACACTAATAATTCTGATAATGTTCGTGTGTTTGCTAATCTTAGATTTATGGTTTAATCAAACCGTTGCTCACTCTGGATGAGCTCATGTGCTCGTCTGTCAGGTTTAAATCTTCCTCCAAGTTAAACAAGTCTTCTCCACTATTCCAGAGGAGCACATTTTTGTCATTCCTCACGAATGAAAACATCTGCAATGAGCGTACTTCAGGGGAATGACCTGCTAGGTTTGCTTTTATGAAGACACAAAGAGACGGACCGTTTGTTTCTGCTTGTGTTATCACACACTGAGTAGAATAAAGCCTACCGGGAGGAGAGGAGATGGCACCACCAGGAGATAGGTATTTAGGACACAGAGAAGAAAAACAGGAGTGAAATAATGAAATGAAAAAGTACCAAGTAGACAGGAAGAGGACACACGTCCTGGCCAAAGTGTAGGAGGAGAGGAAATAGATGAAGAGGAGGAGTGAGAGAGAATAAAGGGATTAGAGGAAGGAAGCAGAGGAGGAGGTCAGCCGTTGGTAAAATACCTGATGTTCTTTGTTCAAACCGGATCAAAGTGTGTGTGTGTGTGTGTCTATATTTACCAGTGTTTTCATCGCTTTATTAGCATGCACACAGTGTGTGTGTTTGGCAGGAAGTCTGCTGTGGTATGTGGCCTCGCCTCAGCATGAACCCTCAGATTAATACTCTGCTGATAATCCCAAATTAATTAGTAAAGAACATTGACAGGATGCTGTTCAGTCCGACTCTGCAGTGAGACTTACACGGTTATTTATTTCCTTTACTTGATTTCATTCCAGTAGTATTTCTGCTCTGTGGTATTGTCACATTTACCTTAAGATCCAGTGTGTAGGATTTCATCTCGGGTGAAGTTGTGGATTGAAACCAACTAAATACCCCTCGCCCACTGTTGCTGTGCAAAAGGCCCCCTAACGACGTTATCTTCCGAGTTTAACATCTATCTAAGACATATGAGGATGTCATCTTGGGCTGATTGACACGATTTATATATATATATATTTTGCCTTTCACATCTTATAGACCAAACAACTAAAAGTTGCTTTCCTTTCAGTATAAATTAATCAAATCTTGCAGAGACTCACAGTAAGAGCTGACACATCCAGTTTCCAGTTGGTCCTGTGGCAGGGCTCAACTTTTTAACACCCCCACTGACAAAACACACAGCTGTGTATCTCTTCTCTCAGTGTGTTTGGATAGATGAGACATAAAGTAGATGGATGAATGACAACAGCCTTCAAGCTCGATCATCCTGGTATGTAGGAAGTGAAGACGAGCTGTAGACAGCTGCTCACTCCATGATAACTCTATAGCTTGAAGTGAAACGGAGAGAGAATGTGCTGCGTGAGATAATGTGACTTCCTGTCGCAACAAAGGGGACATTCAGTCAAACAAACCCCAAAGAATGAGACCCACAATAAAACACACACGCTTCATGTTTATGTTTAATCCATTATCAGCAGGAGTACGGCCTCGATTTGAACCGCCGTGTGTTTATGTTTTGTACACTTGTTTTTGGACGCTGTACAGAATGAATGGATTAGAGAAGATGTTGTCGAGGCCCTTAAAGCTCTGACGTGACACTTTAGACGCAGCCCCAAGCCATTAGTGAAGCCTCGTCTGTAATTACACAGTCGTAACCTTTATGAGAGTTTGGCCCGTGAATGCAACATAAGCGTTGTGTGCTTTTCTTAGATCATCCTAATTGAAAACATGGAGGCGTTTTCATGGAAGTGTGATGTAAAAACTTGGATAATCTGTATTTAGTAAATGCTTAGTGCTGGTTGGTGTCTTAAAGGGTAACTTTACATATTGTGTGTTTGCAGGGTTAGGCTTAGCACTACTGCATATTTGGAAACATTTGGAGCTCTACAAAATGCTGTAATCTGATATATTGCCTTCAGTGATGTCACTCCTTGGCTGTTTATGGACAGTATAAAAACAAATGATCAGAATTGATAAGCAGAGATATGGCCTTTAGTATTCAACACATTCTGGGTTACATAATGCGAGGCTTTTTATCAAATGACATGCAGCTTCCTCCGGAGCCGCAGAGGACTTCATACTACTTCTCACATATTCAGTTGTGCTCACCAAGACCTGTAAACCTGCTTTAATGGGTAAAATTGGTGGAGTTACCCTTAAAAACACAGCACATGATTGTAAAAGGAGCCGTCGTTCAGTTTGGGGTTGAGCAAAGCGCCGTTCCTGTGTTTTTAAATCATGACTTGATTTATCGGTGCTTTTGATTTCTGCAGTAAACAACAGATAACTTTGTTACTTAGTTGGTACTTTGGGTGCTGATTGCCGTCTGAGCAGCGACTTCACCTCTTCGAATGTCTGCCTGTATAATACTTATTATGACCAGACACAACTGCAATGATTACAGTGAGATTACCTGATCTTACTATAACTACCACTGAGGGTTCACATTTAGCCAGGCTAGGCTGAAAAACACACTCTACTCTGCTGAGATGAGCTGACTGTGTTGAGCTTCCTGTGTGAGTGCTGCTATTCTTAGTCCCAGCTGACGTTCTCATTAGTTGACTGGCCGGGAATTCAACACACTGCTGGCTCGTCTTTAGTTAGAGCCGCTGGCCGACTTCTGTCTATCTGACTCACTGTCCGCCTCCTGTCAGAGGCCGTCTCTCTCTCTCTCTCTCTCTCTCTCGCTCTCATGTCACTCCATTAAAGGCATAGTAGCATCAACCGTGTGATGAGGCTCAATCACAGTGAGGACAAATCCTGTCAGTTCTCAGGCAGCGAGACGTTTATAATGCAGGGATATTTTTATTATAGGTGCTGTTATGAGGCTTCCATCGTAACGTCACTGGTGAACACGGCACAAAGTCCATTGCTGTAAGTGAAACCGTTACGGCTGGGGGCAAGTTTCCCTCCAGGCTTGAGAGCATGGAGTTCAGTAGTTTACTAGTTTTTTTTCAGGGCATGTGGGTTAGGTCTTGACATGTCTTCTCAAAGGTTTGTTCACCCTAATCACCAGACTTTGTATCTGTCTGCTTACCCGTCTGTGTCTGTCCTTCTTGTAGCCGCAGAACAGGCCACTACACTGTTCAGCAGAACCAGAACGCACATCATGGAGACAGACACGGGCCTCCGGCTAACACCGGTACTCCAAAAACCACCGGCGCTGACCCATCGTCATTACCCAACCCGAGGTCTCAGCTTTCCTCCAGCCCCAAGCCAGGCTCCAGCCCCAGGCACAGTCCCAGTTCCAGGCCCAGGCCGCAGCCCACATATCAGCGCTGCAGCTCTCAGGTAGGCTGTGAGTGATGGGAGGCACTGTCAAACTTGGGACATCGGCCACTAAACCATTGCATTCATTCTGCACCTTTCCACAAGCTCTGTTGGTTCGTCTACACCAAAATGTTCAAAATAACTTTCTACATTTAACTAGTTCAACTGTGGGCCTCCATACTGGCATGCAAAACAGTTTGCTCAGTGGAGGCGGCGCCTTGTTAAATCACTGGCCAAGAAGTAACAGGGTCGGGTCAGACTTGTTAACACAGAGTGCATGCATTACGCAGACAGATGATTAATGGATGAAGATGTCCCAGTAAGACATAAACAGCCGCAAATGGAGCCGGTTAACATAAACTACAAAAGGGAAAAATGAACTAAAAAGGGTGATTAACGGGCAGCAGTCTTTTGCTAAAGTTGTACTAACTCTAACTGAATGTTTGCTGTAAATGTCTAAATTGCAATCGTTAAGATTTAACGGGGGGTTTTGTTGGCAGGTACACAATCGATGTCTCTCATGTGGCAGCATCGTCAATCCTCTCTGGTGTTTCTCCTCAGAATGAGCGTTGGCTCAACACCAGCCCGGAGACTCTGTAATAATCTTAACATTAATTCAAGTTAAAAGCCTTTTTTGGAAGACGGGAGTAAACAAGAGGAACGAGCTCCGAGTTCTGTTTAAATATGGGGTGTTTTTATGTAAAATATGTGTGTTCGGTGTGTGTGTGCGTGTGTGTGTCTGAGAGAAGCTGCGCAGCTGGTTCAAAACCACCTGTGAGGCTTGTTCAGACTGGCTGTGAGTCGCGGGCTGTTCTTCGTTATCTCTTTGCATCATATCTGGTGTGTAGGAGGGATTTTACTTGGAACTCGATCAGCAACAAAAAAAACCACTGCTCAGGTGAGAAACAAGATATGAAACGCGAACGGGAACTCGAAACTCGGTAAGGAAATCCTCATCTGTGCATTTGTGTGTTTGTGGATCTCTGCAGGACTCTCTGGATGAGCTAGAGATGGACGACTACTGGAAGGAGGTGGAGAATATCAGCCGCTCGGGAGGAGAAGCGGGCCGGGGAGAAGGTGGAGGAGAAGGGGAAGTGCCAGAGGAGGAGCAGCAGAAAATTCCTGAGGGTAGGATACACTGTGTCCATGGATAGACCTGCAGGAGATTTCCTCCTTTTTGTACATCTGCTTGTGTACACAGACAGTCATTTCACAATGTGTGTTTCCATTCTCGATTCAGAGCAGTCTACTTATAGTTTGGTCACAGCCTAGTGTGTGTTCCAGGCGCGGATATATTATGAGACAATGGACGCCTACATGTAAAAGACCTCCCAGCCCTCCTACATGGGAGTGAGACACTCACACACAAAACAACGCCAAACCACGTGGCTCGTTTCTGTCTTTGTAGTTGTTTTGCATCTCTTTCTGATGTCTGATTCTGTTTTCCTTCTCTACATATTCATTTTGTGTCTTAGAAGTTGTGTCCCTTTTCTTTGTGGTTGTTTTACTTTTATATGTGGTTGTTTGAAATCTCTTTGTAGTCATTTAGAGCCTCTTTGTAGTCATTGAACTTGTCTTTGTAGTTATTTAGCATCTCTTTGTGGTAATTTGAGATCTCTTTGCAGTCAGGTCAGTGTTTCTTTGTGGTTGTTTATCATCTTGCTGCGTTGTTTGGAGTCTCTTTGTTGTCATGTAGCGTCTCTTTGTAGTAATTAAGTATCTCTCTGTAGTTGTTTTACATCCGTATGTGGCTGTTTTACATCTTGTTGTGGTTGTTTGCAGTCATTTTAGCTTCTCTTTGTTGGCATGTGAAAACAACAATTTAACTACTGTATTCCAGAAAATAAGCAAGTTCAAAATGACTGACACTGGTTGCACAAATCACTTTTTGTAAATTTAAGTTTTACATTCAATTGGAATATAAATCAATAAAAAGAAATAGGAAAGGACAAAGTACACAGTCTAGAGTTTCTGTATTGTGCAGACCAGCTCTGTGTCGCCTTACATAAGAGGAAGGCAGTTCCTGTGTGTATACCTCTTAAGTTTTATATGGCTTGTTTTTTAAAAACTATTGTTCTCTGGAGCAAACACACACTTCCTGTATAATGTGTGACCAGCGCTGTCTGTGGTTACACCTTTCCCTTTCCTGCACCTGACTGGTAAGTGTCTTCTTAGGTGAAGTGAGGCTTCCGTCCTCGTTGTTCTCTAATCTTTGTCCGCTCCAGTCTTCCTCATTTCGCATCACAAAATGGTGACAGCAGTGAGCCATTAAAGTCATAAAAAAATCATTTATCTTCCCTTTTTAAAATTCTTTCTCCTGTATTTCTCTTTCAGAAGGCGAACAGGAGGAGGCGTGGCTTACCGAGGCGGGGCTCGCGCGGCTGTTTGATGATTCACTTGCGGCTGACCTGGATCAGGTGCCAGTAGTCTGTTCCTTATTTAAATAGTTATATCTGAGTCTAGTTTGAGTCATTGTTTGTTTATAAGTTTCATATTTGCAATTCACATCTTCCAGTGAACACACACAGTGCTGTTTACTCATGCCATGCTTTGGAATCTGCCTGCGTGAGGAAAAACGTGTTTGACATAACAGACGACTGAGTGACTGAAGCAGGCATTAGATAGATGGATGGATATACCTCATGTTTGAGTCTGATCGATTGATTGATGTATTTACAGGAAGAAGACAACGCGGTGTTCCTGTCCACACTGACCAGAAGTCAGGCGGCAGCTGTTGAGCGGCGTGTGACGACCCTACAGCAGACGCTGCTACGGCGAAGAAACCGGCAACATGTTCCTGATGTGAGGGATATATTCAGACCTCCTGAAAAGGTTTGTGATGCACAAACTCAAAATAAACACAAACTGATTAAATTCTATCGGCATAAAAGAGTACAACTACTTTTTAGGGAACTAGAAGAGCCCTGCAGCCCATTTCTGTTTGTGTTTCCACCATGTTCTGTAGACTTTGACATGGGTCCATCTGTCGTACGCCTCCTTCTATAACCCTATCTCGATGTGTCACAGCAAAATGAACACAATAAAATGGCTTGTGGTCGCGTATTGTTAAAATGGTTGCTGAAATAAAATCCTGCAAGCACTCAGCTAAATCATAAACGTTGAGTGCTGCAAGCACCACCCCCAAAGTTCTCATACTTATGAAAAGTACTTCCTCTCGGTCAGGGACTTTACGAGGGGCAAGACAATGTCACCGGAGCTTAATTTAGACTCTGGTCAGTTCCTCTGAAGGTTCCTAGTCCTTGGGGAAAGTTCCTGTTGTGAAAACACCTCTTATCTAAGATAGTAAACTGAAACAACAGAGAAGTTAGATGTACAGGTGTTCAGCTGCTTTGCTTCCTTCGCTGTAAACTCTGATACTCGCTAGAATCAGTTTATCAAACAAATCTGTTGTACCAGACGGTGATGATCTGAGGTAGAGTGACCTGTCTTTATGCTAAGCTTAGCTTAGCATAAAGACAGGAAACAAGGGAAACCGCTATCCTGGCTCTGTTCAAGAGGAATAAAACCCACCTTCCAGCACCTCCAAAGCTTTAACCTAACATGTTATATCATGTTTGTTTAATTCGGACACAAAATGAAATGAAAGCTGTGCAGGTCCATTCCTTGGATTGTTGTCACCGTACATGCCTCGGCATGACAACCACCACTGGTTTCCTACTGAAGCAGTCTTTGCGCAGAGACTCCTAGCCTAGCCTAGCTGTTTCACCCAGCTGAAACGAGTCTTTATGCTAAGTAGCCTTAAACTTAGATCTTCTCATCCAACTCTCTGCAAGTAAGCCGGTACAAGTTCCTTTAAAGGTTATCAATATCTTTTTCGGAGAAGTGTTAACTGACTTCTGTCACGGTAAGCAGTGATAACAAGGAACATGGTGGCACATGTCATTGAAACGTAATCGTTAACCAATCACTAATCTGTTTGTTCCTTCACCAAATTCCACTCCATTGCTGTGAAACCTTCAATCTGCCAGACTTACTATTCAGTATTTTGAAAATATATGTATTGATTTGGGTTGAAATACGTTTACTACTGCTACTCCAAAGGACCGCAGTCAGCAGAATAAACTTTGAGCCAAGAGACTTGCACTTTTTTTTTCACTGACAACACACAGTTTGTCCACTAATTAACAGACCAGATAATATGTAACATGAAAAATGTCAAAGTGAGGGGGAAGCTGTGTGTAAATCTGTGACTTGTTAAACATTGTGCGCGCCACAGTTACGTGTCTGTGTTGTGTTGTAGGACGAGGAGCCGAGTAAACTCAAAGAAGGAAGTGAGAATGGAGAAAAAGATACCACTTCAGCTGGTATGTGCATCACACTGCCACAGACACACACACACACACACATACACACACACATATATGAGTCAGCATGGAGAATGATAAACTGAAGCCCAAACAGACTTCTGCATAGCAACTCACACTCACATCTTGGAAATAATAGAGTGGAAAAGATTAAAAACATGATGTGATGTGACACAGTTGTGAACCAGATCCATCATAAGCTTTTATATATTGTAGATCAGTCAGGTGAAGGCTAAAAATATGAGTTCATCCACCACTAGATTATTTATAGGTACATAAAAGATAGCAGGCTTCCCTTCCTTCCTGTTTCTGCTGCAGTGAATTAAACACTGAGGCATTAACGACACACATTTGTCTGTCTCTGTGTATATGCAACTGTACTTGACTGACATAAACACATCTATTTTTAACTACTTCTGCAGTCTTTTATTTATTTTTTTATTTTTTTATGTGTGTGTCTCAACAGAAACCGAGACAGAGCTGAACGTCGAGGTGGCGTTTTCCGAACAGGCGCTCAATTACAGGGATAATCACCAGAGGTTAAAAGTCAACACCGGCCCGAGCTCACCTGACGACAAACTGCCGGTGAGTCACAAACCGAGCGGTGGCACCGCTGGTGTGATGACTCGACCGCCTGCACTGATTTAATGCATCGCTATGCAAACAGAAGCAAAGCCACTTTAAGCTGTTCTCTCGCTGTAAGCTTTAGAGCTTGTATTGATTACCTGGTAGCTGTTCTGGATTAATGATTGCAAAGGAAAGCACAGAGATCTGAGAAACAGAAATTTAAGAACTTGTACTGTATAGAATTGTTTTTTTTTTTTTTTTACAGCTCACTCTGTATTTTTAGCTGCGACAGAAGGTCTTTCTTTGTTGCACCTTGATTTTTATGTAATCCGATTTATCACGAGTGACGTATTTACTTTATGACCACAAAGTTTTACAACGTGATCTATTTCTGGATATGCACGTCTACAGCTTGTGTTTCTATTGAGTTAGCTGTGGCTGTTATGTCAACAGTTTAGCCTTGTGATGTAATGCATACAGAGTGAAGAGTGAAATGCAAAATCTAACAATATACATTAGAATATAATAGAGTGAGTTAAAGTTTATCAGCATACAGTATGAGCAACAGGTTGTGTTGCATATCAGCAGAAGGCAGTGTTTGTTTGTGTGTGAGCAGTTTGAGGGCTGGTCTGTAGTGCCCTCTGGTGGTCAGAGTTGGTATAACATTATTATCTCTGCTGTGTGTCCTCTCATGCAATTCAGACCAAATTTAGTAATCCACAGTCAGTATGCAATGATCAAAGTAAATGCAGTCATGTATTATTTTTGCATGGTGTTGACGGTCAATGATTGTGATTACATCCACAAAATATTCCAAAAAAAGCAATTACTGCTCAAAGAATTACTGCTAACAATTCCAAAAAAGAAATTGAATAATTCCAGTAATATTCCTGTTTACATGCAGCTGTGAATAATTTCACTTTTTACTTTTTCTTACCTTAACATTGTTATTCTCATCGAAATTTGAAATGGCCAAAACCACTTGTGTCATTTCCTGTTTTTGCACAAAATTATACGTCTATACAATCGTCCTCCTTCATTCCTTTACCCGCCTTTTTAAAAAAAGGTCTGCATTGTTATATTTACACACATACTGATTATATCCAGGTCTTTCACAACATTTGAAAGTAGGTGTGTTTCTCCTTCCGACCAGAAATATTGAGTTTTCTTCTGGCATGCGTCTCTCTCCACAGCCTTGCAAACTGTTGACTAGCTGGGTTAACGTGACCCTTGTTAAATTCAGAACATTTGAAATAATAGTGGAATGACTGTGTTCATGTAAGCATAGTTAATCTCTCCCTTTATTTTCCTCTCTAGAACTTCAAGCTGCTCCGAGATAAAACGGGTCAGACGAGGGTTGGAGATCTGTCGCCTCTGGACATGAAAAAGGTAGCGTGTTGTGACAGAATGATCTGTGGATGCTTCAACATCATTGTTTGTACATGCCGCGTTTATTTTATGATCCGCCTTAGTTAGACAAATGGCCCCGTGATGGATGAGTCAGCTGATTGTCTTATAATCTTCTGTTTGTAATGCTCTCTCAGGTGCGCAGACTGGTGCTGGTCGAGTCGACGGCTCTGTTTGACACGGCAGGGATCGACCTGAAGCCTCATAAAGCTGTCAAAGTCAAGACTAAAGGTAGACGCGAGCACAGAAACTCAAACAAAGACACACAAAGCAAAAATAAGCAATAAGAGCAAACACTGACACACACTCCTTTATTGCCAGGTAAATTAGTGTACTTTCTGAAGATATTTCTGTTTTACTAAATATTTGTGTTGGTGTGTGTGTGTGTGTGTGTGTCTAGAAAGCGGTCTGTTCGGTGTTCCCCTCACCACTTTATTGGATCAGGACCACAGACGGGCTCCTGGGAACAAAGTGCCATTCTTACTGCAGAGGGTGAGACGTGGACAATTCAACACTACAGCAATGACGAGAGGAAATGTCAATCAATCAGCCATCTTCTTAGATGACCTTGTACTGTAGATGCACAGCTGGAATCTACTAGCACTGTACTGGGATCATTATGTCCACCTTAAATCGTAGTTTTTGCACTTTCTGCTCGGGATGTTTCACCTAACCGTGATCTCTCTCGCTTATTTCCAGCTCATTAGTCACATTGAGGACGAGGGATTAGACACAGAGGGGCTGCTACGGATCCCTGGAGCGGCCACCAGAGTCAAGGTTGGTTGAAGTATTTGGCCGCCGCCGTTACAGACGTGTTGTAAAATGGTTTAATTTGTAATTGTGCAGCTTGATTACCAACATTATTCATCAACCAGCAGCCTGTCGTCACAGCTGTTAGCATTAGACGTCTCCCTGTGTGAATCTGTGTCTGTCCCAAATCCAGTCTCTGTGCCAGGAGCTCGAGTCCTCTTTCTACGACGGGATGTTTCCATGGCAACAGCTGAAGCAGCACGATGCCGCTAGCCTTTTGAAGCTGTTCATCAGGGAGTTACCCCATCCATTACTGACTGTGGAGTACCTCAGCGCGTTCATCGCCGTCAACAGTGTGTATACCACCTGCTCATTACCTTTTTCTACTTTCTCAAGGGAGCTTTACCGTCACATTATGAGACAAATAACCTGAAAAACTTTGCACCAAGCATTTCTGTGTGTGTGTGTGTGTGTGTGTGTGTGTGTGTGTGTGTGTGTGTGTGTGTGTTCACAGTGCTCCCCACAAAGAAGCAACAGCTGCAGGCTTTGAACCTGCTGGTCCTTTTGTTACCTGATGCCAATCGGGATACTTTGAAGGTAGATCCACACTCAGAATGGATTTTTCCCCGCAGGAACTTTTCACCCAGGAACGACTTTAAAAAAGTCGTTCACTGCAGCTTATCATGAGCTCTTGTTCTGTTTTGCTTCCCCCAGGCCTTGGTGGAGTTCTTCCAGCGTGTGATTGACCATCAGGCCAACAACAAAATGACCCTCAACAATGTCTCCGTTATCATGGCACCCAACATCTTCATGTTCAAGGGGTTCCGCTCCAAGGTCACGGAACAGCAGGAGTTTTCGATGGCGACCAGCACGGCCAACATCGTCCGGCTGCTGATTAGATACCAGAACCTTCTGTGGACGGTGAGGGTCAATAAAGACCCCCCTAGCTTGAAATATTCTTCCAAATCTGTGTCAATGTCAACACAGTGTACGGAACAGTCAATCACAAAAGCATCCAGATTGATTTTTTACTGTGGATGGTACGCTGCGTCATGAGGGTATCAAATCTCACTTTCTCAGTGTGCTTCTTGTCTCCAGATCCCAAAGTTCATCGTGACCCAGGTCAGAGAACAAAACATGGAGAGTCAACGGAAACAAAATAAAGAGAGAGCTGTCAGGAAGCTGCTGAAGAAGATTACCACTGACAGACCGTCTGATAAAGCTGTCCCAGAGGTACGAGTTATCATTTTATGGTTCCTTTTGTTTCACTGCAGGTTTTTTGACTGTTTAAAGTGGTGATTTCAAAGACTTCAGTCCCGGCTGATTTGGAAACACTGTAAATCGAAACTGAATTGAAATGCTTTCCTTTTCGTAAGGAAGTCAGACAGTACTGATAACTTTTTCCATCATTCTGTGAGCCACTCTGATCTGGTTTAATGCTGCACATGGCATGAGCCTGTGAACAGCAGGGAGAACTGCAAGGAGCTGGTTTCTTTCTTTAGAAACTGGACATGTGTGACCTCCCGTATCTAACAGCTCACTGTGCTGCTCCTTCTTCTTCTTCTTCTTCCATTAATCCTTTCAATACTTCAAACTAGGGTCACCGCAGTATACTGTTTTCAAGTCATACCTTTGTATTAAAGTTTACGATTATCATACCAATTCCATTTGCTCATCTACGATATTGAATTCCACCATATTAGTGTTATTAAATGAAATAATATTTCAAGTTTTTCATGTTTTATGTCTGTCAGCACATGAGAACTATTTTAAAAACCCTTTTGTTTCCATTCCTTTAAGGGTCATTGTAATAATAAACTGTATACTGAGATACTGAGAGATGGTTATCATACAGCAACATTGTCATACGGTTGTAACCCCATTTTAAACTGACCCGCTGAACAAAAATGAATGTTGATTCGTTTTGTAGGCGCATTTTTATTGAGCGATCGCAGCAAGTGCTAAGTTAACACGTTGCATTTCCTGTAACTACTTCATAATAAAAGTCACTTTGAGTTTCGCCTGTTAAATGCTTTTAATGTGAAGCCGCAGCAGTAGAAAATATTTGGTTTCGCTTATCATTAACACACACTGATACCCATTTTGTTTTAGAGTAGAGTGCTGTGTGCCTCAACTATAATCACACTAGTAAACAACCAGAAAAGGTGGCACAATTTGATACCAATCAATCACCTCATGGTGGTCATAATGTACAGATTGTGTACATTATGTAGTCTAATGGGAAATAGTGGCATCTAGTGGGGATGTATAGGAGTGCCGCTTCTTTGTGGGTATATTTTCGAAAATGGTGCAGTGTAAGCTAATCATAAGATATTTGTTCTTATCACATCACTGCAATGAATTCTTCATTCATTCAGTACATACAGTAAGTTCAATTTATCTGCATTTATTGTTCCTTTAGCAACAAGAAGCACGAACATTCACTTAAATTTGCCTAAATTCTTAAGGAGTTCTTGCAGCTCTTTTGACTCTGGATTCACACTGACTTGGCTCACATGAAGCTGATGATCTACCATTTAGGATTTAGCATTTTCTGGGTCACAGCAACACTAATCGTGTGCCTTAGTACAAGGTACTAAATAAATGAACATTCAAAGTCTGTTAAACTGCTAAAAGACAGCCAGGCTCGCAGAGCTCAGCAGTATTGGACGGTGTCGTTCCTCTTGGCGGTATCGTGGTGAATGAGTAACCACGGCAACACTTGACCCTGCGTGCTCAGCTAAGTGCTTTGAGGCCCGACAGTGTTTAAACTTTATTAAACAGAAGAGGAGGAATTTATCCAGCTCGACATTCTTGTCTTCTGAATCCCCTGATTCTTCTGACAAAAGTGTTTATGGCCGTGTGATTGACTGCGTGTTTTTCTCACTGTCTGCTTTGTCTCTGTGTTTTACGACCAGGAGAGCTCGCAGGGATTTATTCGAGTCCAAGCACCGCAGTTCAGTAAAGTGTCTATGGCTGTGCAGCTGACTGAAGAGTTGCAGGCTGCTGATGTGTTGACACGCTTCCTCAGCCAGGAGAGGTACGTCTTACCCCTACAGCACCGATACACTGTTAGTCTTGGCTATAAAAGACCCGCCCTTGCAGTAACTTTTTGTCTCACTTTCTGTCTCTCTCGTGCTTTCTTTCTTTGTCCTCTCAGTTCAGTGACAGTAAAGCGAGAAGAGCTGTGTCTCTATGAGATCGGTGGAAACATCAGTAAGTCCTGCCGATACTAAAACATGGTTAATTACAGGGTTTATGACTTTGTACTCTCTTGCTGATGACCCAACTAGTGGGCTAAAAAAAGTGATGACTCATAGTTATAGTGACTTCATCCTAATGTTCTGTTCTGTCTGTCGTCCCTCAGAGGAGAGATGTCTGGACGGGGAAACGTACATGAAAGACCTCATCCAGCTGAACCCTTCAGCAGAATGGGTCATTAAAACTGTGCAGAGATAAACCCGGCTGCGTGCCGGACTGCTCCAGGCTTCTCCAGCAGAGTCCCCCTGAGAAGAGGCGCCACCTGGTTCTCTGTGGTTTCTGCTGGTTTTTGGACCGACTTAGACTGTTCCACTTGTAGCGAAGGTGGTTTGCACGGGTTCACACAATTTGTTCGCCCCGAAAACAGCCAAAACATTACAAGTGTTCAACGAGCTTCCCGGTGGCAGTTTTGAAATGTACTGTGTGTGGAAATATTTGCATTTTTTCCCCCCACTTAATTCAACAACCAGATTCTTAGACAACAATGAAATGCTTGAATTTCCAATAACACAGATTTTCAGGATGGATGTGGGAACTAAGAGGTGCTGAGGGAGCTGTGAACACAATGTTTTTTACACAAAGAAAGAAAACAAATTCACAAGAAGGTCCATTTTATAAAGAATCTGTGGAGTTTCTCTCCCACATCGTCTCCTTGCTGTTGCTGACTGTAGTTGAAGTGGCCTATAGTATGGCGGTGTTCTGCTGATGTGCAAAGCATTCCCAGATTATTGTAAATTGATGCTAAACTATGAGATATAAGTTATTCCGGCTATTAGAATTAAAACAAAACACTCGAGCGCCGGGCACCACCGCTCAGCGCCCTCCAACTGTGACTAACTTCCTGCAGCGTCGTCGTGCAGGTTAAAGAAAACCACTTGTTTTTTATCCAACCTTGTCATCTCTCGAGTCGTGACGGATAACTGTTGTACTCTGGTGGAAAGGTATTTCTCCCGGTTTGTCGAAGCACTTGAGCCACAATATTGTGATTCCTAATATTATGTGACACTGTAAGTATTACAGTTGTATACTGTGATTTATCGCCACTAATCACTTTGTTGAAGTAATATGCTGAAATAATATAGTTTGGGGCAATGAAATATTGATATTTTATTAAATCATGAATCATAAAATAACATAAAAAAGATTTGAAGACTATTTTCTGTGTAACCACTTTTGAGAATATTGGCTTTTATTTATTTTATTTTTTTTTAATAGCCCATTAAATATCGAACAACACGGATTGTTTGTACACTGCCTGACCAAAAAAAAGTTACCACATGTCATTTCCACATGCGCACTGATTGGGACTGAACAGCCATGTAGCCTTCAGAAAACCACTTATCAGTGAGGCTAATCAGGTGGAAAAGGCCTCAATTTACTAGTGAGCATAAAGATTGGACTCTGGAACAAAGGAAAAGGGTCATGTGGTCTGATGAGTCCAGATTTAACCTGTTCCGGAGTGATTGGCGCATCAAGATTAGAAGAGAGGTGGATAAAGTGATGCACCTTTCATGCCTACTTCCTACTGTACAAGCCTGTGGGGGCAGTGTTATGATCTGGGGTTGATTCAGTTGGTCAGGTTAGCTTAATACCTGAATATACTGAATAACTAGGTTTTTCCATCAATGCATTTTTTTTCATCCCTGATGGCACATGGCATATTCCAGGATGACAATGCCACAATTCATCAGGCTCAAATTGTGAAAGAGTGGTTCAGGGAGCATGAAACATAATTTTTCACACATGGATTGGCCATCACAGAGCGCAGATCTTAACCCCACTGGGAATCTTTGGGATGGGATGGAGTAGACGGGGAGGTCCGACTCTCTCATCATCAATACAAGATCTTGGTGAAAATTTTATTAATGCAACTCTGGACTGAAATACATTTTGTGACACTGCATAAACGTATCAAAATGATGCCACGGCGAAAGCGAGCTGTAAACAAAGCTAAAGGTGGTCCAATAAAATATTAAAGTGTGTGTCAGGTAGCGTATATCGAAGCACTTCACTGTAACAGGGGGTCCAGATGGGGGTATATTATGTGTGAGGGAGGAGCTCACATCAACAGAGACCCCAAAATGTTCACATGGTGTCGTCACTGACGGCTAACGAGGACACGCAATGACGACATCACTCTGTACTGTTAATACTGCTGTACATCCTGACAATATAAACCGCTGATGTTTGAGTGTGTTAATGTGTGAGTCCATCTACAGTAACTGCTGCCTGGAATTCATCAAGTCTATATAAGTTTTGTACCAAAGATTTGATCATTTTTAAAAATATTATTGAACTGATTTTAAATAAATTGCTGACTGTATAAATGGCCTTCTTAAATGATACACTCTCACATGTAAGGTTGCATTAATGATCTAGACACTCATCAATTGGCTTTGCTTGTTTTGATTTGTTTGGCTCAGTGCTGTTCACAATCTGGGGATGAGTTGTACACTGGATAAAAGTAATACAACAACTTGTATTAATCCAGGAATAGAAAATCTCCATTTCATCCTTTTGGCACATCGCTGTACATCTCTTGGCTAATTTGAGTCTGTGTGGCGCCTCAGTTGTTTTCGACAGCCTGTTAGAGGATCATATCCGCATCCCAAGAGGCAAACATGGCAGATGTTTCTCTTGTGGAAAGCTTTGGAGTGCTGACAACAAATAACGTGTCACTGTTTTAACAATTTGGGGAACTGAGTCACTCCCGGTCTTGTATAATGTTGTTTAATGTGAATACTTCTCCAAATAATGATGTCTTTGTGTTATTGCTGCCTCTGAAATGACCACTAAAAAACATGTAAATAAACATAGTTATTGATTACCACATCTCGAGTATGAGTGCTTATAGAATGAATGATTGTCGTTCAGTCTCTCAGTCGTCTGCCATTGTGCACTTCATATCACTATTTAATGTGCAGACTTCCCTCCAGTAGCTTCCCTTTCTTCATGGAGTAGCCGACGGCCCTCACCAGGTGCTGTTTCATTCAAATAATTTCCTGTGAGAGTTAATGAGCCCACTTAGTGAAATGGTCAGAGTGCTAATGGCTTTAGTGGGGCTTACAGGGTCTTAGACGGAGTGAAGTGGTTTACAATGGATCAGAGACACCAAACTTAACAGGGCATAGTCTACCGTACTCTGCGTCATCAGTCCTGAGTGATTGTACTTCTCTTTACTACTTTAGGCCACACATTTAAAACTGTAATATACTGTCAGTAAACTATAGCTACACTCGCTTATATTTGAATATTTAAGCTTATATCAAACAATCATTTCTGTTGTATTCTCAAACATTTTCAACGGTTGAAAAAGAAGCCTCTCATTTATTTTCAAGCCATAAAGTCTGCAGTCCATGTTACATACGTTGTGCTGGAGGAGGAGAAGGATATACACCAGACAAATTGATTGTTCTCAGCCTGCCAATCCCAGTTAGTTACACTTGCTAATGATTTATTCAGACACCAATTTACTGGGGATTTATATGAATACCCAGTTAATTACGAATCAGCGACTAAAGGGGCATAATATTGTGTAAGAGAAGAAATATAAAGTATAAAGAATTTTAATATGTGATATTTATTTTTTCCATCACCTTTATAAACAAGCTGTTCCAAAAGAAGAATAAGGTCCCAGAACACTGTTTGAAGCTAGAAAGGTGGCAGGGTCCGCCACATATAAACAACAATACGGAATTGTGTTGTCCTTTAAGGTCAGTTTATTTATTCACTTGTTTACTGATCAATGTAGATATTTCTCTTCTGATTACAGTTTCTTGCCCCAAACTACAGCGTACCTTCAGTAAAGCTGTTGTTTAAAATTGTATAAACCCTCCCTACATTCTTTCCTGAATGCTTGAACACTAGTGTAACACTTGGGACTTGGTGATTCAATGTAAAACAAAATTAAATGACTTCACTGAGATATAAAATGTTATAAAAACATAAAAAATGCCAAATTTATGGCCTTAGATTTGTCATGGCAGGCTCAACGACTTCCGAGTTTGTCAAGAGCCTGAGGATGCAACAGCAAGTTGCAGCTTTTCCGAGATCCCACATGCCTCAGGGATCCCATGTGGTTACTGTGCTTGAATAGTAACCACATGTTTTGGTGCCATGGATTAACAATGGTGCAGAGTACAACATTCATTCTGGCAAACGTCCTTCACATATGAAAAAAAACATCTATGTATTTGTACAAGTTTTCATAATTCTGATTATCATTTAATAAAACATATGATTTACTATGATTATGGTGCAACTAACGTGTCCAAAGCAACTACCTCCACCTTTCCCACCTGATTTGTATCTTCTCAGCATGTTTTGATGTCGTGGACAAACCCATCAACGAGAAGCATAATTGTGTACGCACCTGATTCGCTCACACGTCCTTGGCCTCCGCTTATTGGCTCCTGTCAGACTGAGCGCGCTGTGATTGGTCGAATTGCGAGAATAGGAAGTGTCTGTCAGTAGTAGGGGCTTAACATGGCTAGCTAAGTTGTGTCAGGTTAATATACACCAAAGGCTAAATATTTTGCGTCTTACCGATAAACTCGGATGTTTTGTCGCGCAAAGAGGTACTCGGCAACCAACTTGCAGACCGAGGAGTTCGGTCTCTTGTAACTATTGCGCTGTTTGATTGCTCTTTCGTGTGGCTGTGTACGACTAGCTTAGCTAGCTAACGTTCAACGTCAGTTCAGCTACCTAGCAGCTACTTTTCTGCCAGCGTAGCTTCGAATTGGGATTTTTTAAAGCTTGTTTGACAGGTACAATAGCGAAAATTAACCAGGTTGTCGTATAGAGAGAATACGGTTCCGTTTTAATGAGCGTGTGCGTGAGATTATTAATGCTACGTATCGTAGTGTGACATAACTGTAACTGAATGTTTGGTAATAGCAATAGCAGCAGTTACAGCTAGCATATAGTTAGCTTGTCAACAATGGGTTATAAACGGCATTTAAAGACGGCGAGAAGCTTTTATTTTTTGACCCTACTGCTGATAGTCTTCATCAAGGGAACAACAGCTGGTAAGTATGTCTCTTATGCGTCGTATAACAGGTTAATACCTGCGCGGACAGGAGAGGCTGTACGATTCTCAAACTGTTGCAAACAGCTGTTTATATTTAGCAAACAGGTTTGGCTATCTCAAGTTCCTGTATTTACTTCTGCCATATTAATGCTTTCCAGATGAAGAGCAACACGGGAATGACGGACCAGAGCTAAAGGTACGTCGTGAGCTTTTTGCATATTGCTCTTTAAGGCACCATATCAGGATGATTGGCATGCAAATCGACCTCTATGCCATCAATCTCTTGTCAGTATCTTTTCTTGGGGTCTTATCTGCTACACAGTTTATTTGTGTACATGATATGTGGTGGTTTAGAGCAGCAATCATTAGTCAGTCAAAAGAACAACTATTTTCATCTTTGAGGAATTATTTCAATCAGAAAAAACAAGCAATTGCTGCAATGTAAACACATGACTTAATATGTCATTTGTCATGATAAATGAAGGGTTTGAGGATTTTAGACTTATTTGTTTGGTCAAATAGATTTGATTGAAGATGCCACTTTGAGCTCAGAGAAGTTGTGATAAGCATTTTTTCACTTTTTTTTGACATTATAAACTAAAGGATTAATCAGTTTCAGTATAAAAGTGTTTGGCAGATTAATTAATAATGAAAATAATTGCTAGTTGTAGCCCTATTATAGACAAACACGTTTCGAATCCATTGTTTGCAAATAATTCACAACTTGCAACACGATTCCTTCGTTCATCTATTCCTTACCCACAACTTCTTGTTTTTCTCTGCAGTCTTACCACGACCCAGACTCTGAAGAGGAGGATGTACGTCTGGCATCAGAAATTGCGGCTGGTGCTTCTGTGACCTCTGGTCAAGAAGTCTCCCCGCCAGAAGAAGAGAAACGGACACCGCGGGATACACTGGAGGGAGAGGAGAAGGAGGACCTGCCTGAGCAGCCTCCTCCGGTCGAGGAGAAACCGAAAGAGGGTAAGGAGTTCAGTTTTAGCTCAAACACAAACTGCAGCCAGGAAAACAAAAACACAGATTAACTGGTTGGAGCTTTAACTTTGAGCTCAGTCAAGTTACATAGGTGAAATTCTTAATTATTTCTTTTTGCTTAGCTGAATATATTGAATGTTGAGAATTGAATTATCTCTGTTTTAAACTACCAAACACAGGCTCTGCTTTTTTTGGTGTGTTTTCTTGGCTTACGCGTGTGTCTCCAAATGTCTGTGAGACAGGGATCATGAGCTTGCATACTGTCTGTTGCTGGTAGCAATTTTGAGAAGAGTTTCTTTTGCCAGTCCAATCAAAGCTAGAAATAGATGGAATAGTGGAAGAGTGGAAGAGTTATCAGACTTTACAATGGAAAATGTTGCTCCTGCCACCTCAGCAGTGAGGATTTAAGGTTTTCTTAGCACTTGAAAATAAGCAGGTCATCTGGAGATCCACTAATATCTCATGATTGTGACAGCTTATTGCTTTGCAAGGCCTCACATACAGCAGCTTAATAAAGAAGTGTTGTTGAGCCACTGGGCATCTGGTTGTAATGAAGTGAGATTAGAAGTTGAGTCAGTTTCAGATTTAACAGCCGGCTGTAGTGAACTCATTAAAATGTTTTGATATTTAAATTGTATTGAGTTTAGCTCCATATGAGTTATTAGAAACCCCAATATCATCATCAAGGTGTTAAGTAGTAGGTCATCTAACATAACATCAACATTCTTGGTTAGCTGTGTGGCTGCCGTGTAGCAGCGCCAGTCTAACTTCTCAATATCCTCATTGTTTCCTCTTGTCTTTAATCACATCTGTTTTAAAGACTGTCTTCTTTTGTAACATGTGTGAGAGTGGTAACCTGTTTTCAGTTTTGCTGACTCTGAGCAAAGACACGTGTGGTTTCAGGGTAGAGGCAGGTTGGATAAACGGTTTAACCCCATGAGAAATTAACGGGGCTTTGCACCTGTGGCTGCTATTGCAGACAGTTACATCATTTTTTCGGCTGCCATCACTTGTATAATATTCAAATTGATTGAAGATGGAAATTTGCTGACATTTATAAAAAGATAACAGACTTTATATGTTTAATAGTAATCACCTTTTTTAATTGAATCTATTATCTAATATCATACCATGTTTGTTTTGTTTTTTTTAAATACAATTTCTGCAGTGAATGAAGATACAGCCCACGGAGAGCCGTGCATCTTCCCGTTCCTCTTCCAGGGGAAGGAGTACCTGGACTGTACCACTGATGGACGGGAGGATGGACGGCTGTGGTGTGCCACAACCTACAACTATGACGAGGACAAAAAGTGGGGTTTCTGTGAGAGTAAGTAAATAGCTTGACTTTCGTAAGTAAAAAGTAAAGTAAAAACTTCTGCAAAGCGTATGTGACTAACTTTGAACTACCTTGAGTATTTTATGTTCAAGCCAAAATGCAGCCAATCATCAGCCTCAAATTGAAGTTTATTTGCTTAAATGATTGGATGAGCATTTTCCAATGTGGTTGGCTCATTTCCCCACTTAAAGCCAAATACATAAAGATGAATTGCTTTATAGTGCATGTATTTTCTTCTGAAAAGCTTGACAGCTACTGAAACTGAAAATGGAAACTTGCCTGAGAAAACATCATGGTTTCATTTCCAAAATTACTTCCCCACCCCCCTCTGCCGCCAAAGTGTTATGAATCCTTTTTTTTTTCACCTGCCTGCTCTTATTGGCTTCTCCTCTCTTTGCCTTACACTGCATGAAAAGTGGGATTTTCTGCCCGTAAACGGCCGGAAAAATCGACAATTTATATATAAGCGTTTTATCTTTAACTTGGTCTCAGGAGAGAGAAAATTCAAGCTAAAATTTAAGAGTCTATAATTAGGCTATACTGGGCCTGATATATTTATACCAGAGATTTAGTTAATACCTTTTAGAAAAAGGTCACCTGGGGTAAAACTCCCCCTGCTACCCTGATTTGCATTTGTATAGCTCACAGCATTTTCATTTGCATGTTAAAGCTTCCCCTAGAATCAGGGGGAGGGGGGTCATGGGGGGACAACTGCCAAGCAAGGCCCACGTCAATTTCCGACAATTTACGTCAGTTTTCGGTGTTGCCTGCAAATTGCCGTGAATTGTCGCAAACCTGAAATTCCTAGACAATTTACAGTGTCGCATACTGACGAAAATCCCACTTTTCATGCAGTGTTAGCGGAGGAGCAGGCACAGCAGAGACGGCAGGCAGAGGAGGCAAAGGAGGCAAAGGAGGCGGAGGAGGCAAAGGAGGCTGAGGAGGCTGAGGAGCAGTATCAGACTGTTCTGCGCAAGCTCAACGCCACCACCAGGAAGAGCCAGAAGAAAAAGTGAGTTTCTTCTGTCTGATTTATTCTACCGGGTTTTGAATCTTCTGTCCTGATGATATTGTCATGTTTCTAACATGAGCTGGATTTTGCTGATAACAAATTATGTCATGACGATATTGCAAAATAAACATGCTGCTGGAAGAACAGCAACCGCACACGAGCTGAGAAACACGTGTTGTTATTGTTTTAAAACACTGCAGATTTGAACCTACTCCGAGCAGACCAAGCCCTCTGTTTATGTGTAGTCAGTTTATCATGTAGTCAAAAGCTTCATGTTAACAGACCAAATTATTTGATCTAGTAGTGAGTTTTTGTTTTGCTATGCTGATATCTATTACATGTGGGTGCTTTATTTCCACGTGACTTTTATCAGCACATCCTTATTTGCTTTAGGTGTCTCCTCACTGTTTGTTATGTACACATCATTTTTATTTTGCCTGTGTCAATCTGACCTCACATGCATCACCTCTGCTTATGCAAAAACTCTCTCAGATTATATGGAGAGCTGATGGAAGTAGCAGAGAAAGGCCACCAGAAGGCCATGGAGAAGGTGGCGTACGCAATGCTGTTTGGAGATTACATAAACCAGAACGTCACCATGGCCAAAGAAATGTTTGAGAAGCTTGCAATGGAGGGCTCACCTAAAGCTCAGATGGTAAAGATTTCTCGTGTTTCAGTGCTCATGTTTGAAACCAGTTTGACCTGACATGTTATTAGAATAGACTGAGAATGTGTGCTTAGAGGATTAGTTTTGTAACACTGCTCTGTTTGCCTCTCTGTAGGCTCTGGGTTTTCTGTACGCAGCTGGACTTGGAGTGAACTCAAGTCAGGCTAAGGTACTTTTATTTTTGGACTCTGCAAAACAAAAACAACGAAAACAAAGTTACAGTGTCTGTCAATTGTTCATTTATAACCTCCATTCTCTGTTTTTCAGGCCTTGGTCTACTATACCTTTGGTGCATTGGGTGGAAACTTGGTCGCTCATATGATTTTGGTGAGTTTATTTGTGCGTCAGTGAAGCAATGACTCAGTGACATCATTTCTAAAGTATAAAAATGTACATGTCTCCTTACTGTTTTATTAGGGCTACAGATACTGGGGAGGTGTGGGTGTTCCCCAGAGCTGTGAGTCAGCACTAACACACTACAGGCTTGTGGCAAATCAAGGTGAGCACTGACTGCAATATTTTAATATTTGGGTTTTATATTCTTCTTGGCCAAATAACCTGATGAAAATTCTTCTTCTCTCTGCTCTACATCCTCACCTCCAGTGGCGAGTGATGTGTCTCTGACGGGAGGTTCAGCAGTGCAGAGGATCAGGCTGCTGGATGAGGTGGAGAACCCGGGATCTACCAGTGGGATGTTGGAGGAGGACTTGATCCAGTACTACCAGTTTCTAGCTGAGAAGGGAGACGTACAAGCGCAGGTAAAATGGTGTCATCGTCAATCAGTGTCCATTGTTCTGGACTGCTAGTATGAGGTGATGTCACCTTTCCATGCTGTACATACATCTGAATCAAATGTATTAATCATGTCAAGGACAGTTTACAAAGGAAATAATGGCTAAGAGCTAAATATTAGATGAGAATGGGTTAAATCTCTTTTGTTTTTGTGGTTGTTGCTAAATATGTGAATGAAAGCATCAATGTGAAATAATTTTCATATTTCTAACAGTAGTTGTGTGTCATTAAAGTAAAGTTGGCCCTTCGTTTCTCCTGATAGGTGGGTTTGGGTCAGTTACACCTGCACGGAGGACGTGGAGTCGAACAGAATCATCAGGTGAGATCATTTTTTATATTCAAATTTCGTTAAAGTTTTGTGTTCTTGTCATTGTTTTGCACTGGTTAATTCATTTCTGATGCTCGTCATCCATCAGAGGGCGTACGACTACTTCAACCAGGCAGCAAACGCAGGGAACACACACGCTATGGCTTTCCTCGGCAAGGTGAGAGAGACGCTCTTTGTGGGAAAAGTGGTGGAAACTGATAAATTTGAAATTAGTTTTATTAATGAACGTTATCTGTTGCCTTCAGTATATTCGGATTCCGTTATATTTGATGCCCATGTGTTTCACTTCTGTGTTTGTAAACATTATAACTATGTTGCCCACACTGCTTGAGAACTTGGAAAAAGCAGTCAGCAAGCTGGAGAGCAGAGTCTAAATTGAGGCCAAGATAAATAAAGCCAGTGATTTGGCGTTGCAGAGGCACCTCATCAAGATTTTGATTACTAACCAAGTGATGTGACTCCTGTGTCCTTCAGATGTACTCAGAGGGCAGCGAATATATCCCTCAGAACAACGAGACTGCCCTGCAGTACTTTAAGAAGGCTTCTGACTTGGTAAGAATAACTCTGTAGACAATTCGTATTCTATTATCTGTATCTCATCCGCATTTATCATGACAGTAATTCTTTGAGAGAACGTAGCAGTCCTTTCACCTCTGCAGACAAACAAGATGCTGTTATTGCGCAGACTTTTAGCTCTTCTGTGCAGAGTTTCATTCAGTTCTCATTAACTGTCCTCTTCATTTACTTTGTTCTTTTCTTCATCCAGGGTAATCCCGTGGGACAGAGTGGCCTGGGGATGGCCTACCTATATGGAAGAGGTGTCCCAGTGGTAAGAAATCTTTTACACATTACAGTTTTTTTGAGATCATGTCTAACTTTTAGATGCTGCTGCTTAAAGTAAAATAAGTACGGAGAAATTTCAATCTCAGATTTGTAGGGTTTTCATTTTGATATCCAGCCAGCAGTGTGTTACTCACTGTGTTACTTGCAGCCATTTGAAAGTCGTGTTTGTTTCTTCAGAACTATGAGCTGGCACTGAAATACTTCCAGAAGGCAGCAGAGCAGGGCTGGGTGGACGGACAGCTCCAGCTGGGCACCATGTATTACAGTGAGTGCATTACAGTCTGTATGTACACGTGTACACAGCGGGTGCTTGTGCTACACAGCATCACCCTGCCCTCCTGTCGCAGATATTTCTTTTGTCCTTATTTCGTCTCTCCTCGTAAATCTTGTTACTCATCAGAAGGTTTGAATGCCCTTTTTCTTTTACTATCCCTCAATCTCACACAATCCCCTTATATAAGTTTTATTTCTCTTGACTGTAATAATTCTTTTCTCTTTCATTGGCTTCACAGTTTCTCTCTCTCTCCTTTCGTTCCACAGATGGCATCGGTGTGAAGCGAGACTACAAGCAGGCACTTAAATTCTTCAACCTGGCCTCACAGGCCGGCCACATCCTGGCTTTCTACAACTTGGCACAGATGCACGCGACTGGTACTGGTGTGTTGCGCACGTGCAACACTGCTGTGGAGGTGAGCTCCATCCTCTGTCTTGTGTTTCAGCAATCACTCATTCTTCAAAGCTCTTCTGCTGCTCATGTAGCTCCTCACTTGAGATAAACAGTCTTTAATTCTCGTCTTTCATTACACTATTGCGTTGTATCACAAGTTGCAAAGTGTCGCACTGCATGCCTGTATCTTCGTTGCAGCTTTTCAAGAACGTGTGTGAGCGCGGGCGCTGGTCCGAGCGTCTCATGACAGCCTACAGCAGCTTTAAGGAGGGTGAGACGGATGCTGCTCTGGTCCAGTATCTGCTGCTGGCCGAGCAGGGCTACGAGGTGGCCCAGAGTAACGTGGCCTTCGTGCTGGACCAAAGTAAGGAAAAAACATAATATATTACTATAATGACAGAAGGTAAAGAAGTGTGTTATAAATGGAAAGCACATCAGAGTCAAGCAGTGAAACAGTTAACATAGATTTTCTTTTAAGCTATTTGTGGTCTTTTTATCCCAATTATTGAATTGTCTAACGCAGAGGAAGACGGTTGTCTGTATGTGTGTCTAGTTTCCTTATTCTGCTTTGTGACCGCTTGGTGACCTAACAGTGTTTGTTATATGTACTACTCACTCTTATATGCTTAAATATATAAGCTAGCTTGATATTAGTTTCTTGGTAAACAATAGCATGGTTAATTTTGTGAACTGTGATAGGGGAAAAAGGAGATTTTGAATGTTTTTGTCTTTTTATTGATTGAAACAAGCAGAGGGAGCAAAAATCTTCAGCGAGAATGAGACCTACCCTCGTGCTCTGCTCCACTGGACAAGAGCTGCAGCACAAGGTGAGTCCCTTATCTATTTAATGTCTGTACGAGAGTTACAGTATTTGCAGCATTTTGTTCTTCCTCTTACGTAACGGGAACTAGTTGAATTTGGCTGCCGAGTTGACACTTGTGATTGCTATTTCAAGGCTACACAGTGGCGAGGATAAAACTCGGGGACTACCACTTCTATGGTTACGGGACAGATGTGGACTATGAGACAGCGGTTATCCACTACAGACTGGCGTCAGAGCAGCAGCACAGCGCGCAGGCCATGTTTAACCTGGGTTACATGCACGAGAAAGGCCTGGGCATCAAACAGGTAGAAACAAAGATTTACTTGTGAATGTATACAATTTATTTATTGGTCTCAAATTGAAAGATGCACAGAATGATGTGTGTGTGTGTGTGTGTGATTCAGAACTGTTTCTCTTGCTTCTGCAGGACATTCATTTAGCCAAACGTTTCTACGACATGGCCGCTGAAGCCAGTCCCGACGCCCAGGTCCCGGTTTTCCTGGCCCTGTGCAAGCTAGGCCTGATTTACACTCTGCAGTACCTGCAGGATCTTAATGTGAGTACTGCCTCTTGTATTCTCCAGCTGGAGCTGTGACAATTTGGCTTTTGAAAAAGAAACTCAGGATTGTAATTCAAGTTAAAAGCTTCATTAGAGGGAACTGGAATTAATCATTTGCGTCTTTGTCCTCTGTCTTCTCCCCATTTGGCTCCTGCCAGTTGAAGGAGCTGATTTCTCAGGTGGACCTGGACCAGCTTCTAGGCCCGGAGTGGGACCTCTACCTCATGACAGTCATCGCCCTGCTGTTGGGCACAGTCATCGCCTACAGACAGCGCCAACACCAAATCATAGTCCCCCCTCGCCCGCCCACCCCTGCCCCGGCGCCCCCTCCTAGACCACCTCAGGAACAGTCTGAAGCCCAGGCCGAGCCCCAGGCACAGGAAGAAACAGAAGCCCAGGGCCCGGCGCAGGAGGAGGAAGAGGAGGAGCAGCAGCAGCAGCAGTGAGAGGAAGCCAGACGGAGCGAGGGCAGTAACAGACAGACGTGAGGCTCTGCCAGCCCGCCCCATGGAGCAGCCGCTGCTCGCTAGCTGAATACCGGCTAGTCTGAGCGCCTCTCCCACTCTGCCTGCTCCCCCTCCACACGCTAACAGTGCAGTCTCACTACTCCCTTTCTCCATTCAAAATATGCTGGTCCTGTGCTGAAGAAGGCAGCGGGGGTGTTTTATGGACAGTGCTGTAGAACAAAGAGGATAACACGGATTGGGACTTGCTAGTCTGTGACTCAGGATGCTGCCAGAAGCGTCAGTGTCCTCACAGTGGAATTCGCCTCGTGGCTGCCACATGCAAAAGGCATTTTGGACTTGACTAATCAATATAGTTGGAATCTTTATGCTCATTAGTTTCTTCTCACTTTCCCTTTTTTCGAGAGAATGACACAGTTGAACTGCTTCGATCCTAACTTTGAGCCGTGTTTAGAGAAAAAAAAAAATGAGGCAGGAAAGTTTTGAAGTTGAATGATTTAATTTGCTAGCCCCAGTCGAGTTTGTCATGTTTCTGCATGTTTTCTCTCATCATCTTCCAGACTTTTATTTTTTAGGCACCTTATTTTCAGAGATTGAATGAGTGAACAAATGTTGCATTAATTTTTGCATCACAATTTTGCATTCATTAGGTATTTTGTTTTTGTGGATTTAGATGTCAGGTGTGCACACCTGCACTTCACCTGGGAAAGAACGCTTTTGTTCATTCAGCATTAGTGACAGTGCTAAAATGTTCTCAAGCCATGTTATGCCATTAGTTTAAGAGGAAGAAGCCTGTGATAGCAAGGCTGGACTGGGAAGATATTTAATTTTAAGTGCGCAGGTTCATTCTCTCTGCTACATTTTCACCGTGGCAGACACAGACGAGGAATGAGAAGCCGCTGAAGTCTGTGAAATCGAAGCTGTCACAGAAAACCCTTGATGCAGGACCTGTTTGATAATTCATCCAGACACCAGTCTTTCACTCTCTAAGCGCAGTGAAAACAGAGTGCACAGAACAAATGTCACACAAACTGAGTCCAGTGAAAGAAAGTGAGAAGAGTTTTTGAAGGTGTTTCTGTTCTTTGGCTCTGATTTCATTCTGGTAGTTTTTTCTTTTTGGAAGGTAGCTCAATAGTTCCTCTCAGCCCACATGCCTGTTTTTTCTTTTTCTTTTTTTTGTTTATGAAGCCTTGTGTTAGCCAAGGCAGAAACTGGAGCAGCCTTAAATATAGCAGCGCCTCAAACTCTGGATGGTTTCTACAGTAGAGGAAGTGGATTCGTTTTGTGTGTGTGTGTGTGTGTGCGCGTGCGCGTGTGTACGTTTGGTAACACAACTTCAGCTGTTGTGAGAATATCCACCCCCTCACCAAAAGTCCAAGATGGAGCTTTGTGCTCTGCCTACACTTTTCCATTTCAGATGGACCTCTAACCTAAGAAAAGAAGCCAGACAGTTTTT